>VDFB02000015.1:180457921-180564336 GCA_007258455.2 Sequoia sempervirens
TTATGGGTTGCCCCTCCTTGAAATTTTCACCCAAGTTGAGGATAAAATTAACTATTTTTTTTTCTAAGGGTCAACCCTTAGCTCTTAGCAACCCTATTTGGTTTAAAAAATGAAATTAATTAATTTTTTTGGATGAGGATGAACCCCATGTAGGATTACTCCATTTGGGAACTAAAATATATTAAATTTATATTTTCTTTAAAGGGGTTGACCCCTCATATTGAGTTTCTAAGTTTGAAAAGGTGCATGAAAATTAAAAGTTGCCTCTCTTTGACAATAGATGTAACCCTTCATGAAGTCACCTATTTTGGTGAAGGTACAAATAGACTTTTTGGAATGTGGAGAAGAGGTTTTTTTTTAAGATAAATTAATAAATCATATATACAACAACATATTTGTGAGAAGAGATGATAATTGATGATCATTCAAAGGAATATTTTTGAAGGAGGATTTTCAAAAAGAAAAATAATTTTCCTATCAAGAGGTTGGTGCCTCATGTTGAGGTTGATGCATCATATTAGAGAGGTTGGTGCCTCATATTGAGATAAATTGGTGTCTCATATTGAGTTGGTTCTCAAGTGTTGGGGATTGACATCTCCAATAGGTTGGTCCCTAAAAATTTTGTAAGATATTTTTATATAAGAAATATTTTTCCATGGTTTTCTCCTTAAAGGGTTTTCATGTAAATCTTGTTTTCCTCATGTGCTCTTATTTTTTATGTTGTGTATTTAAAGTTATTATGGTTGTTAATTTGAAAAGTAAAAGATAGGATTATACTAATTCACCCCCCTCTTACTATAATGCTATACTCATCAATTGGTATCAAAGATGGTTCCTTTAAAGTATATCTTAATCACTAGAAGGAAGATCTTAAGAGAATACAACCTATTAAGAAAGATTCTCCCCAATAGGCCTCCATTTCTTGATGGAAGAAACTATGATTTTTGGAGAATAAGGATACAAACCTACTTAATGGATCTTGGATTCGATATTTGGAAATTAATAGTGGTTGGATATACTAATCCATAATATCCACTAGTGGATCAAGATGGTAAGTAGGAAAGTGAAAATAACACAAAATCCATGAATGCAATTTTGTGTGGACTATTAGAATCAAAAATTTTCAAAGTGATGCATTGTGTATTGATAAAATAAATGTGGGACAAACTTGAAAATACCTATCAAGGAGATGAAAAGGTAAAGAAAGCCAAGATCCAAAATCATAGAAGAAAATTTGAGAGCTTGAAGGTTAAATATGAGGATAACATAAAATCATATCTACCTCATGTGGATGAAATTATTATTGATGATTAGCATTGTCATTGATGTCAATAGTGAGATTGTTGGAGATTGTTGCACTATGTTGTCTTTAGTTTTGTCATTGATGTCAATCTATGTAAACCTCTAGTGTGATATTTTAGTTAGGGATATTGTTGCAATCTCTAATGTGGTTTTGTTGAGAAGGTGTTTGTGACATTGTTGATGTAGCTAGTTCACTTGGTTCGCAAGTGATTTTGAGAAAATTTGAATAGAGAGTGTACAAGGTGGCAGAGTTGTGTTTTGCACTGTGCTCCAAATTTCTTCATGGTTGAAGATACACTTGTGTGGTTTGGATGAGATGATCAAAGGTGTTTAGAGGTGTTATATCTAGAGTTTCAGGTTTTGGATCTTGTGACATTGGAAAATGTGTTTGACAATATGTTGCCTATGAAGAAGGTTATCTGGGAGAAATGGAATTGCTCTACATTTCCTTGTGTTGAAAATTTTCGTCTTGTGGATTTGGGAATGTGCTAATATTTCCTATATCTACCTTCCCCTAGAGTGTCTAGTGTTGAATTTTTTTGCAACATTGGTTAGTGAGTTGTATGTTTGTGGTAATGTGGTTGGTTGCATAGGATGATATATAGTATTCTCAGTCTTAGGTGGTTGTAGTAGTATTGTTGAATATTCTAATGATGTTGGAATATTTTGGGATGTTGTGTGATTTTTTTGGTGGTATGTAGGACATTTTCAGACTTGGTGAAGAGTGAATTGATTGTTTGGTAGCGTTAATACAGGTTTGGTTGATCTAGCATGTTAGTGTTACTTGTGGATGTGCTTCGTGGTTTGTGGAAGCATGGTGAAGCATGTAAATGTAGATTTGGGTCTTGGTTAACCCATGGTGTGGTCCACCTTCACTTCTTTCCATCGTGGAAGTGCTTGGTGCTGACCTATTTTGGTAATTGCATGTTTGAGGTGCATATGTTTCTTTGAGGCCAACCTATTGTGTGGTCTCACAACATGCCCCATTTTTCCCTTGGAAAAATGTGGACCCATCTCTTCTATTTCACTTTTCTCTTGATTTTCTTTGCTTGTGTGGGGTGGTAATGGTAAAATGAGACTCTTTATTCTCATATTATTTCCTTTCAGCTGGATTAGTGGTTTTCCTAAGTCAAAATATTCAAAGTGGCATTTCTTTGAAATCTTGTTCTTTATTTAGACTCTTAGGTTTTCATGTTGTGGGTATTGTTAAATGAAATATAGACGAGTTGTGTAAGTCTCATAGTTTTCATGATGGGGAGGTTTTCTGGTGAGTAGTTTTACCTGATGAGTGGTTCACCCGCTTGACCTTTACCCAGAGAATATTTCTCCTAGGTCTACATCCATCAATTTTCTAATCGTTGAACTTGTTAAGAAGGTTTCTTTCTTCCTGAAAGTGAAAACTAGAAATGTTTTGCATAAGAGATTGTTCAATCCATATTTTTTCAACTTTACATCTGAACCCGAGTTTCCCTTTTTCCTAAACTCAACAATCACCTAACCTTTAAAAACCTAATAAGTAAGGTTTCAACATATTTTTTTCCTCAAACCAATTATGTTAGATGCTTTGGTCCTAATTGCTAATTAATCTTTAGCACTAAAGTGTAAGTGCTTGCTCAACTATTATTTTTTGATTTGGACAAAGAGAACACGCAAGTGTGCCATGTCATATTCCTATGCTGCCATCTTTTCAAATTGAGTAAGGGTGTGAAAATCAAGAACTTTGTAAGGTGAACCCTAACCTACCATGATTGTACCTCTTTTTAGTGTAGTTGATGTGATATTATTAAAGAATTAAAGTAAGGTGGTGAAAGCATGTACTTGGAACCACCTAAAGCATGTGGTCTTCTTCTACAATACCCTACCATTCATGAAGTGAGACATCTATAAAACCACTAAGGAATTAAAGTGAACTTTGAAGTGCTTTAGGAAGGTAAAATATTGGAATATGATAAGGACATAATTGCTAGAATTTAATTTTGAATTGTCTCGGCTATACCATTAACATAACTAGATATTTCTCTTTAAACTCTATGAATTCCTTTGCATGTTCTTGGCTTTGGTAAAATGGATTTCATTTGATAAATCCCTTGTTGAAATGGTATGTAATCTAACTAAATTAAATAATAGGTGAATTTTTTTTTGGTAAATTTAGTCATAAATGGAATATTGTTAGAATTTTCCCTAGTTCATATGTAAAATATCAATATGCTAATCATGTAGGAAATTGAAGAAGATATGAGTACATCCTAAAATAAAAAATTGGAAGAGCAGTTTGAGTTCCCTCTCTCACAGGTCGTCCCCACTTTTGTAATGATAATAGATACTCATTTGGGAGGTTTTAGTGATTATGATTTTGTGTGAAGGACTCAACAACCAAACTCTAGCCAGTGCACCAAGAATATGGTTGCTAGTGGAATACATCTAGCGGCAGGGTTCTCAGTAGCAATTAAATCCCCATAATTAATTTTGGAATGTATGAAATGGTATGACATCGAAAAAAGGGTTATCATAAAAGAGGGGAGAGTTTACATAGAATTATCTACTAATGGTATTGCTTACACCTTTAGACTCCTAGTGTTCACAAGGATGATCATATTACAAATGAAAGATTCAACATAAGCATACATGAGTATGGAAGAACATAATAGAAAAGTCATGATGTCAACCTAGTTTCAAGAAAGAGTCACAATAATGTTGAAGAATATAGTGAGGTCACTATTCATTTAGAAGATACAAGATATGATAACCCTATTGAGTAGAATAGTTGGTTGCAAAGACACTAGTAAATTCAAGTTGTTGATGTTTGAGGTTATCAAAAGAATGAGAGAAGATCATGTATGGATTAATTGGGCAAGATTTATCAACAATAAGTTGCACTAGCATATTCATACATTCCTAGTGTTCCAATGGTTCACTATGTCCTTGTACATTATTTATTCTTATGCCCTAAGAGCCAATATTCAAGGACTGAATAGAGTGGGAGTTCTAGGTAGAGAGTTGGGGAACAAGTTGGTTTACCAACATTTTTTGTAAATTACTGCTAATCAATATAGAGAGCATTAAAGTAGGGTAAATGATATTTTCTACATGAAGTTGGTAAGATTAGTGGAAGGGGATAAAGTAAAGAGAATATCCCTTGAAGCACAGGGTGCTACACATTCTACTAGGTCTTAGTTTATTCAATTCCCTACATTTACTTATATCTAAGTAGAAGGGTTTATAGGTTATCTTACATGCTACCTAGATATCCTACAAACAAGATAGTAATGTTGGAATTTGCAAGACAGGTGATACCATCCCATGATGCATTCTTAAAGCTAGAAGAAAAGGGGCCTCTAAAGTTTCCTATCACCATAGGGAATTACATATGCATCTCAGTCAAGAGTTACAAGTTATGTGAAGATCAATTGAATATTATGGGCTAGAATTGTTCATGTTTAACATAAATAATTATGACCCAGCTAAAATATTAGCCAAACAAATCAATAAGAGATGTGCTCATGTCTCTGATTTGGATTACTTTTTTTGATTGTGAATATGATCATGATGTTAGAAAACACTCTTATCAAAGTATGACACTAGCCTAGATAATGAATTTTGGAACACATGATGTTCTAGAACAAATGGAAATAGATGATGGTGAGGTAGATAACCCACCTTACAAATCAAACAAGGTTTATTATCAAGATATTCTAGATCTATATTGGGGGACACCAGAGGTGGTCAATCTAATTGATTTTTCTAGACAAGTGCTTGGTTATACTCAATCATGCATAGATGAGTACATTAAATTCATAAAAGAAAGTTGGAATCACACCCACATACCCCTATGGGTGGAAAATAAAAAAAGATGATGAGTGAGTTGGGGTATAATGATTGCTTGGGAAAGAAGAGAAATATTATAGGATCTAAGGCCATTGATCATAGAAGGGAAAGGATCCCTGAAGTTTTTAGCCAAGGATTTTTCATAGCTTCCTAGTCAGATGTGTTGGAAATTTGATTATCATTGATGTCAAAAGTGGATATCTAAGTGATATCCAATAAAGGAGATAGTTGGCTTATTGATATCAAAAAGGTATCATAGGATGATATATTTTAATTTTCAAAGCAAGCCTTGAAGTGTTGCAAAATTTTAGGCATCAGACCTCAAGCTTTCCTTATATTACTTGCTAGTGAAAAAGGAGTTAATATTTTTAAGCCAAGTCTGATCGGGCTTCAAACTTTGGGCTTAAGGCTTACTAGATATTGTAAGGATTTATACATTTGGTTTTGATCATACCTTATATCAAGTTCCTCTAAGAAATGGAGGAAGAATGTGTTAAGTCTAAAAAGGAGTCAAACATCGGGCATTAGAAGTTCCTCGTACCAATTGCATAAATGAAAAGGAAGTTTTCATGTGTTAAGTCTAAGGAGGAGTTAGATGTTGGACATCAAAGGGTTGGCTTATTCCTTTCCAAAAGGTAGGTAAGCACTAAGAGAAAATCCCAAAGGTTGACACCTAAAAGGGTCAAGTCTTGCAAGGGCAGGTAAGTAGTATGAAGTAAGAGAAAACCCCGACACCAAAAGGGTTATGTTTGGAAAAGATTGTGAATGATATATTTAGGCATCACAGTTCAGTAGGAAGGCTTATGCCTTACCAAAATTCTGGTAAGTGGTAAGTGATTAGGGTGAACCCTAACTTCTGAAAATGTAATTTTGTTTTAGAGTTTGGAGTTTGATGCGATAGTTTACATGAAGTGTAGGAAGGAAAATGGTAAAGGGTAAGGCCAATGGCCAAAACCTGATAGGAATAAGAAGCATCGAACATTGGTGTTTAGGCTTGCTTGTTAAGCTTTGCAATACATTGCAAGTAAGTAGTAAGAGGGATTAGTGATCCTCAAACCCTAACAACTATGGTAGATAACAAGTGTCCTCAAGTGACACATGGTAATTAATGATTGATTGAAGTAACTCAAGGAATTAATGTTAACTAATGGATCATGGTGTGATCAATGGAAAACATTTAAAATTTGTTTTGACAACGACTAGGTGGAAAATGGTGGGACTTCTAGTTAGGAGAATTTAATTGTGGCATAGAAAATGAAATTAATTGTTAAAACTACTCAAACAATATATTTATTAATTGATTGGAAGAAGTTGATGACTTCATTAATACATGGACAGTCACAAAATCTGAAAGAGGTTGATCAAACATGAATGGTATCAAATAATAGGTGTATAGGAGTGAATTTGCACCCATTAAGAAAATTCCCCTTTCACATACCCTCACCTTAGAAAATCAAATATGAAGGAAAAATTCCACATCACCCACCTTCCTTCTATCCATATGGCATTTGTCCCATATGTCAGTGAGAGAATATTTTTTGGGGATGAACGCATGATGTGCAAACATCTATGTGTCATGCTACCATCCCTGACATATTCCTAAGTTTGAAGTGAACAGAGGTGTTACACACCTGATTGGGGCCAAATTGTAATGTCCCTCTTCGACCAACTGACCCAAAAATGCCTTATTCCTTCCCATCCCACCTTCAAAAAGACTCATTCTCACTTCATTTTAGGCTCTAGAAATTCACATTCAATATCTTAGAATTTTCCACTTCACTTCTTCACTTTTAAGCAATATTCCAATATTCCATTGTGAGCATTGCAACAACTTTGAAGCTCCATAAACTCCACATTGTAAGTGTGAAGGCTATCATATAAGTTGTGTTCTTGGAGTCTTGTGAGACCTCCCTTCATAACCATTGTGGTTGTGGTGACTTTGCCAAGTCCATACCTTGCATTCTCCTCCATTGGCTAGTGAGCTTTTGGGTGAAGGTGGTAATGCTTCATTCCTATCCTTTGTGATTTGATAGAGTACATAGTATTGTTTTATAGTGTTCATTGCAAACAATCTTTCTTTCTACTTTTTTTATCATATTATTCTACTCTATTACATTTTGGTTGTCCGTGGACATGGAAACACCAAAATGAGGGTCTGATAGAGGTAGGCCCCTATACAACCCCAAAAATTTTCCCTCTTTCTTGTGTGTAGGTGAACACGCATGTGGAGCTAGCTAGTGAATAGGAGTGTTTGTGAGATTATCTTCATCACCTTATCTTTCATTTAATTTCTTTATCACATTCATCTCTATTTCTCATACTTTCTTATTCTATTTTTTCCATCACAATAAAATAGCTAGGCTATCAGTTAGCTTTTAGGTAGTTTGTATTGTATTTGGTGTTTTCTAGTCGTATGGATGCCAGCGCACCCGAGAGATTCCAGCACACCACATTGTCATCCCATAACTACATTGTCGTCCTTGGATAGAGAGTTATATGAGGTGCAGTACTAACTCTAAAAACTAGATCGCCTAGCCTAAACCTGAACTCTAGTTTTGTAGAGTGATAAAACTACTATATAGTGCTCTTCATTCTTGATCCTCATGCCAATAAATCCTTTAGAGTAAGGTAAGTTAGGGCAGCCCTATGCTCTTGGTTCTCCATGACCTGGAGCCTTGACGTGGTTGGTCCACCTCTCTTACATTTTTGGTGAGCCTGACGTGAACAACGTCTACCCATTTGTCTATATGGAGGCTTATCCCTCGTACCTTGAGATTGTTGTAACCCTAAGTTCTAGAAAGGTTTATGAGCATCATAACCTAGTCTATGACTTCTGGGTACATTGTTAGATGAAGCGTGTGACACTTATCGATGGAGAAGACGAAGGTCACTTCTAGTTTTTCCTCCATTTTCTCCACTGGTTTAACTAATGAGTTTACCACTGGTTTTCCTATGAACTTCACTAATGAGATGGGTTTCATAGGTGAAACCACTTGCATTCCTACTCCTCCAACATCCCCGAGGGCTTCGTCCATGGAGGAGGATGAGGCTATGCATGTTCCTACAAAAAATATTTTGTCATTGGATAACAGGTTACTAGACCTTGTGCACCATTTGGAGAAAGCACCAAACATGGTGAGAGCCACTAGGATTACACTAACTCATTTGACTACAAAATCTAATGAAAATTTCTGACGAAAGATGTATAATTTGATGTATTGTCGGGATTTGATTTGTAATTTTTAATTTTTTCAAATTTTATCCCCGACGTTCGTCAAAATTTTGATGAAACCTAGGTTCATTGAAATTTCGACAAACAGTCTCGTCAAATTTTGATGAACATTCAAAATAAAAAAAAAAAAAACAATTTGTGGTCGACATAAATAAAAGTGAGTTCGCCTATTTATTGCGATAGTGTTTTGCTATACTTGCGAATTTTCTCTACTTGCGACAGTTTGTGGAGAACTAAGGATGATCTGCTTGGGAAAAATCAGAAAAAAATCATGAAGATATTGCCAGGTTGAGGGTAGTCATTTTTTTTTTCTAGAATTCATTTGTGAATTCAAATTTGTACTTCTAGGTTTGAAAATCATATTTTAAAGCAACATCTCATCATTTCATTTCTAGATTTTGTTGTGCAAGTTCAATATTATTCTGATTTTAGGAGTCTAATAGTTGGAAATCATAGTAAAATCAGAATTTAATAAGTTCTAGAATTACCATTTTAATTTTTTTTTGGGGTTGTTCACTTTAGGCTATCTTCTCTTTTGCAGGGGTGGTTGCATGCCGAATTTTTTTGGTGTAAAATATCAGAATTATTAGATTTTGTTACATGTCTATGATTAAAAATTATTGGAGTGTGAGTTTCATATTTTTTGAAGATCTAAATATTCAAGCTTGGTAAAGAAAAATCATGCCAGATAATATTAGTCTAGAACAAAATGAAGAGACAGTTGCTAGAATGTGGGCTAGATTGAAAAGAAAGGGTGATGGGAAATGTTATTGTCCTTGCAATAATTTCAAGGGCTTAAAGACGAGAAGACTTTTAATCACAACAACTGAGCAACATTGTAGGTAGCATGGTCACGTTGAAGGGGGGCATGATTATCGTCCATTGGTAAGTTGTTCATTATATGTGTTTATATTGATTGAATTTGTAAATGTTTATATCATTTTAACATTTTTTATATATATAAAAAAATCACTTGATCATGATCATGATTTATTTGTGTCTATCATTATAATTATAAAGGTGGGGCACCCTAGGGCACATGATATGGATTATTACAGCCTGAAGAATGTGGTTTTGCAAGCGAAGGAACATGGAGCTGTGAATATCGAAGATGAAGTTAATGATCCTATGGAAGAAGATGATCATGCACCAAAAAACACAGTTGAAGATGATGGTACAAATACATTGATCCATGACACATATAGTGGCACAACTAATCATGATGATTGAAATGAATTTGACGATATTCATGACTTACCTGTACTTGAGAAGGCATATGAGCCCCTTTATGAAGGATCCCAAACAATTCTTCTCTATGTTGTATTGTTGTTGGTGAACTTGAAGGTTATGAATGGTTTATCCAGCATAGAAATCTCACGGATGTTAAGGTGTGTCATTTATGTCATATTTTTTCATCTATTTTAATTGTTGTTAGTTCATCACTAGTAAATAAAGGATGAAATATGTACCATTAATATTCTTTATATTAACAAATTATTTTTTGGTTCTAGATTGATTGGTGAATTTTTGTTACCACCATCAAATATTTTACCTCGCTCATACCGAGATTTATCTGGAATTATTGATGTAGAGGAAGGTGGAAACCTTCTCAAAATGGCTCACAAATGAATATCAGATCAACTTCAAAATGGGTTTCAAAGAACTCATCAAAATTCCACCATATGAGCATGCCCTACCTTGTAGCATATGCAACCTGGTTTAAGCCACTTTACACTCAAGCTTTCCAAAACACTTACCAAATAAAGTATGGATTAAGATACCCTTTTAGGGCCTACACAACATATCAAAAAACCAATAGTGATTCTTTTGGACCAACATATACTTTCAATACACCTAACCTGCTTAAGGCTACTCAATTAGCCTACTTTTACAAAGAAACCCTTCTCTAACTTTATCCCCTAACTAAGAAACTTTCAACAATGTCTCAAATTGTCTCAAAACCAAGGATTTTCAAGGTCCTGACCTTCTATGACACCTCTAAGATCCCCGATCATAAAACTCTCCATAAAATGTCTCAAAACTAGGGCTTCTTGGATTTTGGCTTTGCACACACTTCTAGAACTTTTTTATTGACCCTACACCATTGGGAAAACATATTTAGTTTATTCCAACTCAAAAAACATATCCCTCTTTCAAGTAGATCTCCTGCTGCTACACCCTAGGTTCCATCTTCATGCTCTTTGCTTTGTTAAATCTCTGTGTACACATTGGTTTCCCTCTTTCCTACACATTATATTGTTAGTCCAATATAGTACATGTTAAATTTGATCCATTTCATAGGTTTTCAGTCATAATCCTCCATGAAATGGATCAATCATCCACAAAACCTCTCAAAACTCGTGAAAATCTAAACTTTTCCTGTGGACAGTCAGTTTAAACATACAAGAATTGACCTATTTTGATTATTAGAACATGTAAGAGGTGTTAAAACATGTAAATACAAACCCCTAAAGCATCCAACAACATATATATTTAATAGGAATCAAGCTTTCATCTAAAAAACACAAAAAAATGCAAGAAAACATAAATTTTATTGAGTTTTTTTAGAACAGTCTGTACAGTACTTGCTCCAATTGATCAACCTCCATACAAATGATTCTTTTGGGGTTATAGATCCATTCCCCAAATGACCAAACCATTTTGGATTGATTACAATGCATAATTACCTCTAAAACACCTAAAACTCATTTTCTCGCCTAAAGTGAATTTTCAAAAATATGAATTTCCAATTTGCAATTTATTAAACTCTACTATCTAAAAACCATTGGATCCTTAATATCCAACTTTATTTGACACAATAAAATCATAATAAACCAATCTAACCTCCTAGAGCATTATTTTTCCATTTACAAAGCATTTTGGTCCTAGGGTCCTTATCAGGACCCTTAGGATAGTTGACTCCTTTCAAGTTCTTTCCCATTTCAAAAGCCATTATAGGCTTCAAAGGATTATAATTGATGTTTTGATTTGATGTAAAGGTCCTCTTGACCCCTGCACACTTCTGACCTTTGAAGAGCTCCTTGAAGGCCTTGGGTGCTCCTGCACCATTCTCCCCAAGAAAGAAAGATTTCTTGCCCCAAGAAGTATCCCATGTGTTGCGACCAAAAGACCCCTTGCTCTCATATTTTTTCATCTTCAAATGACAAGGCATATAATCTCCCAAAGTCATTGTCTTCCTCTTCTGCCAATCTGCATTCTTGACAGAATCAAAACAAGGATTAGCTTGTCCTCTTGGCTGTTTAAGATCAGTCTGTACGTGTACCCTATTTCTGCCTTCATTCCCCTTATTTCCTTGTGAAAAGATACCATCACTAGCATGCTCAATTATAGGGCATTGAATGCCTCCAACCTTGACATTGTCTAAGTCCCATAAATTTTGATTTCTAGGACTGTGTGCTCCACAACCCTACTGCAACTCATCACTCCTCCTCCAACCAGTATCTTCCCCTATCTTACTTAGCTTACCCTGCTTATTCACCTGCAAACTCTTCTCAAAACAAATCACAAATTTCTCATTAGACTACTCCAAAGGAAAAGGAACCAACTGATATCTAACATCTCCTTTATGCACCAAATATGAATTATGGAATCCATCATCCAATGTCCTAGCATATTTCCATGGTCTCCCCAAGATGATATGACCACAAGTCATTGGAATGACATCACAAAGCACCCTATCATGATATGATCCAATTAAGAAATCCACAAAATATCTCTTACCAATCTCTACATGTTGTCCTTGAGTTACCCAAGTGGCCTTGTAGGGAGTAGGATGATCAAATGTTTCAATCCCTAGCTTGGTTATCATATCAAGTGAAACTAAATTGCTATGTTACCCTAAATCTATGAGCAATCTATAGATCTTACCATGACTCAAACAATTTGTCTTGAAAATAGTTACCTTTGGCTCTTGATGAAGTCTTTCTCCTTGCTTGACCATAAGAAACTCACCATCAATCACAGGGTCTGCCATGAATGTTTTTGATTCTTCCTTTTTGTCCTCTTCTTCTTGTACCAAGTTAGCTCTCCTATCTCTACCCCTATCAGCTTGTTCCCATTAAGGACACTTGAAGGAAGGATGCCCTAGTTCATTGCAATCGAAACACCTACCTATGAATGGTCCTCTACCTTCTCCAAATCTGCCTCCTCCTCTACGAGTGTATCCTCCTCTTGGATCAGAAAACACCCCTTTGCCTTTGTCATTGCTGCTCTTGTCATTGCTGCCTTGTCCTTGTTCTCTATTACCTCTGACTCTGTTTGAACTACCTCCTCTTCCACCATTTCTTGATCTTTCTTACTTCCTCTTCACCTTTTCCTCGCTCTAATGGCCAATTGAAAACATTCTCCTAATGTCCTTGGCAATTTCAAACCAATCTCATCTTGTAGATTATACCTCAAGCCATTGATATACCTGGCTACTTTCTCATCTTCTTCTTCATAACCTCCTCTGATACTAAGCTTGTGAAATTACTCAGTATAGGACACAACATCCAAGTCCTTTTGCTTTAAATTTTGCCTCATCCTTTTCACATGAATGGTATAATCAGATGGTAGGAACTGCTCTTTGACCAAATTCTTCATCCTAGCCCATGTAGAGACTTTTTCCAATCCTCTAGCCATCCTATCATTCTAAAAACTAGTCCGCCATGTCAATGTTGTGCCTCTCAACTTAGTTTTGGAAAACTTAACCTTCCTCTCTTCACCCATCTCTTCAAACTCAAAATAGTTCTCTAAGGCATCAAGCCATCCTAACACCTCTTCACTATCTATCTTCCCTTGATAGATAGGAAAATCTATGTGACTCTTTCCTCCATGACCTTGTACTACCTTCAACAATCTCAGTAACCTCCTTTCCTCAGGGTCCTCGGTCTCATCTTCTTGTTGTTCCTGATTTACCCTCACATGCTCTTCATCTTCATCATTGTCTTCTTGGTCTTCTATCCTACTCCTCTCAAGGTTATTTATCCTTTCTTGCATGGTCTCTCTCTCCCTTCTCCATTGCCTTTCTTCTCTTGCTCTTGCTGCTTCTTGTTCTCTTCTTTCCCTTCTCTCCCTTTCCAATATTTCCCTTAATTCCAACTCTCTTGCCAATTGATTTTTAGGTGCCATTGTTGATTTTTCAATCTGTAAAGGACCTACTTACTGCTCTGATACCACTCTGATGTAGAGGAAGATGGAAACCTTCTCAAAATGGCTCACAAATGAATATTAGATCAACTTCAAAATGGGTTTCAAAGAACTCATCAAAATTCCACCGTATGAGCATGCCCTTCCTTGTAGCATATGTAACCTGGTTTAAGCCACTTTACACTCAAGCTTTCCAAAACACTTACCAAATAAAGTATGGATTGAGATACCCTTTTAGGGCCTACACAACATATCCAAAAACCAACAATGATTCTTTTGAACCAACATATACTTTCAATACACCTACCCTGCTTAAGGCTACTCAATTAGCCTACTTTTACAAAGCAACCCCTCTCTAACTTTATCCCCTGACTAAGAAACTTTCAACAATGTCTCAAATTGTCTCAAAACCTAGGATTTTCAAGGTCCTGACCTTCTATGACACCTCTAAGATCCCTGATCACAAAACCCTCCATAAAATGTCTTAAAACCAGGGCTTCTTAGATCTTGGGTTTGCACACACTTCTAGAACTTTTTTATTGACCCTAAACCATTAGGAAAACATATTTAGTCTATTCCAACTCAAAAAAATATCCCTCCTTCAGGTAGATCTCCTGCTGCTACACCCTAGGGTCCATCTTCATGCTCTTTGCTTTGTTAAATCTTTGTGTACACATTGGTTTCCCTCTTTCCTGCACATTATATTGTTAGTCCAATATAGTACATGTTAAATTTTATCCATTCCATAGGTTTTCAGTTATAATCCTCCATGAAATGGATCAATCATCCATAAAACCTCTCAAAACTGGTGAAAATCTGAACTTTTCCTGTGGACAGCCAGTTTAAACGTACAAGAATTGACCTCTTTTGCTTATAAAAACATGTAAGAGGTGTTAAAACATGTAAATACAAACCCCTAAAGCATCCAACAACATATATCCTTAATAGGAATCAAGCTTTCATCTAAAAAACATAGAAAAATGCAAGAAAATAGAAATTTTATTGAGTTTTCTGAGAACAGTCCATACAGTACTTGCTCCAATTGATCAACCTCCGTACAAATGATTATTTTGGGGTTATAGACCCATTCCCCAACTGACCAATCCATTTTGGATTGATTACAATGCATAATTACCCCTTAAACACCTAAAAATCATTTTCCTGCCTAAAGTGGATTTTCAAAAATTTGAATTTCCAATTTGCAATTTATTGAACTCTACTATCTAAAAACCATTGGATCCTTAATATCCAACTTTATTTGACACAATAAAATCATAATAAACCTATCTAACCTCCTAGAGCATTATTTTTCCATTTACAAAGCATTTTGGTCCTAGGGTCCTTATCAGGACCCTTAGGACAGTTGACTCCTTTCAAGTTCTTTCCCATTTCAAAGGCCATTATAGGCTTCAAAAGATTATAATTGATGTTTTGATTTCATGGAAAGGTCCTCCTTACCCTTGCACACTTTTGACCTCCGTGAAGGCCTTGGGTGCTCCTGCACCAATTATGAAAGATATTGGAATGGAGTATCAAGGAATAGATACATGTCTCAATGATCATATTATATATCATAAACAACATGAATTTGCAACAGAATGCTCAAAATTTCATATCAGTAGATATCAAACAGATCAACTAACAAAAAAGGTGCCTCGCAAGGTTCTTCATTATATTCCCATTATTCCATGTATGCAACGATTATTTAGGTGTGAAAGCTTAGCACAATTTATGGATTACCATGCACAAAATAGAAGTGGAGATGACATTCTTTGAATGACTGTGGATGGTTTTGCATTTAGGGACATGGAGGAAAAATGGCAACACTTTAAAGAAAAACATCATAATCTCAGTCTTTCATTGGCAGTGGATAGTGTCAATCCATTTGGAGAGCTGAGATCTATTTATTCAGTGTGGCCTGTTTTTGTTATCAACAATAACATTCCTCCATGGATGTCAATAAAGAGGGAGCACATAATTTTGGCAATGATTGTTCTAGGTATTTATTTACATGATCAATTTTCTTTAACGTAGTAGCATCTCATTTGTCTTATTTGTTGCATAATGACTTATATTTCTTTCATTTAATAATGTACATTAATTTATATATATTGCAGTAAAATAGTTATAATAATTATTCAATGTTTATGTTCATTCAACTAGGTAAGTACCAAGTTAAATATATGAATGTATATATCGAGCCTCTTATCGATGAGTTACTAAAGTTATGGAATTGCATCACTATGTATGATGTCTCTAGACCAATAGAACAAAGACAATTTCAATTCCATGCAATGCTTGTATGGACAATTCATGATGCCCTAGGGCTAACACATTTTTGTGGTATGTTATAACGTTCAACTGCACTTTAACGATATTTAATTTTATGAAGTAGATATCATGCATGTTTGTAAAATAATCTATTCATTATATATAATTATAAAAATTGACATATTTAATCCAATTATATATGATCTTGTAGGTCTTCAAACAAAGGGAAAATTTGCATGTCCAGTTTGTGGTCCAAAGATGAAATCTTGTCGTTCAACAAATTTAGGAAAGCAGGTGTTTGATGAGTATAGGCACTTCCTCCACATAAATCATAAGTATCGAACTACTCAAAAGCATCTTTTCAATGGGAAAGAAGAGACTACATAAAAACCATGAACAATGACATCTCGCCTATGGAAGTTGGAATATAATAGAATTAATCATCAAGGTTATACATCGGATCAAATTGTTTATCTATCATATATGATATGTTTGGAATTTATATTTTATATTGTGTTGTGTTTACTCATGTTGTAATTGACAATGATTGTCATTGTTAATTTGTTTAACTTATATGCTTCATGATGGTCATCAAGCCAATAATGGCCAGCTTCCACAAGGATTGAAAAGTTATCCTAAACAATTTAGTAGGTTTCCCTACTATGAGCAGCTACAAATTGTACATTTGTTTGATACAATGCATATTGGAAAGAATATAATAGAAACGTTATGGAAAATATTGGATGGAAGGCATGACAAAGAAAAAAATGTAAAAATTTGTAGTGACATTTAGGAAGCCAATCATGCAATGAAAAATGTCATTCAATTGAATAGCGATGGAGACCAAATTAATATAAATTCACTTCCTTGGTTATTAATGGAGCAACAAAGCAATGCTATAAAAGAAGTCATATGAAAATTTTGATTTCCCATAAGATTTGCTGCAAACATAAACAATATCATAATAAAGAAAAGTGAATTTGGGTCAGGGATGAAAACACATGATTGGCATACCTTCATTAAGGTAATTATTCTGGTATATTATCTACACTTGTATACTACATGTACTTTTCAGTGTATTATGTTTACTAGTTTTGGAAAAACTAATGAAAAGATCATTTTATAATTGTTGTAGTACATTCTACCTCTATCTCTTGCAGACAACTTTGACAACAATGTCAAGCAAGTTATATATGATCTTGGAAAATACATGAGGTAAGTAGCGATATTTTTTCAATTCGTTGTATAGATCTTATAATTTCCATTTTTTTACTTGTTATGTAATATATTGTATATTTTTGATAAATCTCGTTAATATATTTGCACCTTGAATCACTCATAGATGGTTTTCATCTAAAGAAATCCATAAAGAAGATATAAATTATTGGAAGAGAAAAATTCCTCGTCTAATATGTGAAATGCAAAAGTCTCTACCTTCGACATTTTTCAATGTAGAATATACCTCATACACCAAGTTGAGGAGATTGAATGGTGTGGACCTGTACACACAAGGTCAATGTGGATGGTTGAGAGGCACTTGAAATTTTTGAAGGATTTGGTTAGACAAAGAGCACATCCTGATGGTTCTATGGTGGAGGGATATATGGTATACCAAACCATGGTGTACATTAGTGAATATCTTCTGAAGTTTGTAGCAAAGATCCATGTAGATCACATTTGGGATCCCAACTCCATTAACAAATTCAAAGGGGAGTACCTGATGGGGAAAGGTAGAATGAGGAAAGTGAGAGGTAATTATAAGATGGTCATGGAGATTAATTAGAATACATTTTACATATAGTTTTTATGTAAATTGTACTTATTTAATTAATAATCTTTAGTATACATCAATTATAAATTAAGGTCCTATATCATGGTATTTAACTAATTATACGTCATTTGTGAATTTCAAATTTTTTTGATACAGTTGGTCGAGAATGGGATGCACTACATTTGTACGTCGCAAACAATCTTGATTGGATGATGGTATGGATTGAATGATGTCAACAATTTGGTTGCACATTAATCCATAATAGGTGGGGAAGACCCATACCAGCTCATGCCGATGCAATTTTTTTGCAATAATATCTTTGATCAGAAGGATTTTCAGGAGTAGAACAAGGTGATCATGGGTAATTATATTCTGTAGGGCCAATTACATCCTTTTCTGACTCAAAATGTAGATATTATTAAGAAATTTACATGAGTAAATCATTATAAAATTTTGAAAAAATTTATAGTTCCAACAGACCCTTCTTCATGTTGTATTACAAAAATTTGTTGAGAACCATATCATATCCATCCCTTTCTAATACAGTGGAATCACTGAAGAAAGGAAGAGAGGTGGAGATAGAGAGTCAATGGATAGGGGGGATAGGGAGGGAGAGATGGTGAGAGATAGAGAGCAACATGGAGAGATATATCAATCACCCTCCCTATATCTCTATCTATTCACCCTTATCTCTTTATCTCTCTACCTCTCTCTATCTATTTGTCTCCCTTTCTATTTGTATGTTTCTCATTATCTCCCTCTCACTCTATATTTTCTTCGCTATATTTATCTTTGTCTCCTTAAGTGTGCAATGGCTACATTAAAGAGGTCTTAAATGAAAATTATCATATCTTTAATCAAATGGCATGCTACCTTGAACATAACTCCCCAATGACACATGCCATCCTTGGATT
Organism: Sequoia sempervirens; assembly: GCA_007258455.2. Lineage (NCBI taxonomy): Eukaryota > Viridiplantae > Streptophyta > Pinopsida > Cupressales > Cupressaceae > Sequoia > Sequoia sempervirens. The sequence goes on from VDFB02000015.1 coordinate 180,476,385, forward strand.
GTTGACATGAAACAACCAATCAACATTTAGTTTCTATTTTCCCTCTCTCTCTTTTCCTTTGTATCTCTTATATTTCTCTCTCCCTATCTATCTAAATTCATCTCTTTCTCTCATTCTCTATATTTTTAGATTCTATATCTCTTTCTATTAGCTAATAGGCTACATATATTCTTCTAGCACCATCTTGATAAGATAGGATATCTCTTTATTGATGATGTTTCTATTCATGTCTTCCTTATTCAATCCTACAAATGAGAGCGCTAAGAAAGTATGAGAACTCAATGATACAAATAAATATGGTTGACATGTAGGAAGCATATGATGTTTAGAATATTATGGTGACACTCATAAAATTTTACTTGGAATACTCTCATCATTAATTTATGTGTTATTATTTGCATAATATCCATCGTGATTTAGAGAAGAGGGTGATATAGAGAGATAGAGGGGGATGGTGAAAGAGATAGAGAGATCGTCATAGAGGTAGAGAAATATATGGATAGAAAGAGATAGAGAGAGGAATGAGAGGGAGATAAAAAGAGAAATAGAGATATAGATATAGAGTAGGATAGATGGAGTGAATGAGAGAGAAAGGGGGGAGAGGAACAGATAGCTCAATCGATAAAGAGGGGAAGAGGGAGTGACACAGATAGTGGGAGATATAGATATATAGAGATAGAGATATATGGGAAGAGAAAGAGAGATGGAAATATATGGGAAGAGAAAGGAAGAGAGGTGGAGATAGAGAGTCAATGGATAGGGGGATAAGGAGGGACTAGAGATGGTGAGAGATAGAGAGGGGGAGATAGAGAGGGGGGGAGAGAAAGGGATATAGATAGGTAGAGGAGGAGAGATAGAGAAGAGTTCTTAAAGGATAATTATTATATCTTTAATCAAATGGCATGCTACCTTGAGCATAACTCCCGAAGGACACCTTCCATCCTTGGATTGTTGACATGAAACAACCAATCAAAATTTAGTTTCTCTTTTCCCTCTCTCTCTTTTCCTTTGTATCTCTTATATTTCTCTCTCATTCTCTATCTTTTTAGTTTCTATATCTCTTTCTATTAGCTAATAGGCTACATATATTGTGAGATTTGAGCTTGAAAAAAATCTCATTCCTGGAAACCACTATTGTGTCATTGGAAAACAAGTTTCAATTTCCATTTAATGGTAAACCAACTATAATGTAATGGTAAAATCCTCTAAAATATCAAGTAAAAGCCTATATTTACTATTATATAATAATAAATATAATTATATTATATATAATTTAATCTAATATTACTAATATATTAAATATATTTTGCATTGAGAGAACACCAAGGAAAATATAGAATATATAATTTCATGAAGAAAGAACATGAATGTATATTATTAATCTACAAGAATGAGCTACAAAATATAAATCTAATATAGCTAATTTATATTTAACTAATATATACTTAACTATATTATACAATATTAAAACCTAGCTAAATGGCACCATAATTTTCAATTTAATTAACATACTCTAAAACCTAATGAAGCCAGGTTGTAGCTCATCAAATTGGAGAAGTGAAAGGTTAATACCAGTTCCAAGGAAGAGTTTGGAGGAGTGAAAACAAGATTAATACCAACATCGAGGAAGAGCTTGGAGTTAAAACAAGGTCAATATGAACACCGACGAAGAGCAGAGGAGTGAAAACAAGGTCAATACCAGCGCTAAGGAAGAGTTTGGAGGAGTGAAAATAAGGTCAATACTAGTGCCGAGGACAAGGTTAAGGGAACTCAGGGAAAATTGACAACCAAGGGACAATGAGTACTATAAGTTTGGCACCCCCATTCTCTTTAACTTGCAATTTTCATGCCTAGTTTCCAAATGTCTTCTCATACATTGGAATCCCCAAAGGTATAGGATTTCATCACACATAGCCTTCATCGCATGATTCTAAATAAATTGTAGACTTAGTCCAAGTATATGCTAGGCGAAGCTAGATCTAATGAATGGAAATAGAGGCATACAATTCTTCTTTAATACCTCCACCACAAACATATGCAAGGAAAGGTCTCCTCCCTTCTTGGTAGTGATAACCTCCTCCACAAAAAAAAATTATGAATAGAGGAATATAATCTTTGAAGAACTCAATGTTGATTCTCTCCTACCTAATGCAATTATTCATTTTATCCTTACAAACATTTATAGTGATTACTAGAGGCACATAGACCAATTATTCATAATAGAAGAATTTGATCATACTTTTCCAATGATGGCATTATGAGAAAACCTTAGGTTTAATGAATAATTCCTAGCTAAGTTATTTAAATCATGTCCAACCATATAAAAGAAGACCACTACTATGTGTACTTGGATACCATGGAGAAAGGCTCTTTGGGATCTTTCATCAATCAAGGTATTTTTAAATTTTAACACCTAAAAATGAGAATGAAGAATCTTTCCTAGGATGGTGGCCATCCCATTATAGCTCTTAGAGTTGTTAGAGATATTTTTATTTTGAAGTAGAGATTGGACCATCAAATAGTGTCACCATGAATCTACCAATATATCCATCAAATTGACAAACCTTGACTTAACAACCACAAATTCACAAGAAAATTTCCCATGTCAGCCCTAGGGCATGAATTCAATGCCAATCTTCTTGCTTTAATAGACCCCTAAATGAAATGAACCTCTATCATAGCATGTTGCACACCAATCCACCGAGTTATAGTTCCAAGACAGTGGGTGGATTGGTGGATGCCATTTCTATTTAGCCCTCAAACCCTTACACAGGAAAAATAGGGTAGTCCCTGTATTTGATTGTTTTCTCCCACAAAACAGTGATCTTAGAGCATATCAAGCTTGTATGAACACATATATTTATCTACACCAATGATCTCAGAGCATTTCAAGCTTGTACGGATCTATACATCACAAAAGAACTTCAAAAAAAGAGTAAAAACATAGAAAATTGCTTCAAGAACATGGTATTTGATATGAAATTTTGGTATCAACAATTGCAATGAGATGGGAAAATAATATGATAGAAGTGGGATAAGAATGCATCGTTTGAAGTATAAAACCAAATTTGTTGCTATTTTTAGTCATGTAGGTGTCCAATAAACCACTTGGTGGTGTTTCCCTTCAAGTTTATTTACTTGGATGAAGAGAAAAAGTCCTTTGATTACAATTACAGAATACATTTGAGGCCTTGGTTATGTAACTGGTGGACCATAGTCACATTTAACACTTGTTACAAAGTTTAGGAGTTAAAACATTAAGTAGATTTGATTTATGATGGACACATTTGGATGGTAGTAACAATAACGTGCAATCTATCAAGACTTGATTACCTTATAACCTGTAAAATTCTAGCGATGAGATGATAGATTTATCATAATGTCACCTTGGGATCACATCACCATGAAAGAACTTCATCCTACATCCTTATGAGTGTAGGTACCACCAAATAGGTATTTGTCAGATCTGTCTTCCTCGAGCGAGGGATATTCAGGAAGAGAAGAGGAAAGTGAGACATGTAGTAGGTCTAAAAGAGTGAGATCAACTAAAGGTCAAAATATTAGAAACAAATTTCGTAAACACATGGAATTTTTTCTTGCTAAAGGGGGGTCATGTTCTTATGATGATGAGAGCATAGGTGACATCGAGGTTACATTGAGGTACAAACATCTACATAAAAAATGGGTACCCAAGGAACTTCCTCCAATAAACACTAATTTTTGTGTCAACGAGAGGATATATCGCATAGCACCATCGCCATTACATGGTTTGGGCTTATTTTGCATGGACAAAATAAAGGTCTGTTATGACCAAGTTACTGAACTGATGGAGTATGTCAGACCTTATTACAGTTAAAAAGATTGGATGCAGTTGGTTTGATATACACGAAGTATGCGTAGGTATGCACTATCAGCAAATTATATACAATTAAAAGAAAAGGATCAAAATAAAGCAGTGGCTATGTACATTGATGGAAGGCCAAAAGCATCAGGGAATATTGCAGGGTTTATAAACAGTACACGACTTGGGTCAACAAATAAGCAACCCAATTGCATATTTGAGGCACGCGAGGGAAACCGTGTATTCGTATGTGTGATAAAATCAATAACTACAGGGGAAGAGTTGCTAATCGATTACAATTTGAATCACTTAGTTACAAAAAAAATTACTATAGGGGTGGTACATACTATGTACCATTTTACCCAACCTCCAATTAATGACTCCAATATACCATTTTATTCTTATGTTTTTTTCGTAAGTCTATTGGTTTCATTTCGGTAATGTTTATTTATATTTGATTTTTGTCATAGCGGAACATTGATCGTATGGGGAAGGCTCTGCCCCAGACCATAGATCACGATGCATCTTCAGAAACCTCTACCTGACAAGTTTACCTCATTTTAATTGTACAAATTAGATACGAGCAAAATGTTTTATTATTATATTTTTTTCATAAGTTCCTTCGGTTAATTTCGATAATGTTTTTAATATTCTTGTTGCAGTTAGATGATCAAGGAAAGGAAATAGTAGTAGAGGAGAGCATCCATAGGGAGGTGTAGCCAATATTATGTGATGATGACATCGCATATTCAGCAAGCCCTCTCGATATGTTAAGGAAGACACAAAAAAATGCAATGAAGAAATCCTTAAGTTGATATTCATAGTGCCTCAAACATATGAGATAAGAGAGAGGGTTAAAATATTGACTGAGAGAGCACAAAACTTGCAAGTAAGATGTATTGAGGTCTTTAATTATAACATAAGTTCATTCATGGTTTTATATTTTGTACTCTTTTATGTCATGAACTAAAATATGTGTTGTTTTTATAGGATAATTTGCATCCTCATGATGTTGCTGGCCATGATCAGGGTACTGCAGGTGTTGCTCGGGGAGTAGGGGTTGGTACAAGTGTCAATCTTGATCTTCCTAGACATACATCACATCATCTATCCCCATCATCTATTCCTATATTGTCATCTCAAATTTTGGCAACACATACCATGCAGGCATCGAGTAGTGCACCCTCTTGCAGCGAACACATGCTAGAACATGTGTCAGGACATGTACCTAGGGATGCCGAGGCCACTAGTACTGGTGATGTTTTAGCAGCATTTCCTGGATCTTCCCGTATTACAAGTACGGGAACATTGCTGGTCACATTTGTGGTGACCGAGGATTTCATTCCCATAAATATAGAGAAGGTCCCATGTACTTTAAAATGTTTTAATTATTATTATATATAATCCAATTGAAGTTTACTTATTGATCACTCTTTTTAGACTAATGATCCCATGATCATTTTGTAGGAAATGATTTTTTTTATAAATATCTAAGTGATATTACATTGGATCTCTTTGGGCCCACCATACATACACAGTGGAATTCCCAAAATGAAGATTTAAAAGAAGAGCTCATTAACCATTTAGTTGTGTTTTTCGGTGATAAAACATTCAACCAAATGAAGGTCCTTAAGAAAGTTGGTACCTATCTAAAGTATGTGAGGGACCAATATAGGTCACATTTAGAGAAGAAAAAAAAGCACAAGTGTCCCCCCATGATTCTAGAGAGGGAGTGGAAGGACTTGGTGTCAAATGGAAAGGAGAAGGTTGAAAAGAAAAAAGGAAAGACACCACCGGGTGGAGGAAGGTATGTGATACTATCAAAAATGTAATTATATACTGATTACTCTTTTTTTTTTACATAATCTAACGTATTTCAAACTTTTCATAGGTTGCCTAAGACATCAAAGGAAACAAAGGAAAGACTAGAAAAACACGGGTAGCACAAACTTGGCTCTGGTGGTTATATGAAATTAGTCACATGAATTGTAAGTATCAATAAATGAAATATTGCATCCAAATAATAAATTGCAAGCAATTTTGGTTTTATCACACCATAGAAGAAAAACTCATGATCTTATGCAAAAATGTAGCGCTCTGAATTCAATAGAGTGCCCACAGAAGAGGACCTAAAGATTTCCCTCCAGCAAGGCTATGGAGCCATGGCTGAACGCCTAAGAGTCTTGACTGGGAAAACAAAATCTTCCACTACATCCGACACGCAGGTAAATAAACTCAATAAAGTTTATTTAAAATTGAATGCTTGTGCAATATATTCAATATTAATTTACACCATAAAGTAATTATGTGCCTATTTGTTTTAAACAGACAAGCAATGATAATACTCCACATGACATTGGAATGCAACCTGGTGAGAGTGGAGCACAACCTGCAGATGAAGGTCATGGTGTGCATTTCGGTACTGGATGTATTCATATGCTATAGAAAATGTAGTATGGATTAATACAATTAAACATCTATAATTGAAATTGGTGTATTAATTAATGTAACCTTTTGTGTTTCAACTTTAGAGCATGTAGAGCATGATCAACATGTTGAGCATGATCAAGCTAGAGAAGATCGGGAACATGATGTGGCCCCATCAGGTAAAGAGGACCACTCTAATGTTCTTTTAAATATATTTAATTGCAATTGGTGTATTAATTAATGTAACCTTTCATATTTCAACTCTAGATTAGGATTTAGAGGGTGTTCAGCATGTTGAGCATGAGGCTATAAGAAAAGATCAGGAACATGATGTGGCCCCATCAGGTAAAGAGAACCACTCTAATGTTATTTTAATTAATGAAATACTTGTAACAATAATAATAAAACATATCAATTTAACATTTCTTTTTTACTGCAGCAGAACCCCTTGCAACAATATCCATGTCGTGAGTACACGACTAGGTGTACATTAAGATCACAAGCAGAGGGAAGAACAACTAAAGGGGGGACAAATGATTTAGAAAATGATACTCCACTTCAACTCTTTTTAGCTTCAAAAAAGAAAAAGAAAAAAAAAAGTGATTGTAATCATATTATGAATGAATGTGAATATGTTAATGAATGAATGTTATATGTTAATCAATGAATGTTAAATGATAATGAAGGAATGTTATATGTTATTAATGGATGAATGAATGATTAATGTTATATGATCAGGTATGGGGAATTGAGAGTGATGTGAGGGGGGGGGAGCAGCCAAATGAGCTTCCACCATCACATGGTTGGCCTTGTTAAGTAGAGAATATTAAACTATTCTCGAAACAAAGAGAAGCTCAATAAGGTAATGAACTTTTGAATATAAGAAATGCATCATTTGAAGCATCAAACCAATATGCAAAGATGAAAGAAAGTGTTAACTTTTCACTATGGTGGCAGAAAAATGATTATTTATTCCCTAATGCCTTCATTTTCCAAGCCAATTTCTCCTGCTTTACATAGCTCTACCATGTTTGTGGATGTGATATGACTCCTACACAAAAAAAATGTACCAGTTTATGGCCTTCAATCAACTACATCCAAGTATCTTTTTAATTCCTCTATCTTTCATCAATCTATTTACTATTTGAACCTTGTACAAATGTTTTAGATGAAGAACCCATTATTGTGAAATGTGCCTCTAGTTGAGTAAAGTGAATCCATGCTTTGTATCATAATTTGAAGTTGTTTCCATTCCAATGTTCTGAGTTTAGTTTGTTTGTATGGATTTCTATGAATATCACATTGTTTTGTGTGTGGATTTGGTTTCAAAGCTCTGTTTCTTTCATTTTTAGTGGTGTCATAACTCTAAAATTTGACTTTTGTGCATAACAGGTTAGTGGAAAAATTGATAGCTCTAAAGGGTTTAGAGGCTCGATTGAGATAGATACACGATATTTGGATCTTGTTGTTGATGGGAGGCTTCCACTTAACAATGCAATTTTGTTCATATGTTTTGTACTGATTTTCAAGAGCTTGAAGAAGAGGGGAAGCGACCACTTGACCTCCCAAACCTTAAGAGGAGAATAAAAGAGGGTAATGTTTTAATTTTGATTGTTGTTGCATTGTTTTCAAGAGTACAAGGCATCACTTGTTTCATCTATTTGGACTATGTTTGATAGTGTTCATTAATGATACATATCAGTCCTATCTCTATCATTTGTTAGAATTATGTCCAATTTCAAAGCTTTAAGGCAAAAAGGGTCTACTCTGAAGGACTATACTGAGCAGCTTGTTACAGATTTGTCTGTATATTATGGCTATTTGATTTCCATTTTAGCACTTTGTTTGCAGCTTAGTGAATTTCAGAATAAGGTTAAATGAGGGGATATTGTGCTAAATGAATGCAAATTGTGGTCTCCAAACTTCAGATGTTCCCTATTCCTGAAGCAATAGAAATTATTGAAGCAAATGAAGCTCCTCCGCCTACAGGCCTCTGGACCAACACTTTAAAGGTCAGTAGTTGGAATAGCCAATTTACAATTGAATAAAATACTTATTGCTCACCCGAGTAACCAAGCATCTATTTTTGGATGTTATTTACTACATTGATTTTCCTAAAAAAAACACAAGAAGCATGCATGAAAAATATACCAATTTTCCTAAAACAAATGTAGGGACTATTCACAAAAGATATCCTAATGTGCATAAAATAAACGCAGGAAGTACCCACAAGAGATGCATTGATAAACACAAAAAACAAACCATGACCCTGAGCACCTATAGGTACTACTACAGCAAAGTGGAACACAAAATATTACTTCATACCAACCTCAGTGATCTATGATACAAATATATATTTAGGAGATTGTGATACACGTAGAGAAATATATGGATAGAAAGAGATAGAGAGAGGACTGAGAGGGATAGAAAGATGTCTTCATATTGCTACAATATCTTGTCGAACCTTTCTTGCTGCAATGGGTTTGGCATATTTGTGAGCACTATTATTGTGTGTACTTGCTTGTGTAGGTGCATTTGTGGACTATCAGAAGCACAAATTTATGTGTGTGGGCAATGATCTTGCAACATTGTTTAGTAGAGACCAAGGCTAGTTTGGCTTGTGATGCTAACTCAAGGAGGTTAATTTTCCACTTGTCAATATGTATTGTCCATTTTTGTGCCTTAAAATGGTAAATTCCATCATGATCATACACTCATGGTTGTCCAATATAAACAAATTATATCTTTTTATGTATAATTTTAGTTATCTCCTCCCAATTTTAAATAAGTAATATTATTTTTCAATAATATTTTAACCAATAGATGTGTCTGGCAGAATTCATAGACTCCTATGTCTACCTTCAAAGAGCTCATTGATGGAGAGAAAAGGACACAAAAGACTCTCACTGACAGGCAACAAGTATATGATTCTGACCTTCTGGAGGAGTATATATCTCTTCTATTTGTATTTCCAGTTATACTACTTTTTTGCTTAGGCACATTATATTATAAAGATCTGGCAATTTTTTTATTCCCTTACACTACATTTGTTTGTTATTTTGGTTTCAGGAAAATCAAGATGCATTGATCAAGTGTATTACAAAAGATGTTGGCTTTAGTAATGGAATACCTATAGCTACATGTATCATCTATAAGTCACTTCTCCAATGGCATTCATTTGAAGTTGAAAGAGCTAGTGTTTTTTATCGTATCATTCAAACGATTGGTTCAATAATTGAGGTATCATTGATTATACATTTCCCTAGTTCTAAGTAGTTTATGTGAATTGGCCCTATAGAATATAATGATTTAGTCAAAATTTTATAATGATTTACTCATATAAATTTCTCAATAATAACTAAATTTTGAGTCAGAAAAGGATGTAATTGGCCCTATACAATATAATTACCCATGGTTACCTCATTCTACTCTTGAAAATCCTTCTGATCAAAGATATTATGGAAAAAAAATCACATCGGCATGAGCTGGTATGGGTCTTCCCAACCTATTATGGGTTATAAGCACTTTTTAGCACATTGATGAGACATCAAAACTATTGTAACAATCAAGATTACTAAAGAAGACATATCTAGGAGATTGGATTATGGTCTCATCGATGAAGAGAATCTATTGGCAAGACAAGTCATCTCGGCATGAAAAATATATGCTGGCCCAAACGTTTAACTCTCGCCGATGAAGTTTCATTAGTGAGACCATCATTTCATTCACTGATAGGAGCACTAGGAATATATCGGTGAGACATAGAGGGTTGGGTAAACATTCATAACCTACCCTGATGGTATGAGTCTCGCCGATATACTTCCTTCTGCTTTGTCAATGAGACCACAAGTCAGTCCTCCCAATAATTTTTTTTATAAAAAAAAAAATTGCAATGTTTCGTCAAAATTTCAAAAAACCAGTTCGATGAAAAAAAAAAGTCCAATGAGGTTGCTATAGCTCTAATGCAATTTTGATCTCATTCTGATGGTGAGATCATCAAATAAACAACACATGTTTGTTAGAATATCAGGGAGATTGGCTTATGGTCTCATCGATGAAGAGAATCTATCGACAAAACAAGTCATCTTGACATAAAAAATATATGCTAGCCCAAATATTTAAGTCTCACCGATGAAGTTTCATCAGTGCGACCATCATTTCTTTTACCAACAGGAGCACTGGGAATATATCAGGGAGACATAGCAGGTCAAGTAAACATTCAGAACTTACCCCAATGGTATAAGTCTTGCTAATATACTTCCTCATGCTCTGTTGATGAGACCACAAGCTAGTCCTCCTGATGGAAAGATCATCAAACAAATGATGAATGTTTGTTGGAATTTGCACAAAACTTGGTCACAATTCCAACAACCTTCTCATGTTGTTTTGACTATTTGGAAAAGGCATGCCATGTGTGTTATGGCTATTGTTCATCGCTAGATCGATTCACTTTTCGTCGATATTCTGACAAACACCAGGTCCCTTTTTTGTGGCAGCAACCGACGAAGTTTAGTCATGATTTCAACATTTTAAAGCTCATCTAGATACTGACGAAAATTCAACAAAGAATTTTTTTCAAGTGATTCATTGGAATTCTGACAATAGTTTGTTGATAGTTCAACAAACTTTCGTCGGAAAGTGGAGTCAAATACAATAGTGTTACTAGAAAATTGAGACATTTTTTGGGAAAGTATTGGATAGGCATGGAATTCTTATGTGGCCCTTTTGATCTAATTGAATCTTATGTCCCTGGGTATAGGCCTAGATTGGGTACCACCCGAGGAGAAGTTCTCAATACTTATGAAAGAAAAATAGGAATTTCAATGCCTACCACATCTATATGCATGGCTAAAATGGGCCCCTTGATCAATGTCTCTTCTGCTTCTCAAAACCTCCCACTATCAAGGTGAGTAAAATGCTCCTTGGATTCAGTTTCACCCCTCCTACTGCCCTTGGTAGCAGAGGCTCTGGTGGAATGAGTTGTGGTGGTTCTAGTAGTGGAGGTGGCTATGGTGGAGGCCACAAAGGTGGTTTTGATAGTCGAGGTGGCTCTAGTGGAGGCCCTACCAGTGGTGGTGGCTCTGGTGGCTCTAAAGGTGGTTCCAAAGGTGGTTTTGGTGGCAGTGTTTCTAGAGGCTCCACTGGTCCTTTTTCATCTACTAACCTTATTTTCAATGCTCTACTTCAAAATATGGGTCGTATGCAAAACTAGCTAGCGAGTCTCTCACAGGCCTCGACCTAGCCTATCTTTCAACCATTTTTCTAACATAGCACATTATTGGTAGAAATCCTAATTACTCCCTTCCCATAAGGAATGGAGATTCCCAAATTTGAGAAATATGGTAGCAAAGGGGACCCACAAATTCATGTTTTGTCCTTTAATGCAGTGTGTATAGAGTTCTTCCATCATGACACGTTGATGGAAAAATTATTTCCTCAATCTCTTAAGGATACAACACTCGAGTGGTATTGTTCCTTATTCAACAATTCTATTTTCTCATTTGATCAGCTTGTAAATCGATTCGTCCAATAGTACCAAGCCAACCTTAGACCAAAGATGAAATTTTTGAATCTTGTCTGATGCAAGTAAGGGGATAATGAGAAGATCATGTTGGAAGAATTGGTAGGTTATCTATATGTTTTAATTGGTGTCACCATGTTGGTAGCTTGGTCTAGTACTCTAAAACCAATGTGTATAACTGACTTATATTCTCTGGTGGTAGATCTGGTATTTTTTATGCCTCTCTGGTATTCTAGTCTGCATTTCTCCACAGTTGACAATTTCTAATTGCAGTTTTGGAAAACTACTTATGGATGTTAAAGGAATGCATGATTAGGTTATTATGTGCTTTGGTGATCATACAATGAAGTGACATTATTTTTTTGGTTGCGTTAAAGTCTATTTCTAGCTAACTTGTTAAGATAATTTTGATATGATATGAAAACTTATGTGCGATCTATTTCTTGGTCCGAGCCGACATAATGTAACATGCTAGAGGTTAAATTGCATTTTTGAAAATACTTTGTGATCTATTGGAGATGACAGTTGATATCTTTTATAAATTAATTGCATCTAATTAGGCCAACCTAATTGATGCTTGCAATGGAGATTAGATATAAATATATGGAAAAAAGTTTTTGAAAGTGTGTCTGAAGGAAGTAGAGAAGAGATAGAAGAAATAGTGAGGGAGTAATGAATGTGAAGGGGTGATTAGAAAGGAAACATTTGATGTGAAAGTGAGCGAAGAATGAAGGATGTAAAGTTTGAATACTGAGCATCTTCAAAACTATATCAGCACATGATAGGTGCATCTTTCTAGTTCATTTTTGGCTATAAAACCTTATTCTGTTTTGTATAATCTTGTGTAGGTAGTGAGCCTCCTTGTTGGACAGTGAGTCCTTTTTGTAGGTAGTGAGCCTATTTGAAAATACTATATAGTGTGAGTTAACCCTCACTGTGGTTTTTCCCTTATTGGGTTTTCCATGTAAAAATCTAGTGTTCATTATGTTGATTTACTTTCTGTTATTTATTTTTCATGCTCATATTTAATAACATAACAGTGTGGTTGAAGAATTGATAAGTGATAAAGTTTTAAGTTTGAATTTGTGTGACAACTAATTGACCCCCCCTCTCAGTTATCCTACGCCTATTTATCAATTGGTATTAGAGCATTGGTTCCTTGGTGAAGAGCTTAACCACTTGAGGAGGATCCTGAAGGCCGGTTGAATCGATGATAAAGGAGAGCTCCAGACTACTCTTGAAGATCTTGATAAATTAGAAAGAGAAAATAGATATCTGAAAGAGAATCTTGATGAAGCAAATGAATGTGTTCAAAAATTGAAGGAACGATTGAAGAAATTTAAGGAAAGACACAGAGAAGTAAGTGAAAAGCTGAAAAAAGAGATAATTGGACTAAAAGTGATAGTAGAAGAAAAGAAGAGGATTGAAAAATGTCTTAATACAATGGTTTAGAAAAAGTCTGATGAATGTTCTAGAATCAAGCAGGAGATAGTAAACTTAAGAGTGGAACTAGAGAAGGCTAAACTCTATGAAAATAATTTCAGATCTAGCTCCAGTAAACTTGAAGAACTGCTTGCTAGACAAAAAACATGTAAAGACAAAGATGGCTTGGGAGTTGATACTAGTGAAAATTCTAAAGACGTGAAGAAGAGTCAAGGCAAGAGGAAGAAGAGAAGGAATTTTTCAAGATCGGTTGTGAGATAGCCTAATGCACAGAGGTACCCCTCTTTCGATGGTGTTTATTTTTCTTGTAATAAATATGGTCATAGAGCAATTGAATGCAAGAGCAGGATGAACCAATTTTCTGGTTCTCTTTCTATAAAATGTTTTGAATGTGGGAAGATTGGGCATAAGGCTATAGAATGCAAATATCAAGTGAGAATGATCAGGCAGGTAATGAGGAACAAGTTTAATGAAGGTAGAATGAATAAATTATTTAATGGTTACTATTATACTTGTAATAAATTTGGACACAAAGCAAATTAGTGTAGATCAAGGAATAATGGAGGACAGATTAATCAAAAAAGTGCGGTTTGTTATAACTACAACAAACTTGTACATGTATTAAAAGTTTGCAAGAATAAGAAAGGAAAGAAGTCTGCTCTGAAAGAGAAGAGTGAACCGGTGAAGAAGATTGAAAAAGAAGAGATAAAGCAAGAGATGGATAATATATGAAAGAAAAAATAAGAAGAAGAAAAACCTAAGACTCTTGATGTGTCTGTGCCCTCATTCAGTACAATTGACTTATTCAAAATTTAGACCTAGCATGGTCTTAGGGGGAGCATTATCAGAAGATTATAAAAACCCCCTAGAAGAATGGCATGTCAGAGGCTAGCACATGGTTGGAATGTGGAAAATTTTTATTCAGAGGTTTTGGAAAAGGAACCAGAGGAAAATATGTTGGAATGAGGATTTGTAGACCGAATAAGGACTTTTTGTGACAAGAAGACTTCTTTTAACAAATTTTTGGTGTCTACCGAATTTAATGTGTTTTAGGGTAAGTTTGATGGCGTATAAGATGAAGTTTGCAAGTATTTTTGGTTAAATCATGCTTTTGAAGAGCTTGAATAGAAGCCTAGAATGATCTTGGAGTGAGCTTGAAGTAATTTTTGAAAGGAATTCAAAGAGATTATATCAGGTAATCTAGAAACATTTTCTGTGATTGCAAAAGGAAAGAAGAAAATCGAAGAAGTTTCATTGAATTTAAAGAAAGCATATAAATGGACAGTGGATCATGTGGTGTTACCACTCTGAAGTTGAAAAGCATTGAATTAGAAGAATACAATCATAGGAAAATGAAAGGAATTGAACTAGGGTTGAGCGAAGTCGAATTATAGAACATCAAAACCCTAGGGATGGATTTATGGAGTGAATTTCTTTGGATTATAGATAAAGAGGTTATCCTGTTCTTGTTGAATCATTTCAAGGATAGAAGCATTGTTTTGGACAAACCCAATTTGATCTCGAAGGGAGCAATCAAAATGATCACTGGATTATGTAGCATTGGAGAACTCCCTGGAAAGAAAATTGTGAAGTGTAAAGATGTGGAGGAGCTTACTAGAATCAGTAGAGATATTAGAGCATTGTTGATTGATACACTTGTTGATTTGGTCATTAGGTATGTTGCATATGGTATTTCATACAAAATTTATTTTAGAAACTGTGAAATTTCAACTTCGGCTATTTCCATACATATTGCCCACATGATGGTTAAGGAGAACAGACAGTTTGATTTATGTAGCTTGTTGCTTGAGAATTTGCTTGAAAATGTTTGAATGTCATTGGTTGAGAATTATCCCTTTCATTTTGAATCCTTGCTGGTGTGTCTGGTGTTTCACTTTTTGAATTCTCTACCGGGAATAGATGATGTGACAAATACCTTTTGGCTTCTTAAAGAAATTGGTGAATTCCAGTTAGAGCATTTTTCTGGAATTCTTATTGATGTAGAAGATGTTGAGAATCAATGTTTCGTTACTAATTGGTCACCCTCTTTTACTCTGTTGGGATTATTGGAAAGTACATGCACAAAAATGGAGTCTTCTATATTCAACTAGAAGAATTTGTTTCCAGTTCTCAAGGAAAGGTATATGAAGGTATTTCTAGTGAAGAATGTCATCTTCACTTAATTTTTATATGCTTAAAAGTTCTAGATTGTTGGAATTTTTTGAAGTTTTTGGAAATATTTTGAAATTTTGATGTCACCATGTTTACACTCATTTTTGGCACCCTTTTCCATTGATGTCAAAGGGAGAGAGTGTTGGAGATAGTGGAGAAAGTTGGAGAAAGTCAAAAAAATTTGAGGAAAGAAGGATAATTTTGTTTACATGTTGCCATCAATGGCAAAGGGGGAGATTGTTGGAAGAATGAGTAGGTTATCTATATGTTGTCATTGATGTCACCGTGTTGGTAGCTTGGTCTAGTACTCTAAAACCAATGCGTATAACTGACTTATCTTCTCTAGTGGTAGATCTGGTATTTTTGGTGCCTCTCTGGTATTCTAGTCTGCATTTCTCTATAGTTGACAATTTTTTATTGTGGTTTTGGGAAATTACTTATGGATGTTAAAGGCATGCATTATTAGGTTATTTTGTGCTTTGGTGCTCATATGATGAAGTGACATTATTTCCTTGGTTGCGTTGAAGTCTATTTCTCGCTAACTTGTTAAGATAATTTTAATATGATATGAAAACTTATGTGCGATCTATTTCTTGGTCTGAGTCGACATAATGTAACGTGCTAGTGGTTAAATTGCATTTTTGAAAATACTTTGTGATCTATTAGAGCCGATAGTTGATATCTTTTATAAATGCATTGCATCTAATTAGGTAGACCTAATTGATGCTTGTGATGGAGATTGGATATAAATAAATGAAAAACATTTTTTGAAAGTGTGTGTGAAGGAAGTAGAGAAGAGATAAAAGAAATAGTGAGAGAGTAATGAATGTGAAGGGGTGATCAGAAAGGCAGTAGTTGATGTGAAAGTGAGCGAAGAATGAAGGATGTAAAGTCTGAATACTAAGCATCTCCGGAAGTGTATCATCACATGATAGGTACATCTTTCTAGTTCATTTTTTGTTGTAGAGCCTTATTCCATTTTCTATAATCTTTTGTAGGCAGTGAGCCTCCTTGTTGGACAGTGAGTCCTTTTTGTAGGTAGTGAGCCTTTGTACTTGGACAATGAGTCCTTCATTTTCGTAGTGAGCCTATTTGAAAATACTATATAGTGTGAGTTAACCCCCACTATGGTTTTTCCCTTATTGGGTTTTCCACATAAAAATATAGTGTTCATTGTGTTGATTTACTTTATGTTAATTTTGTTTCATGCTCATAGTTAATAAAAAAATAGTGTGGTTGAAGAATTGATAAGTGATAAATCTAAGTTTGAATTTGTGTGACAATTGATTCACCCCCCTCTCAGTTGTCCTGTGCCTGTTTAACAAGTCACTAATTTCATAGCGTTGTATCAAGTACTAATTTCATAGATCTCATACCCGCTACCCAATTCTAACATACAAAAGGTATTCATAGGGAAGCTACTGAGACCATGGCAGGAAATTTTTTCCCTTATGAAATACCCCTCTTTTGCTCATTTGTCTACAATATTATGGGAATATCAATAGATGGTAGTTTAGTTCAGGGTATCCTCCTCATGCTCACATTCAAAAGGAAAATCTATTGTATCAATCTCAGGAAAAGGTAAGGCTATTGTGAATGTTGTAGCCACAATAAATGATAACAGACTTAGACGTAATAGAAATTTCACAAAGTTAGCAGAATCTTATTCTTCTATCTTACATAATTTTCTGAAGGATACGATCATAACCATGGAGGACCCTTGACCTCTCAAGGAACCTTACCCTAATTGGTATGATGCAAATTCATTATATCAGAACCATCGAGTCAACAACCATGATATCGAACGTTGTATGTGCCTACATCATGAGATATAGGAACACATCTAGGATGGTACTATTCATCTTGATGGAAGTAAATAAAATTCAAATAAATCAGAGGTGAATGAAAAAAGTGAGTTGCAGATATACATGGACCCATTTCCATCACATTCTTCCAACTTAATTATCGATCCCTCTAATTCGACCACTCAGCTCGAGACATACGTTAACATGGTCACGGTTACTCCTTCCATGCAACCTGCGACTAGCTTGCCATATGTGACATTCACCTCACAGGATCTACCCTTGAACAATAAGATTTCTCACCTTTACATTCCTGCTCATCTCAATGGGAACATTGTGATAGGGGTTTTAGACAACCCCGTGAGCTGGGTGAATGTTATCACAAAGGAGGCATTATAGCTTAATTCATTACAAAGGCAATATTATGAAGAAACAAAATCTACCATTTATATGCATGATGGCCTCTCTCTCAAGCCATATGGCTCGATAACCCTTTCCACCCTAGGTAGACCTAGGACTATAAACACAACTTTTGATGTTATCCTAGAATCTAATTTGTTTAGGGTAAAGTTAGGCATATGTTGGCTAGCTTCCATGAATGAAATCACTTATGTCATTCATAAGTTTTTGGAATTCTCCCACAAAGGTGTTGTGCACGTCGTGCATCACATCAGATACCATTTGTTGGTGTCTCATGGGGGTTACTCATTGGATCAATTTTGGCCTACCCCAGTCGATCCAGTTCCCCTAAGAATAGACCTACTTTACCAAAACTATGTGAAGTATAGGATTGGGGGCAAGGGATAGCCAAAATTGACCCTTTTGGTGGTGCAACAACAACCTGTCTCCCCTTCTCAAAAGGGAAAGGAGAGGCCTACCCATTCTCAAGGTGCCTCTTCCACTCTTCTTTCTAAAGAAGGGTTTTGGATGAATGCTCCCAACTTTTACATGAGAATTCTGATGTTGCTAGCTTGGTGCAAAGCTAAGATTAAGATATCATATCTTCCTACTGTACCTATTAGAACATGGCCCTACCTATATGGTAGAGGGAAAGGTCCTTGTGAGGAATACTCTATGTCTCAACCTTTGCGGCCTCCCACTGCTCCTCCTCAAGAAGTGAATAGGAAGAGACCTATCGCCAAGGTGCTAGAGTCTATCCCTCCATTAGAGACCACTGTGATGGACACCCCTATGGCTGAGCAGGAGCCTTCTATCCCTTTGTAACTCCTAACATCTAGCTCAAAGAGTCATAGAAACTACCTTGCACATGAGTGCAAGCATCAGTTAAAGGCTTTGGTAGTTGAGCAGGCCGCTTTGTAGAAAAAGGAAGAGGAGATGACCGCCCTTGCTTCAAGGCCTCCTAATGCATCCTCCTATCTCCTCCCCTCTACTTCCATTCAACCAATTCTAGTCTCACTTTTAGATCTTCTTATGAGTGTGAGTGCACTTGAATCTAAAAAGGTGTAGGTTTTTATTGCTCCTTCAATTGAGCCACCCTTGTTGATTTCCCTTCTAGAAATCCCACCATTCCCTAAACCCATGGACATGTTGAATACCTCGGTGGTGTCTGCCATGGTTTTCTCCTCCTGTTTTGTGCCTCTTTCCTTGTCTGTGGGGAGTTCACATACCCTCAACAATTCAAAGGTATAGGTTGGCCCTTATAGCAATGGAGGGCGTAAGAGGATCCCACCTTCTCCAAAAGGTGGTCCAATGCTAGCTTGTTTCGTACTAGTGATAGAGCAAGTTTTGGCTTCCCTTGAGTTTTTCACTACTCTTGAGTCACTTGGTGAGCCAATCAGTGAATCTCAGGTGTCATCCTCCCTATCTGTTGAGGTGTGACATGACACTTCTAGAAAGTGCATGTTTAACTCTTTGGACAAAGTTCTAGCCTTGTCAATGATCTATGAAAAATTGTTGACCATAGCTCCACAAGAGCCTAATGAAGAAGAACTTGCATGGCCTTCTTCCTTAGCCCTTGTTGTGGGAGGGTTGGAAGCTCCTCCCCTTAATATTCCACCACTGCAAGCTCATCCTCCTTCCCCTTTTAATGATCTAGATTGGGAAATGGACGACCTCTTGGTCGATGAGTGTTAGGGGAGGAACCTTCTTTATTTTTAGATTAGAAGTTTGTGTGTTGTGATGTGTTCCCCTATGCTTGTGTTATGTATTCCTAGATTACCCTTGTCACCCTTGTTGGTGCTTGGATATAGGAGTGATCTTGTATTGTAAACCTTCTTCTATTTGTATCATCATTCTTCCTTTGTTATGTGTTCATTTTCTGCAAATTGGGGACAATGCAAAGCATTGGGGTCATTTAGGCTTACCTTCCATGTTGACCCATTTTTTTGTGTTTACTTTTCCTTCTCATGTATTCTTCACATGGTCTGATATAGTAAGGGGTTGATGATAGTTAACTAATATACTATTACTAAAATTATATATATTTATGAGTAGCTCTGACTTCGAAATATCAGATCACCCCTATGTCTCTTGTTCATTTTGTTTCTCTTTTTCTCTTTTATCTTTCTTTATTATTTTCTTGAGTTTTCCCTTGTATGTGTGACAATGTTACTTTTAAAATGTTTTCATTTTCAGAAAATGCATTCATTTCCAACGAATATTTTCTTGAAAATCCCTACAAGTTTTTTCACAGGTTGCATTCTCAACTTGGACACCTAACAAAATTTGTCTCCTTCATCATGGGTTTGCAAAGAAAGAACTTGAGAATTTTCCTCTGAGTTGAGATAAGCTTTGTCCTGTAGGAGAAGCCTCGACCTTCCCCTTGTGAGGGGGTATCTTTTTCATTTTTAATTTCTTGATGAAGTGAACATATTTCAAAAGGATTCCTTGATGTCAAATTGATTTGAGAAAAAATGTCTCTTTCAAACAGTGCATCCCTTGAGTGGACCCATTTTCTTTTGAAGGGTTCCCAAGGGACCCCTTTGAGATCCTTTCTATTTGTTGACTATCTACGTGACTATCCACTTGTTTGCATGTGTGGCTTCTTTTCATTTCTTGGCATGATGTACCTGTGGATTAACATGTTGCTTTGCAGGTGTTCTTGTGAAGACGCATTCCAATCTGACTCTGTGGAGTCTCCTAAAATGTGGGATTCCTTCATGAGAGAGAACTTGGGGTATCCTTCTCACAAGTTTTCAAGCCTATGAGACACTTTCATCCTATAGGATTTTTCCATCGTTGGTTCAAGGGCCTTCATTGTACTTTGTGCAACTTCACAGTTCTACAGGGCTATGGGGTCCTATTGTTTGAAACTCCCTAGGGAGAGTACTTGTGGAGTCCTTTTCATGCCCTACACTTTTGAGCTCGCTAGATCACAATTTTCTTCATTAACAGTTCAAGTATACATTCCTAGACCTATTAACTCTTTGATCTACTTTACTGAATGCTCATCAATAGGTGTGCTTGCTAAAGTGGGGAGGAAATGTATAGGAGCGAATTTGCACCCTTAGGAAAATTCCCCTTTCACATACCCTCACCTTAAAAAATAAAATCTGAAGGTGAAATTCCACATCACCCACCTACCTTCTATGCACCTAACATTTGTCTCCTGCATCAGTGAGAGAATATTTGTCAGGGACAAACATGCAGTGTGTATACATCTATTTTTCGTGCTTTTTTCATTGACAAATTCCTCATTTTGAAGTCGGTAGAGGCATTACACACCCGATTGGGGCTGAATTGTAACATCCCTCATCGACCAATTGACCTAAAAACACCTTATTCCTTTCCATCCCACCTTTAAAAAGACTCATTCTCACTTCATTTCAAGCTCTAGACATTCACATTCAATCTCTTAGAATTTTCCACTTCACTTCTTCACTTTCAAGGAGCATTCCAACATTCTATTATGAGCATTGCAGTAGCTTTGAAGCTCCATCAACTCGACATTGTAAGTGTGAAGGTTATCATAGAATTTGTGAGCTTGTAGTCTTATGAGACCTCCCTTGATCACCACTACGACTATGGTGAATTTTCTAAATCCATACCTTGCATTCTCCTCCATTATCTAGTGAGCTTTTGGGTGGAGGTGGTAACACTTCATTCCACACCTTTGTGATTTGATAGAGTAGCTTAGTATTGTTTTATAGTGTTCATTGCAAATAATCTTTCTTTCCACTTTCTTTATCATATTATTATACTCTATTGCTTTTTGGTTGTCCATGTAGATGGGAACACCAAAATGGGGGTCTAACTGAGGCAGGCCCCTATACAACCCCAACAATTTTGCCTCTTTCTTGTGTGTAGATGAATGTTCATGTGGAGCTAGTTAGTGAAGAGGTGATTTTGTGAGATTATCTTCATCACCTTAGCTTTCATTTACTTGCTTTATCACCTTCATCTTTATTTCTCGTACTTTCTTATTCTATTTTTTCCATCACGTTCAAATAGCTAGGTTGTCAGTTAGTTTTTAGGTAGTTTGTATTGTATTTGGTGTTTTCTAGTCGTACAAACACTAGCATGTTTGAGAGACGCTAGTACACCGCATTTTCATCCCATAACTACATTGTTGTCCTTGGACAAAGAGTTGTCTGAGGTACAATGCCAACTCTAATAACTAGCTTTCCTAGCCTAAACTTGAACTTTGGGTTTGTTGAGTGACATAAGTACTATATAGTGCTCTTCATTCTCGATCCTCACCCCAATACATCCTTTAGAGTGAGGTAAGTTAGGGTATCCCTCTACTCTCAGATCTTCGTGACCTGGAGCCTTGATGTGGTTAGTCCCCTTCTCTTATGATAGGAAATCCTAAGTTTGATTTACACCAAGATAGAGAATGCAATGTATAATTTTGGTGTGTTCTAAAGAATAAAGTAGTGTGTATGCATTCAATAAGCACATAGTGTGTTAGGAGAAGAGTAAAGAGAGAAAATTTTTTCAAATCAAAGAAGATATTGATTAGATATAGATTGATTCTATAACTTAGAATTAGATTCATTTGAATCATATGTAATTGGAGTTGTTGCTCCACATACTTTCATTGTAAATCTGATTGGTTGGTGTCATTAGATAGCTAGGTTGGTACTCAAATTAGGGAGTGGGTGCTTCCTTAGATTTGGCGTTTTTAAATCAAGGGATTAGTGTATCCTTAGGTTGGTGCACTTAAATATTGTAACCAATGAGGTTTTGTTGTGAGGCTATATTAGGACAATAGATCCTAGCAACATTTCTCACTGTGGTTTTTCCCAAATTGGTTTTTCCACATATATCTGGTGTTATGAGTATTAGTGTGTTTGATCTCTACATATTTGCTTAATCTACATAATAAGGGTTAAAGTAAAAGTTTTAATTGATCTATTGATTCAACCCCCTCTCAGTATATAGGTGTGTTCTAACAATTGGTATCAAAGGTTTTGTTCCTTTGAGAATCTTAATCAACTTGGGTAGATCTTGGCTAGTCAAGAAGGTTCTTCCTCAAATAGAGCACCTCTCTTTAATGGATCAAACTATGATTTTTGGAGCATCAGAATGTAAGCATATTTATCATCTTTAGGGTTTTATATATGGATGACTATTGTAAATGCATATGTTATTCCTGCTACACAACCCACTAACCAAGTTGATAACAAAGCATATCAAAACAATGCCAAGGAAAATAATGCTATTATTTTTGGATTGTCTAACTTAGAGTTTGTAAAAGTGATGCACTTCCAAACGTCCCATGATATTTGGGTCAAATTAAAGAGCATCTATGAAGGTGATGAAATGGTAAATTAGGCTAAGATACAAACATACAAAGCTAAGTTTGAAATCCTTAAGATGAATGAAGAAGAGAAAATTGTAGACTACCTCCTCAAGGTAGATGAAATAGTTAATGCAATCAGAGGCCTTGGAGAAGAGATGAAAGAACCTGTCATTGTCAAAAAGGTTCTAAGATCCCTACCATTCAGGTATGACTCTAAAATTTTTGCAATAGGGGAAGCAAGAGATCTAGACAAACTTACTATTGATGAGTTGCATGACACCTCCATTACCTATGAGATGAGAATAGGAGACACTAATAACTCCAAGAGAGAAGCGGCATTCAAAGTAGCCAAAAAGGAAAATTTAGAAACACCTACATATGAATCTAAGAAGACTGATGAAGAAGAAGCTTTGTTAAAATATTAAGTAAAGGCACTGGAAAGTACAAAGGTAAGTCACCCTTTAAATTCTTTAATTATGGTAAGATAGGAATTTTTTTTGTTAAATTCTCTTATAGAGAAAAGGATAACTTCAAGAAAGTAGAGGAAAGTCAAAAGAAAAAACCTTACTTCCCAAAGAAGAAGAAATTTTCTTTAAAAATAAGAAAATTTTGTACACATGAGAAGAAAGTGATCCATTCGATGTTAGTGATAGCTTATTTGATGACCATGATTGTTCCTTTATGGTTGACGGAGATGAATCCCTATTCATGGAATTAGGATCAACTTCTGAGGATCAAGAAAAAGAAGAAATTTAAGATTCTGATGATGAAGGAGAATTGGATCTAGAGGGTGAACTCATATGTTCTCTAGATGAGATTGAAAGGATAAGAAAAGAGAACTCAAAGAAATAGAAGCATGCACAAAAAGAAACTGATAGTCCATCCAAAAGGCTTAAAGAATATGATTAGATGATAATTATCCTAAAGACACAAGTTGAAGAAGCTTAAGGAATAGAATATGTAGTCAAATATGAATGTCAATCTAAATATGATGAATGCATGAAGTTGGGAGTAGAAATAGTGGCTTTGAGAAAATAATTGAAAAAGGCTATAGAATAAATAGAAAAAGATTTTAAGCTGAAATGAGGCTCAGAGATTCTTGAAGAGCTGATTAACTCATAAAATCCTTCAAAAGAAAATTTTGGCCTAGGTTTTGAGAAAAGAAAGGATCCTACTACTAGTGTATCTACAACTTTGTATGAAATATTCAAAGCAAAAAAAAAGACAGGAACAAAAAATGAGAAAACAAAGAAGGATACCTTTGGAGATGCTATTGATAAGAAGAAACTTGATGGAGAAAAGAAGTCTATAGCAAATAAGAAGATTAATAAATCAGTCCATGAAGACTTGAAGAAGAAGCATAACATTAAGGGAGTTGATGCAGATGGTTTTACAAGGGTGAGAGATTTGAAGAAAATAAATACAAGAAGATCTCCTCATCCTGCACAAATAAATACTATGACAAGTTATTCCTCATATTTTAATGGTTACTAATATACTTGTAATCATTTTGGTCATAGGGCTAGTGAATGTTGTGTTGTACCTAAAATTAGAACAAACTTTGTTAGTAAAAATTCATTTCCTCCTTTGTTAGATACAACTATGTTATAATTGCAATAATTTTGGTCACATAACCAAGCAATGCTAGAAGGTTGTACAATCTATGACTTCTCAAACTGCACTCCATGCCAAGAAGCAAAATTTTTGGGTAATATAAAGTGGTTTGTATAAGAACATTACTAGTGATAA
The DNA here is from genome assembly GCA_007258455.2 of Sequoia sempervirens. NCBI lineage: Eukaryota > Viridiplantae > Streptophyta > Pinopsida > Cupressales > Cupressaceae > Sequoia > Sequoia sempervirens. The sequence continues at coordinate 180,501,044 of VDFB02000015.1, forward strand.
GAACAAGTTCATCAAACTAGGTAAATGCAAAGAAGGATCTGTTAGTTTGGGAGACAACACTACTATGAAAATTTGTGGTAATGGAACCCTAAGCATAAATGGACAATTGACTACACAAGATGTCATTTATGTTGAAGGATTAAAGCATGATATTCTATGTGTTAGCAAAATGTGTGACAATAGATACAAAGTCACATTTAATATAGAAGGTTGTGAGATAAGAAAATCAAAGAGATAAATAGCAGAAGGAAACAGAACTAAAAGACATATTTACAATATCTATGATGTGAATGGTCAAAGTTGTATGATAGGACAAATTGATGAGAGTTGGTTATGGCATACGAGAATGGGCCATGTAAATTTTGATAATAATGTAAAAGTGAGTTCAAAAGGACTTGTGAGACACATACCTAAGATAACCAAACCTGCAAACACCACTTGCAAGGAATGTCAGCAAGGAAAAAAGATAAGGGTCAGCTTTCAAACAAAAGAGTATTCAACTATAAAACATATGGAGTTAGTGCATATTGATCTCTGTGGCCCCATAAGGAAAAATGGATTGAGAGGAGAAAGGTACTTCAAGTTACTAGTTGATGATTACTCAAGAATGACATGAATAAACTTCTTGAAGGATAAGTCTCAATCATTTGAAAGATTCAAAATTTTTAGAGCCATGGTTGAGAAAGAGATTGATAGAAGGATCAAATGTTTAAGATTAAACAGAGGTGGATAATTCACATCAAATAAATTCATAAAATATTGTGAGAAGTATGGAATCAAGAGGCAATATTCAGTAACATCGACTCCACAATAGAATGGAGTGGTTGAAAGAAATAATAGGATAGTCAAAGAGATTCCAGAACAATGCTAAATTAGGCCAAGTTACCTAATGTATACTAGAGAGAGGTAGTAAATACAATATTATATACCTTGAATAGAGTTCAACTGAGAGTAAATAACAAGAAGACACCCTATGAACTGTGGTATGGAAAACCAACATCTGTTAAAAAATTCAAAGTATTTGGGTAGCAAATGTTATATTAGGAGAGAAGAAGACAACTTAGTAAGCTTTGACTCAAGATGTGATGAAGGAATATTCCACTCAAAGAAAAGACTACAAATTCTACAAAAAAAGACTGCACAAAATTGTAGAGAGTATCAATGTCAAGGTTGATGAATATTTGAAGCATGTTGAACCTGACAGAGATAGCTATGAAGATGAATCAAAGTTTGAAGAAATAAGTTTTTGATGAAGATTCTAAAGAAGAGAATGAAAATGTGCATACAATAAATATTCCAAAGGATCATCTTGAAGAGAAAATTATTGGAAACAAAGATGGATTTCAAACAAGGGGGGGAGTTTCAAAGAAAAAAGAGCAACTAAACATTGCACTAGTTTTTGAAATAGAGCCCAAGAGCTATATTGAAGCCAACAAGGATGACAGATGGATAAAAACAATGGAAGAAGAACTAAGCCAAATTGAAAAGAACAAAACTTGGGAGTTAGTTGCAAGACCCTCAAGAAAGAATGTCATAGGAACTAAATAGGTCTTTATAAATAAGCTTAATGAAGATGGAGTTGTAAAAAATAAGGATAGATTGTTGTGCAAAGGGTATGCACAATTTGAAGGTATAGATTTTGAAGAAACATTTGCACTAGTTGCTAGATTGGAAACCATAAGAATTTTGTACCATTCCCTGCTCATAAAAGATTCAAAGTATATCAAATGGATGTCAAGTCTACTTTTTAAAAAGGGGACCTAGAAGAAGAATTTTACATAGAACAACCTAAAGGTTTTCAATTATCAGAAGAAGATTATGTTTGTACATTGAAGAAATCACTATATGGTCTAAAATAGGCACCTAGAGCTTGGTATTTAAGATTAGAACAACACCTACAACAATAAGGTTTCAAGAAGGGATGTGCAGATAGCGATTTGTACTTCAAATATGAGTCTTAGGAATGAATTCTAGTTTGTAATAGGCATAATAATTTTACAACAATAATATCATCTAAATGAGAAATGAAAATTTTTGAACAATTTCTCTCCTGTGTATTTTGGCATATGAATTATGAATAAAATGATCAAGGATTTTTTATTTGTCTTCAATCATTTTGGGTGAATGTATTATTTTATCTCTACTTTAATTCAAAGAATTAATTAAATACTTTGATGAGATCATAGGTTTATGTGATTGTGTATAAGGATTAATAAGTAGTTTCTATTATGGGAAATATTGAGTTGTTTTTTGCAAGGAAATATCACAATAGTTTGTGAATGCTAGGTTTAGTTACTAATGTATTACAGTTTATTGTAAATTTGAATCCATCACCCATGGATAAAACACTGATCTATTAATTTTGTTATCTGTAATGTAATTGAGTCAACCCTTCCTATCAAAGAACACAATCTTATTGAAAATCATTTACATGCCTTAAATTGTAGTAAAGTTTTGGGAGAAACCAAACATTTCTTGCTTTAGGTAGTATTTTTTTAAAGGATCAACCAAATCAAATTCTTGAAGGATTATATCTAATTAGCGGTCTATAGGAATGTGTCTGTTATTCAAAATGTTCATGATAATTTGGCACAAGAGTATCATTCAAAAATTGTAAGGATCACCCTCCTGGGTCTTGTAGAGCCCAAAGTGCAAAGGTAAATCCTAGCAAGTGTTTACTTGTTCATTGTGGTGATCCCACAATAGTGGTTTACAATTTTTGGGTCATCCTAATTTTTGCTGAAATCGCATATTTTTAGAAAATATAATGATTTAATCCTTGAATAGTTCCATTTAAAGGATTCAAATTGAAGAGTGTTTGATCAAACCACCTTAGATTAAACCCCCTTGGATAGAACCCGACTAGTTTTAAACCATACCTATAATAGAATCTCCTTTACTCCTATCAAAATGTTGATAAAAAAACAACTTTTGATTTACCTTTTGGGGGATCAAATGAATTCATTTAGAAATTAGTTTTTGTAAGTATCTAGTGTTTATTATAAGCTTCTAAAAAAGAATAATTTTAAATATATTTAATTTGATTATTATATTAATTTTTTATTTTTTGTGAATGTAGGTTTTTCACTGAAAAATCAAGCTCTATGCTATGTACATGTGGAAAAATAGTAGATTATAAAAAAAAATCTAAAAAATATGTTCCGGCTAGGTATTGATGTCCTTGATCTAGTAAAAAAATGGAATTTCGATACATACAAACAATTTATGTCTGCATATGTCTAAATTGTAATTGGTTTGACTTCCAAAATCGATTAAGAAAAAATATTCAATAAAAAACTATAAAACCAAATAAGCATACTGGATATCATAGTTACAAATCTAAATTTGAAAAAAATAGAATTTTATCCTTCATAGAAAAAAAATTATGTTGTTTACGATGAGCATCACTCTTTAAAAATGGTGTTTATTGATAAAAACTAGTTTTTGAAGGAGATGGAAAAACAAATGCAATCTGATTCAAAAAAAAAAAATTAGAATCTACAGAAAAAAAATGTCACAAATCACTAGTTTGTATCATCTTCAAATTCCTCATGGTTTAGCATCTATAGGTGCTCGAAAGTGAAGATTTAGTTAACAAATTTAGTTCAATGTCTAGTTTGTCCAAAAATTGTAAACCAATATTGTTGGATCACCCATTGACCAATCCTCACTATTTTTGATCAATGAATTATGGAAAATTCATAGATAATGGTTGAGATTAAGTTTGGTTCTTAAAAAATAACCAATAGATTGGTGACTCTACTGGGGAGAAAATTGTGAGACCATTCTCTCGTTTGTTAGCCAAATATCTCTTTGAATTTGAGTATAACATGGCACACCTTTAGGGTTTAATGTTATGCAGATTTCAGAACCAAGAACCTGCAACATTAAGGATTCAAGAAGGGATGTGTAAATAGAAATTTGTACTTCAAATCTAAAGGTCAGCATATGTTAATTGTTGTTGTGCATGTAGATGACATTATTTTTTGTTGAAACAATGACAAAATGTCTAAATAATTTTTTGTCCGAATCAAAAATGAGTTTGAGATGTCTATGTTGGAAGAAATTTCCTTATTCATTAGCCTACAAATAGAAAAAATTGTTGAAGGGATAATCATATCTCAAACTAAGTATGCTAAGGAGATTCTCAAGAAGTTTTGGATGGAAGATAGCAAACTAGTTGGTACCCCCATGATAACTAGATGTAAATTTAGCAAGACAGATGAATCCCTAGATGTAAATTAGACCATGTATAGATTAATGATAGGTAGCTAATTGTACCTAACTGCATCAAGACTTGATATTATGCAAGCAATGTACATGGTTGCAAGATTTCAATCTTCTCCTAAAGAGTCTCATGTCAATGCAGTAAAAAGAATTTTTAGATATATCCAAAGCACAATTGACATTGCATTGTGTTATCCCAAAGGTGAAGATTGCACTTTGACAACATATACAAATGTTGATTGGGTAGGAAGTGTGGATGATAGAAGAAGCACTAGTGGTGGTGCATTCGTTCTTGGAAACAAACTTGTTTCAAGGTTGAGAAAAAAGAGAGAATCAAATACTCTTTCTACATTTGAAGCAAAGTATGTTGCAAGAGTGGCATGTTGTACTCAAGTGTTGTGGATGAAGCAAACACTTAAATACATCAAGGTAGAATACAAAGAAACCATCTCTATTCTTTTTTATAATACAAGTGCCATAAATATATCAAATGATCTAGTGATGCATTCTAAGACCAAGCATATCTCAATCAAGTATCACTTTTTAGGAGAAAAGGTAGCAAATAAAGAATTCAGCATGGCATATGTGCCAACCAAGGAATAGGTTGTATACATATTCAATAAGCCTCTTACCAAAGAGAAATTTGAATACTTGAGGAAATAATTGGGAATGGTTTCTCCCACATCATATCACTAAATATTAGTGATAGGGAATGAGTCTAGGGGGAGCTTCACAAAAAAATTATTCATACCTAGAAGATGAGAGAAAAGGAAAGTCAAGCATGCATGATTTTAAAAATTTCTATTGACTTGATGGTTGCAGATTCTTGGACACATTCTTTCACTTTGCATGGTATGTCAAAGGCGGAGAACATCAGTAAGTAGTAAGGTGTTTAGAAACTTTCCCTTTACCATTAATTTCAAAGGGGGAGAAATAGAGAAAAATTATTTGTGTTTTTCAAAAGGGGAGAAAAGCCTAAGGGGAGAATGGTTGCAAAGTAGATGTTTGTGTAGAGCATTTAGCTTTTCCATCAATGCCAAAGGGGGAGATTGTTGGAAATTACATTATCATTGATGTCAAAGTGGATATTTGAGTGATATCCAATAAAGGATATTATTGGCTCATTGATGTCAAAAAGGTATCATAGGATGATACATTTGAAGTTTCAAAGCAAGCCTTTAAGTGTTGCAAAAGTTCAAGCATCAAACCTCGCGCATACCTTATATCACTTGCTAGTGAATAAGGAGTTAATCTTTTTAATCCAAGTATAATCAGGCTTTAGAATTTGGGCTTAAGGCTTACTAGATATTACAAGGTTTTAGAAATTAGGCTTCAGTCATACCTTATAATGAGTTCCTCAAAGAAATGGAGGAAGAATGTGTTAAGTCTGAAAAGGAGTCAGAAATTGGGAAACAAAAATACCTTATACCGATTCCAAAATGAAAAGGAAGTTTACATGTGTTAATTCCGAGGAGTCAGATGTTAGACATCAAAAGGTTGTCTTACACCTTACCAAAAGGTAGGTAAGTAGTAAGAGAAAATCCCGAAGACCAATTCTCAAAAGTGTTAAGCCATGCAAGGGAAGATAAGCAGTAATAAGTAAGAGCAAACATTGACACCTGAATGGGTTATTTTTGGAAAATATTGTGAAGGTTATATTCATGTATCGAATTTCAATAGGAAGGCTTATGGTGGTACTTGTAAAATCCATGGCCATTTTATTGAGATTTTGAGTCTCCTGAGGGCTAGGGTTTACCTTTCATGCACTAAGGTTTTGTCTTAGGGTTTAAAATCCCTCAAGCCTTCATTGTTTGTAAAAACCATCCTTAAGCCCTAGGTGTTGTATTCCTTCATTGACTTGCTATATCTAGTTCCTAGTCATATAGATTATAACTCATGTCTTTGAATTCATGGGTAGGACTGGCCCTTTCACCTTGTGTTTACCAACCCGATAAATATTCAGCAGCTATAATATTTCCTGTGTTGCTAGATTCCAAATTGATCTAACTTATGTCGTGGGCTTCTAGAATTTTGTAACCTCCCAAATTAGAAACTTATCTAATGGAGTGATAAGAAGGAAGGAAGAGGGTTCTCTTTGTTATCGACAAGTCATGGGTTTTCAGAAGTTCACAACTACCAAAAAGAGGTTCTAAGGTTCCAGTTTTTAGCAACTTGGTGATTGTGTGATAAGGAGTAAGGAAGCACTCCATGTGGGACCTAGTCATGACATACACATCTGTGTATTAGCCCTTTAAGTGTGTAGGTGGGCCCTTGATCAAATAGTGGCTGATAAAGTGAAATCTTTGAATGCATCTCAACTATTCCCCATGTGCCCCATGGGAATAAAATATTATTTTCTAAAAAGTAGCGTGGTGTGTGGACTTATGCCATGTGGCATGTATGTGGAGTGGGTCCCACAGTATTCAATCCTGGAAATGGTGGTAGGCTCCTGGATCGACAATCCCTATATGGTGATGTGGTTGCATCTTGACTGCTCCCTGTGCTCCCCACTTGATCTTAATATTTATTAAAATATTTCAGTGGGGTGAGTAGGCTGATGATGTGTGTCTTTGATGGGACCTAGGTGGGAGAAAAAATGATGCGGTAGGTGTTGAGGTGTAGCCAAGTGGTGCTGCCCGATTGTGTGATTGGTTGACTCACATCATTATTGTGATTCATGTAGTGTTGATGGTGATTGAGCGGACCAAATTTAATGTGATCTAAATTTGATAGTTGGGTTTCAAAGTTATGGGAAGTGAGCGATAGGTGTTGGATCTTGGCGTGAGTAGGATAAATTGAAAATCACAATTCAAAGTGTGATTTCCCAATGGTTAGCTACCCTTGTTCATGGGTAAATATTGTGCAGTAATGGTGCATCTATTTCTCAGCTACCAGATCGACTCCAAATGGCTTCAAATCAGATTCTTGCATTTCTTCCAAGGCCAAAGTGATTTCTAAGTAGTTCCATTTATTTCTTGAAGTGTTGCAATGGTTATACTCTTTGCCAAGGTATGTTCTCCTTGATTTTCATCATGGATTTCCTGAGAGTTCCATACCTATTTTTAGAATTCCATCAATGTTGGAGTGTGCTTGAGGTGTCAGGGGAATTCATGTCTATTTGTTGCATCATTTTGGGAGAAAATTATCAATGGACCATAGTTTAATTTATGTTCTTTGGTCTAAAACCCTAGTTTGGTTAGGGTTAGTAATTTCAAATTCAAATATGAGTTATGCTTGCACTATAAAGAAATTTTTTTCTCATTTTGTTGACGTTCCATTCTCTTTGAATTTTTGTAAGTCTTTGGTCTTAGTCTATATAGTCTTTTGTCTTACACCTAGAAAGGAAATGTTGTAATTTTTTCTGTATAATAACAATAGATGACCCAAATGTTCATTGCATTCTACTCTTAAATATTGTATCAGCTTTGTCATTCTCTCTAGTTTTGCACTCACTATCTGTGAATCATTATAATCAAGGATTTTTTTTGGTTCTCAATCACATTTGATTATACTAAATGTTTGATTTGTTAGTTTTTGTTCAAGGATCAGAGTAATTTCTTTCAATTCATATGTTAAGGTAGTGATCATGCAATAGCGATTTCAAAGAAGTTTGATACTTATATTCTTTCGGTGGTTTCTTGTTGTAAGGCAACAAGTTTATGAGAAGCAAGGGTGGGTGTATTGTAGGAGTGTTACTTCATTTCTGAACTCTATGTGGATAAAGCACTAGTCAATCTAAGTTCATAAGCCTAAGTTTGAGGAGGATCCAACTTCGATTCATAAGAAAACCTTTTAATTTATGTATTTGATTTTATGTTTATTTCCATACTACCATAAGCTATTGAAGAAAAGGGAGAGTTTTTTAGGTGATATATCCCATTGAAGGCTTTCCACCATTCTAGTATGATGATCTACCCTAATGTATAGGGATACCCACCTTGGTCCTGCAAAACCTAAAGTGCAAAGGAGAGGATTGCCAATCAGTCATCTCATGTTCATTGGCCACTAACCTAGGGTCTTTGAGTATAAGGAGTAGCTACCCTTTAGGAGATGTTAGACCATCATCTTGAAACACCAATAGATTGGTGACTCTACTGGGGAGAACTTGGGAATTTGGTTGCATATTGACTTATCAAAGAGTCATTAAAATCTTGAAATATTATTTGTAACCAAAGGTTGGAAATTGTGGAGACTTATTTTCCCTTCCGAGTCACCAACAGATTGGCGACTCTATTGGGGAGAAGTTGAGAAGATCTAGTAGGAGACCATATTTCCTTAATAGAGTAATTGAAGTTTAAAGTTTATGTTAAAGTGCATTAGTAGGAAGAAATATTACTCCCATTAAGTTGAGTGGTGACTCTATACTTTGAAGACCTGTTGAAAAGAAGAAGCTACAATCATGCACGATAGAAGATCAATCCACAATCCCGACCCTTCAAGAAGGATAGAGGGAGGAGACACAAGAAGCAGAGAATCTTGGAGAAATAAGAATCAGAATCAGAAGAACAAGGATCCAAGTAATTCTAATCCCACCTTTGATAAAAATACTGGTTATATTTTGCATAGTCAAGATAATTCTAATTTTTCTGAAGAAGAATATGCTTTGTTAAATGAAGAAGAGGGATTAAATACCCCACTTATAAGAACTACAAACTCTTAGAAGAGAGAAAGTAAAAAAATAAATATAGACTGGGCTATGGTTGATCCTTCTCAAGAACTTTTAGATTAGAATCCACCCCTTGGAAATTGTATAATACAAAAATTGTAGGGTGGGCCTACTACTAGGAAAAGCCACACCTTTTCTTTTGAAAACCAAGTTAAACCCCACAATACTACTAAAGTCATTACTCAAACCCATACCTCAAATGATATAGTCCAAACTGAGGAAGAAATCCTAAATGATACCAGGGACATGTTTGAAATAGAGAGATTCAAACAAGAAAAGGCTAGAGAAGAAATGATAAAGAAAAGAAATGAAGTAAGGAAAGAGCTTGATAATTTGAGAGCTGCACAAAATGCTGCTAGTGCTCTTATACCTACACCTCAAACTCAAGCCGACACTAGAAGTCAAATAAGTATGCCTCTAAGTACTTCCCACATGAGTACATGGACTAATCCTTGACCAAACACTACTTCACAAAATGTGACTAGTGTTGCCTATATAAGAAGTACTTCATCCAGATGTACATGCCCTTATAATTCCCAAAGTAATCCAGCAATGAGTTCTATTCCCATGAGTTCTAGTGTTTCATTCGGCCCTCAGATAAGCTCCACATGAGGTTAGTACTTTCAACCCAATACAAATGTTGGAAGTGTGTCCCAACCACCATTTGTGGAAAAAAATATAGGGCTTGGGAATTTTATACCAAGCTCTCAAGGATAGTTTCAAGGTGGTCCTACCTTATGTGGAAAACTAATATGTTCCCATACCAAAAAAAACATATATAAAACAAAATGTTCCTCACGGCCAGGGCAGTTATCAACACTTTGGAGGAGGTAATGTTCCTGGAAGAAGACCCATGTAGATGGATACATATAGATAACTTGATTTTGGGGGAATCCTTAGATTCATGAATCAAGTTCCCAATGAAGTAAGGTAGTTCCTTTCTAGGTTCTCTACAAGTGATTCCATGAAAGATGAGGAACATTTAGTTGTTTTCATGAACTTATTAGGAGATTTTAAGGTGGATCGTGAAGATGTGATTATGAAGCTATTCATGTAGTCTGTAATTACTGATGCAAGAGAGTGGTATAGAAGCCTTCTAGAGGATAGTATTGGATCTTGGGAAGAATTTTAGAGGGTTTTTAGAGAACAGTATGGTGACAAAAAAAACCCAAGATTCATGTAGAATGAATTCAATAACATTGCTAAAGGTTAAAATGAAATGGTATCAGAATTTAATATTAGATTCCAAAAGACTATGTCTAGGCTCCCAACACATTTAAAAATGAAGATGTTTGTTTGGTTACTTATCTAAATTCCTTTGATTCTAAAATGGTTTACCATCTTAGAGATAACAATCCTCAGAATAGAAGAGATGCATACAATATTGCAATCCATAATGAAAGCAATAGAAGAGATTTAGGTAAAATAGGAAGGAGAGAAGATGTAAAACCTCTCAGAAACCCTAAGGGGCACATAAATGAAAAGGGTGATGATAAGGGAAAGATGGATAAAATGATGACTGCCATCGAGAAGTTGACTTACAAGGTAACAAGAAATGACAAAGGTTTTTCTCATAATAAACTGACTTATCAAGGACAAGAAAGACAACCTAAACTTTCAAAATAGCCATATAATACCAATTGGCATAATGGTAAGCATATTCAAAACAATCAAAGGACTGTGTAGAACAAAGAGACTCCTGATCCTTTGAAAAGAAGTAATAAAAACTTTATGGATGGTGCTCCTTTGTGTGACCCTTGTTAGTTACCACATTCTTCTTTGCAGTGTAGGGTTGCTCAGTCCTTGGAGGATAACCGTGAATCATATAATGATTGTGATGATTCACAAAGGGAGGATCATGGTGCCAACATGTTGTTTGGATTGGATACAAATGCTAATGAGGAAGGATGTTAAAATGAATATATTTGCATCAGAAGGCAGGAGGATCATTCTTATCATCAATAGGTTTGTCCTGATAATGAAAATGATGATACTACTAGGGTAAATAATTTAGAATCAGGAGAAAATTTGAGGCTAAGGAGGCCTTCAGATGAAGAGATTAGGTTGTTAACTAATAATGCTATTGTAGAGGCCAAAATTTATTATAATATGAGGAATAGTATAGTCAACAAAGACCAAGGTAGTATGGGAAACCTCTTCATAAGAGAAGGAAATGGTGATGCAAAGGGGAAGAATTCTACAAAGAATAGGAACATCAAAGGAAAGGAGGTTAAGGATCCTAAAAGTAAAGATGAGGCTTCCTCTGTTAAGACAATTTTAAAATGGAAAAAGATGATCAAGGGAACAAAGGAACTATTGTGGTTTAAAAAAAAAAATTGAATCCAAGCAAACAAAAGAGAAAGAAAGGGATGTATCAAGCTTTGATATTCTAAAGTATAATGTTGTTGAGTTGAATCAAATATTATCACAAATCAAAGTAATAGTTCCTTTGTTACAAATGATGTGAATAGAGGAACACAAGGAAAAGGCATTAGCCCTTCTTGTTGGTACATTTGTTTTTAGTAAAAAGGAAGAGATGAAGCTTCTTGGTGAAAGGAAAAAGGAAGGGGTGAATGATGTTGAACCTAAAAGAATTCATATTGAGTTTCCTGAAGTATTCATAGGCACCACCTTAAATGCTAACACCAGTCATATAGACTCATTTTATGTAAACTTGCAAGTGAATGACAAGTTGATCAAAAATTAAATGATAGATTTTGGTGCTTCCACCAATATCATGCCTTTGACAATCATGAAGGAGCTTGGGTTGCATGCCAATCATACATATGGTAAATTTTTTGCTAAGGATTCAAGGGAGGTCCCTATGGTTGGAGTTGTGAATGAGGTTCCTTTCAAGTTGCTTTCCTTTCCTGAGAAGAATTACGCTATGAGTGTAACTATTGCTGATATTCCTACTCAGTATGGAATGCTCCTATCAAGGGGGTGGGCAACAGTAGTTGGGGGAATTATGAATTTGGACCTTTCTTATGTTACCATACCTATGAATGGTAGGGATTTCATGCTAATCAGGGAGAAGAGGGATCAACATATAATTGAGGATATTTATCTACATCAGGATATGCATTCTGTTGACATTGATATGGACAACTTTAAAGTTGTTGACGCAGAACTAGTGAGGGTCAAGGATGAACAAATAATTGAAGAGATAAAGTAGGAGGTTCATTCAAATGGTCTTTGGGCCATGAATTTTAATGGAGACTCCTCAAAAGAAGGATCCAGATTAGGGGTGATTCTCATGTCACCAGGAGGTAAGTCTTACAGATACTCATTTTTACTCAAATTTGAATGTACAAATAATATTGTTGAGTATGAGGCTTTACTCCTTGGACTTAAAGTTACTGTCAAGCATGGAATTAAAATGCTCAAAGTCTTGGGTGATTATGAATTAGTTGTTTCTGAAATAAGAGAAAAATATGAGTCTAAAAATAAAAGGTCAAAATAGTATAGGAATTTTGTTTGGGACTACATTTAAATGTTTGACACATTTTCCATTGAGTGGGTAGAAAGGGGAAAAAAAGTGACAGTAGACTTCCTTGCAATATTTCCTTGAGACTAGATGATATTACCTACTCTGATATATCAAAGGTTGAGACTTAGATGAGGCATTCTATTCTAGATAACATTCAAATATGGAAGATATTCAATGATGATAAGGACTTGTTGAAGTGCTTGCATTGTGTGGATGAGTATCACAGTCAAGAAATTGATTTCTAGAATTTTGTGGAGAAGGTGGATGGAAAGGATACCATTCTTGGTAAGGAGGTTTTACAGCTCAGGACCAATAAAATCCCAAAAGGATTGGTAGCCCTAGAAAGAGTTTTTGATAACTCAGAAAAAAGAAATATGGAGAAGAATTCTATATAAGATAAAGACCTTGAGGAGATCAATTTGGGGACAGAGAATGCACCTGAAAAGGTGTATATTGGTAAGAGGCTCAACCCTAACATTAGAGCTATGTTGATCACTCTGCTAAGGAAATATAAACATGTATTTGCATGGTCATATGATGACTTAAAGTCTTAGAGAGAAGATTTATTTCAACATGAGATTCCTTTAAAGCCAAGTGCAAAACCTTTTAGGTAGAAGAAAAGGCCAATAAATCCTACATTGGCACATAAGATGCAGTAGGAGCTCATGAAGCTTAGAGACAGAATAATCATAAAGCCTATCAAATTTCCACTTGGGTATCAAATTTGGTACAATGAGAAAAAAGAATGGAGATATAAGATTATATGTTGACTTCAAAAATTTGAATATATCTTCATTAAAAGATAACTACCCATTGCCTAACATGGAGGCAATGTTACATAAAGTTACTGGTTGTGAGCTCGTATCTATCATGGATGGGTTCTCTACCTACAATTAGGTAAAGGTAAAAGAGTTTGAGCAATATAGGACTACTTTTACTACACCATGGGGAACATACATCAATGTTAGAAAGCCTTTTGGCCTGCCAAATGTTGGAGCTACATTTCAGAGGACCATGGATGTTTCCTTTTCATATTTCATAGATGTTTTCATGGCTATATATTAGGATGACCTCATGACATATTCCAAGAAGGGGGTGGCGCATTCCATGCACCTAGAAATTATCTTCATAAGATATTTCAAATATCATATTTCATCGAACCCTAAGAAATTTACATTTGGGGTTGCAAAAGAAAAATTGTTGGGGAATATATTTTCAAAGGATGGGATAAGAATTGATCTAGAAAGAGTTGTATCAATTGAGAGAATCCCAATTCCTAAGGCAGTGAAGGGAATCCAGTCATTCTTCAGCCAAATTAATTTTGTCAGAAGATTTGTTACAAACTTTGTTAAGGTGTGTTGATAAAAAATAGGAAAGGAAGATTCTTGAAGAGATGCATGGTGGAGTTTGTGGAGGCCATTACATAGCTAAAACAACTGCCCATAAGATCATGAGATCTATGTATTGGTGGCTATCTCTCTTTTCTAATACACACAAAATGTTGACAAAGTGTGATGCTTGCCAATTTTTTCTAGTAAGCTGAAGTTTTTTGGTGCTTTTCCCCTTAGAACACAAAATGTTGAGGCTCCTTTTTAGCAATGGGGCATATATTTTATTGGTGAGTTCAATGAAAAATCTAGTGGTGTTCATAGTTGAATACTGGTTTCCAAAGACTACTTCACCAAGTGGGTGGAGGAAATTCCTACACGGAGGGAAAATAGTAAGGTTGTCATTAATTTCATTATGGATAATATATCGATCATATTTGATACCCCTACAAAGTTAATTATGGATAATGCTATGTGTTTCAAATTTGAAGAATTGATTGACTTTTACAAAAGTTATGGAATTGCCATGTCATATTCCTCCCCTTATCACCCACAGGGAAATGGAAAAGTTGAGTCCAGTAACAAAAGTCTCATGAAGATCATGAAGAGAGTCATGGAGAAAAAAAAAAAGGAATGGGATTCAAAGTTAAAATTAGCTCTATGGGCTAATAGGACTAGCATAAATAAGGCCACAAAAAGATCTCCTTATGAACTAGTGTATGAACTAGATGCAAGGATACCAATGAACAACTTATTACCACTCTATAAATTCATCTAGGAATATGAAGAAGATGTTGATGATAACATGTAGATGAATCAAGAAGAGTAGCACAAGATATTAATCTAAAGAGGCAGTTGCAGGTCAAATACCTTTCTGACAAGAAGGCATAGGATATTTTGTATTAATTTGGAATTCAAGAAGTCAAGACAAGGGAAAACACGGTAAATTTGAGGCCCTTTGGATTGGCCCTTATATTGTTTGGGGTAATCATGGTGAATATTCCTATTGTTTGTAAAATCTGAATGATGAAATGTTGGAATTTCTAGTGCATGGACAACTCCTCAAACCCTAATTTTCATAAGTAGGACATATCCATGCACATTTGTATCATAGTTTCCTATTTTATCACTATTTTTTTGAGTTTTGGTGGTATGATCTCCCAAAAATAGTTGAATTCTCACCCTACTTTGTCAAGCAGACATCTCCAACTGGAGCCACTGTTGGTAGTTATAAAATCCATGGCCATTTTGTCAAAATTTTGAGTCTCCTGAGGGCTAGGGTTCACTTTTCATGCACTAGGGTTTTGTCTTAGGGTTTAAAATCCCTCAAGCCTTCATTGTTTTCCAAAACCCTCCTTAAGCCCTAGGTGCTCTATTCCTTCATTGACTTGCTATATCTGGTTCCCGATCATCTAAGTTATAACTTATGTCTTTCAAGTCATGGGTATGACTGACCCCTTCACCTTATGTTTACTGGCCCAAAAAATATTCAGCAGCTATAATATTTCCTAAGTCGCTAGATTCCAAATTGTGCTAACTTAAGTCGCGGGCTTCTAGAATTTCATAACCTCCCAACTTAGTGACTTAGTTAATGGAGTGATAAGAAGGAAGGAAGAGGGTTCTCTTTCTTATTGGAAATTCCTAGGTTTTTAGAACTTCACAACTTCTAACAAGAACTCCATGTGGGACCTAGTCATGACTTATATGTATGTGTGTATTATCCCTTTAAGTGTGCAAGTGGGCCCTTGATTGAACGAAAGATGATAAAGTGAAATATTTGAATGTATCTCAATTGTTCCCCATGCACCCCACAGGAATCAAATATTGTTTTTTGAAAAGCAACAGGGTGTGCGAGCTTCTATTGTGTGGCATGTACATGGTGTGGGTCCCACGATCTTTAATCCTAGTGATGGTGGTAGGCCATTGGATCGATGGTACCTATTTGGTGAGGTGGTTGCATCTTGACCACTTCCAACACTCCCTAATTGATCTTAATATTCATTAAACTATTTTAGCGGTGTGAGCAAGCTGGTGATGCATGTCTCTAGTGGGACCTAGGTGGGAGGATAGACGATGCGGTAGGTGCTAAGGTGTAGCTAGGTGGCTCTACCCTATTGAATTATTGGTTGACTCACATCATTTTTGTGATTCATGCGGTGTTGATGGTGATCGAGTGGCCTAGATTTAAAGTGATCTAAATATGATAGTCAGGTTTTAAAGTTATGGGTAGTGAGTGATAGGCATTGAATCCTAGTGCGAGTAGGATAAATTGATGGTCACAATTCAAAGTGTGATTTCCCAATGGTTAGCTACTCCTATTCATGGGTAAAGACTGTGTGGTAATGGTGCATCCATTTATCACCTACCAGATCGACTCCAAACGGCTTCATATCAAAATATTGTGTTTCTTCCAAGCCTGAAGTGATTGTTGGGTGGCACCATTTATTTCTTGAAGTGTTACAGTGGTCATACTCTTTGTTAGGGTATATTCTCCTTGATTTTGATAATGGATTTCCTGGGGTGCCATCCCTATTTTTAGAACACCATTAATGACGGAGCATGCTCGAGATGTCAGGGGCATTCATGTCTAGTTGTTGCATCATTTTGGGGAGAAATTCTCAATAGATTGTAGTTTGATCTAGGTGATTTGGTTTGAAACCCTAGTTTGGTTAGGTTTAGCAATTTCAAATTCAAACATGAGTTATGCCTATACTATAAAGGAATTTTTTTTTCATTTTATTGAGGTACCATTCTCTCAAAAAAATTGTAAGTCTTTGGTCTTAGTCTATATAGTTTTTTGTCTTACACCTAGAAAGGAAATGTTGTAATGTTTTCTGTATAATAATAATAGATGACCCAAATGTTCATTGCATTCTGCTCTTAAACATTGTATTAGCTCTATCTTCCTCTCTAGTTTTGTACTCACTATCTTTGAATCAATATAATCAAGGATTGTTTTTGGTTCTCAATAACATTTGTTGATCCTGAATGTTTGATTTTTTAGTTTCTATTCAAGGAGTAGAGTAATTTCTTTCAATTCATATGTTAAGGTAGTGATGATGCATTAGGGATTTCAAATAAGTTTGGTACTTATGTTCTTTTGTTTGTTTCTTGTTGTAAGGAAACATGTTTATAAGAAGCCAGGGTGGGTATATTGTAGGAGTGGTACCTCATTTTGGGACTTTGTGTGGATAAGGCACTAGTCAGTCTATGCTCATAAGCCTAAGTTTGAGGTGGATCCAACTTTGATTCATAAGAAAACCTTTTAATTTCTTATATTTTCTTTTATGTTTATTTCCATACTACCATAATATATTGAAGACAAAGGAGATTTGTGTAGATTATTTATCCCATTGAAGGCTTTCCACCATTGTAGTACGATGATCTGCCTTAATGTTTAGGGATACCCACCTTGGTCCTACAAATCCTAAAGTGCAGAGGAGAGGCTTTCCAATCAATCATCTCATGTTCATTGGCCACTGACCTAGGGTATATGAGTATAAGGAGTAGCTACCCTCTAGAATATGTTAGATTATTAGCTAAAAAAACACCAACTTACACATTACGAAAAGGATGGTAAGTGGTAAGTGATAAGGGAAAACTTGGACTTTTGACAAACTAATGGTGTTTCAAAGTTCAAAGTTTGATATGATGGTTTGTATTGAAGTGTAGGAAGGAAAATGGTAAAGGCTAAGGATGATGCCCAAACCCTGATAGGAATAAGAGACATCATACATTGGTGTTTGAGCTTACTTCTTATGCTCTACAATGCATTGCAAGTAAGTTGTAAGAGGGATTAGTGATCCTCAACCACTGAAAATTATGGAAAATGACAAGTGTCCTCAAGTGACACATGACAATGGATGATTGGTTGAAGTAACTCAAGGAATTTAATTCTTAACGAATGGATAATGGCATGATCAATAGGAAACATTTAAATATTTTTTTGATAATGGTTAGGAAAAAAAATGGTGGAACTTCTAGTCATGCGAATTTGATTGTGGCATAGAAAATGAAATTTAGCATTGTAACTACTCTAGTGATATGTTTACTGATTGATTTAAACAAGTAGATGACTTCATTAATGCATAGACAATCACAAAATTTGAAAGAGGTTGATCGAGCATGAATGGAATAAAATGATAGGAAACCCTAAGTTTGATTTATGCCAAGATACATAATTGTGTCATAGAAAAATGGCTCATTATCATTTTCATGGCCTTTTAGGTCTTGCTTCATGGTATTTGATATATTTTGCTCTGATTTTATGTTATGACATGGCTTGAACATGCTTATTTAGGAACTAAAATTCAAAGAATGACATCTTGTGAAGGTGTTGTGAAGTGTTGGAAGACATTTCTACACTCTTCTAGACTCTATTAATTACAATTCACCTAAAAATCACCTTTTTATTAATCAATAAGTCATATTTTGAAGTGTTGTAAAGTCTTGTAACAAGCTTTCACGCATTTTTGGGCACAACTTCACTTTTGATCCCTTTTTCATGCTTTATTTGACCCCTTTATGCTCTCGTATGCTTAATTAAGTGTATTTTTAAGTATTATCCACACAAGCAACATATAACATATTTCTTGACACACATTTTTAGGTCCTACGTGGGACCCATTCGCCATGGGTGGCGAATGAGTCCCCCTTGGCCCCAAATTCAAAATATTTTAAATTTCCTTTTGGGATTTTATTCAAAAACACTTGATGTCAGCCTCTGATGAGGTATGAATGGGTAACTAAGGCACAAGTGTTTATAAATAAGTTACTTTCACCTCATTTCAACCCTAATTCATCAAGTTAACTTATCCACATTTTCACTCAAGCATTCAAGTATTTTACATCTTTTCAAGCACTATTCAAGCACTTTGAAGTAGCCATTGACATTACTTCAAACTTGCATCATCAAGCATTTGGTAAGTTTATAGAATTTGCATGTTGTTAGTTTATCATTCCTTTGCATTTCATTATTTTATTAAAGGTTTGATTACCAAAAGTGGGGTTTGACCAAGGCAAACCCCTATTCACTAACCTTAAACCATTTTTCCCCTATTGCCTGTTTGTTTGCAGATGTAGGTATGCAAATTTGATAAGATTTTTGGTGTTGAAGATTGGTTTACAAGTCAACTAGGTGTTTCAAGTCAACTTAAGTCTATTTCAAGCTTGGAGAAGGTTTTATGTCCGTTTCCTACAGAATTGACTTCGGCAACCCAACAAGCAATGATTTCTAGATTTGGTGTTGTAGAGTTGTCTCCTAATTTTTTAGAAATTTGGGAGAGGACTGATTTATCACCTATGGCGAATGAGTTCCACCTTAGGACTGAAAATTTGAATTTTGTCAAATTCTGGATCCTGACAGACAAAAACTTGTTTCCGACAATTTTTCCCCAGGAGGAGGACTGGTTCGCCACCCTAGGTGAATGAGTCCAACTGTGAAAAATTTTTGATTTCAACCATCATATACAACATTCTAGATTCATTATAATTCATTTAGGTACACTTAGATTCATCCCTTTTCTTTTTATTCTGCATATTTTCTTCATTTAGTTCATTGTTGCAGAGCACAATGTGTTTTCAAACATAGCTTAAATTTCACTTTTCCATTCATTTTCATTCATTTAGATTAGTCAATTGCATTTTTTTAACTTAATTTAGCTTATAAAAAATCATAGATAACATTATTTAAATGAACCATTAGTGTTTTAGCTCGTATCTCTCTCCTTTTAGGTGAAAAACCCTAGAAGAGCAAGAGTTTTCCATAAAAGCAAAAAATCAATGGTTCATTTTGGTGAACCCGGCTTTTGAGAACTTTGCATTTCTGATTTCATTTACATATTTCATCCTATCTTACATTTGCATTAACATTCAATTATTACATTGTTTTGTTTTTGCATTTTAGGACATTTTATCTTGCATTAGTGAAAGATTCCTTTAGATTTCATTTTTGCATTACATCTCATTGAAAAAAGTAAAAACCTACAATATACAATCTACATCTTTGATTTGATTCTATAGAGCATTAAAACCACATTTATTTTTTTGAAAAACACACAAAAACATCATACTGGGACTCATTCGCTACCCAAGGTGAATCAGTCCCTCTGCACTTTTTAAATAACATTTTTGCAATCTTTTTAGCATTTTTCTACATTAAAGTTTCATGTTCTTGCATTTTGTTTTCATTTACAAAATCTTTGTTTTTCATCATTTATTGCATCTTATTTTATTTACATCATGAAATTTTCTTTCAACAAGTTTTGGAATTCATTAAAATAATTGGTAGACATGTCCAATTGTGCCTTTGGTTGTGACCCTAATGATCTTGAACACCCTCATGCTCCTTTAACTCCTCATGATTGTCCTCCAAGTGAAGTAGACATCATTGGAGAAGATGATGCTAGCATGAACAAGTTCTACAATGATTTCCTTGATCACCTAGAAGAAAATTAAGCCTTTTATCCCTCCATGAGGTCACAAGACCTTCCCACTATTGCACCTCCTGATCACTTTGCATACTTACATCCTAAAGTCACTATATGACCTAAGGTTCCTTCCTCAAGTGGACCTAGTCCCTCTCACCAATCACATTCACAACCCTTTTATGATCACAAAGTCACAAACACTCCTATCAACCTTGAAGAGACATATGGTAAAGGATTCACTATCTTAGGTAAACATGGTTGTGACACAAAACATGAACATGACATCCATCAACTTCTCAAAAAACAATCAACCAAAGCACACACAGCATGACTATATTATTCCTTTTCTACTTATCCATTTAAGATTGAGAACCAATAACATAGTTAATGGTTGACTTACATTTGCATTACTTCTCCCTTTGTCCTTTTTCATTTTCATGTGCGTATTGTGTTCCCCCATATTGTGCATTTGATGTTTCCTCTCTTTGTACACTTCTTCTATTCATATCTCTATTCTTCTATTTGTCGTGCATTGTCTTTTTCTCTTTTTTTGTGTTCTTTTGGGGATGACACAAAGTGTAGAGATGCCCTATGTCTCTTCCATGTTGACCTAATTGGTCCTTTTTCTTTTTTTTGTTTTCTTTTGTTTTGTGTTTTCCTTCTAAGGATGATGCGAGGCATTGAGACTGAAATGTCTCCTTCATGTTGACCCAAAAAAAAATCATTTTCTTTGGCTTTCTCATTTTCTTTCATTTCGCTTGTTTTTTCCTTTTGGGGATGACACAAAGCATCGAGGCTGCAATATCTCTTCCATGTTGACCCAAAATAGACTTTCTTTTTCTTTTGTTTTCGCTCTCTTTGTGTCATTCTTCCAGTTCTATGTGCTTCAGGGAATGATGACAATTTTGCACTCTTTCATAAACACATTGCAAAAATGAACATACTGACCCCAAATCCATAGATCCCTTATGTGTTTGGTGTGCCTTGTTTTCTGGGGGGAAACTTCCTTTTATTTTTCTTTTATTTTCCTTGATATGACACAGCCTAACTTTGAAACATATGATTTGGCATAGGGCTTTCCAAGTTGGCTCTCATGTCTTGTTTTCTTTCTACTTTTTCTTTCCATTGCTACTTTAAAGTAATTGCTCATAGAATGATGTGTAGCAATTCCTTTAAAGTGGGGGGCATACATTATCATTAATTCATGTGCATTCTTGGTTCCTAGTACAACCTTGTCATTTACATAATGTGTTTGTCACTTTGTGGATGACATTAAAGGTGTCGCGTCCTTCATAAATGTGACCTTTCTAAGTATATTACATTCCTCTTAGTGGCCTAATGTGATGCACTGCATCCCCTAAGTTGTGAATATACTATTCTTTGATTGGTCCTCTCTTGGAGACATTAGCCACAATGTTTCCTAAGTGACTGACCTTGCATGAACTGAACAAGACTCCTTTGAACATCCTTTACACTTTACATTTTTTCATTTTACATTTTAACCTTTTTTCCACCTTGCATAACACAACTTGCATGAATGTGGTACCTTTTTCTTTTTTTTCATAGAATTTTTCTTTGTGGTGCCTTGTTAAAGTTATCAATGGGTATAACTTTGATATGGTTGAGCAAGAAGCCCACCTAGCTACATGAATTTTCCCTATAGCCACTTTTGTGTTTTTGAGTGAATACCAACTAGCATATGTATCTTACCTTTTTGGGATTTCTCACCCCGTGGAAAACTAGTTATGTGGCCCCAAAGTGAGTAAATTTAGGCCTTCTCACCTGACGGATCGTTATGTGTTATGTTGCCCTAGAGTGAGTACACATTCTATTTTTCAAACAATCAGCCTAGATCTAATCCACAACTAGCTGGACTGATGATCAAAGCTTCATCCAATTCATCTCAACACTTGTATGTTCATTTGTTCTTATGCTTAGTTTTCCATGGGATCTTCATCTTGGGGGCTTGATCATCCCTCTTGATTGTTGTCATTTTGTCTTACTAGCGTAAGTTCATTTGAACTCTCCTCTCGATGTTCACGGCTACTTTAGAGTGAGTTTGAAGCAAGTTCATCCTCTCACTAAAGTGGGGGCTAAATGTGCCATAGAAAAATGTCCCCTTGTCATTTTCATGGCCTTTTAGGTCTTGCTTCATGGTATTTGATATATTTTTCTCTAATTTTATGTTGTGAAATGGCTTGAACATGCTTATTTAGGTACTAAAATTCAAAGAACGACGTCTTGTGAAGGTGTTGTGAAGTGTTGTAAGACATTTCTACACTCTTGTAGACTATATTAATTACAATTCACCTAAAAATCACCTTTTTATTCATCAATAAGTCCTATTTTGAAGTGTTGTAAAGTCTTGTAATAAGCTATCATGCTTTTCTAGGCACAACTTCACTATTTATCCCTTTTTCATGCTTTATTTGACCCCTTTATGCTCTAATATACTTAATTAAATGTATTTTTGAGTATTATCCTGAAAAAAAAAATTAAATACAACATATTTCTCAACACACATTTCCAGGTCCTAGGTGGGACCCATTCGCCATGGGTAGCGAATGAGTCCCCCTTGGCCCCAAATTCAAAATATTTTAAATTTTCTTTCAGGATTTTATTCAAAAACACTTGATGTCATCCTGTGATGAGGTATGAATGGGTAACTAAGGCACAAGTATGTATAAATAAGTGATTTTCACCTCATTTCAACCCCAATTCATCAAGTTAACTTATCCACATATTTGCTCAAGCATTCAAGTATTTTACAACATCTTTTCAAGCATTATTCAAGCACTTTGAAGTAGCCATTGACATTACTTCAAACTTGCATCATCAAGGGTTTGGTAACTTGATAGCATTTTCATGTTGTTAGTTTATCATTCCTTTGCATTTCATTATTTTATTAAAGGTTTGATTACCAAAAGTGGTGTTTGACCAAGGAAAACCACTATTCACTAGCCTTAAACCATTTCCCCCCTATTGCATGTTTGTTTGTAGACCTAGGTATGCATATTTGACAATATTTTTGGTGTTGAAGATTGGTTTACAAGTCAACTAGGTGTGTCAAGTCAACTTAAGTCTATTTCAACCTTGGTGAAGGTTTTCTATCCATTTCCTACATAATTGACTTCGACAACCCAACAAGCAGTGATTTCCAGATCTGGTGTTATAGAGTTGTCTCTTGATTTTTCAAAAATTTGGTAGAGGACTGATTCACCACCTATGGCGAATGAGTCCCACCTTAGGATTGAAAATCTGAATTTTGTCAAATTCTAGATCTCGACAAACAAAAACTTGTTTATGACAGTTTTTCAACAAGAGGGGACTGATTCACCACCATGGGCGAATGAGTCTCACTGTGAAAATAAGTGATTTAAACTAGCATCTACAACATTCTAGATTCATCATACTTCATCCAGGTGCACTCAAATTCATCCCTTTTCTTTTTGTTTTGCATATTTTCTTCATTTAGTTCATTGTTGCATAACACAATGTGTTTTCAAACATAGATTAAATTTCACTTTTGCATTCATTTTCATTTATTAATATTAGTCAATTCATTTTTTTAACTTCATTTAGGTTAGACAACATCACACATAACATTATTTGAATGAACCATTAGCATTTTTGCTCCTATCTCTCTCCTTTTAGGTGAAAAACCCTAGAAGAGCAAGAGTTGTCCATAGGATCCAAAAATCAATGGTTCAATAATATAATGTATAAGGTTGGTTTTTTTTAAAGAATGAAGTAGTGCACATATGTATTCAATAAGAACATAGTGTGTTAGAAGAAGAGTAAAGAGAGGAAATTCTTGCAAAGAAAAGCAAAGAGTGAGAAGTTATATATTGATTATATAACAAAAAATTGGATTCATTTGTATCATATATAATTAGAGCTATATCTCCACATACTTTCATTATAAATTTGATTGGTTGCCATCAGATAGCTAGGTTGGTACTCAAATACGGGAGTGGGTGCTTCCCTAGATTTGGTGCTCTTAAATCAAGGAATTGGTGTCCTTAAAATTTGTAACCAATGAGGTTCTCTTGTGAGGCTAGATTAGGACAATAGATCCTAGCAGCATTTTTCACCATGGTTTTTCCCATATTGGATTTTCCACATATATCTAGTGTTATGAGTATTGGTGTGTGTGATCTCTGCATATTTTCTTAATCTGCATAAAAATGGTTAAAATAAAAGTTTTAATTCATCTACTGATTCACACCCCCTCTTAGTAGATAGTTGTGTTCAAACAAGATGATCCAAATAGGGAAACTTTGGCTATGCCAACAAGCATGTTGAGAACACCGAATGTGGTATGTTCTTCTAATTTTTTTTCAAGAGTATAAACCATGACTCTAGATGAGGTAACCATGAAATCACAAGTGTGTGCTAGGATAAGGTCAACATCTTAGTAGGTAGCTACTATGTTCACTTCCCCACCATCTGTGAGTACAAAAACAATGAAACAAACCCTAGGGGAAGTACATTCAATATCAAAGAGAGAAGACACAAAAACTATGGATCATTCTCTAAAAGAGGAAAAAAAGTGGTTACCCTTATACAACAATTAAAAGAGAAGCAACTTATTACAGGGGAGCTTCAATGTTGCAACCTATTATGGAGGAAATTCTTGATATAGAAATATGTCCAGATGCTGAAGATGGGACAGAGTTTATAGAAGGACAACTTAATCAAGATGTGGGAAACCCAGAAGGAGAATTCAATACAGTGGGAATGGTGTCACCACAAGGAGAGTAGGTGGGAACTACATCTAAAATTCCCATTTCAATAATAAATGAACATGAAGGGTGAGAGAAAGCAATTGATACCAATACAACTAAGGATTAGCCTCAACAAGTAGAAACTGAAACTATTATTGAAGAGCCTTAGGGTCAAGGAAAAGGTCCAGATGTAGGTAAAGATATGTATTTTTCTTAGATACAAAATGAAGAGAAAAGGAATGGTGGGAACCCAGATGCCTTGGAGCAACATGAGCAATCTACTCTAGAGGGTGACACTAATGTCGAAAAGAAAGGGGAAGAGAGTACAATGCTTGGTAGAGAATATTTAGTAGAACAAGACAAGGTGAATTCAGAATCCTTACCACTGCGAAGTGATGCGATAAAAGATTCTAAGGAAGAGACGGATGATAATGGAGTGTTGAGAAAGGATGTTCTTGAACAACTTGGTTAGTAGGAACCAAGAATAGATGAGGTGAGGTCAAACGAACATGTACCTGATTGGCTAGTTAAATAATTACCTCTACCATTAGAGGTAGAATTGGTGCCTCTAGATTTCAAGAGTATAATATACGAGATGGAAACCCCTAAGCCTAAAAATAGATAAAGACTTATACATGCTATTAAGTGGAATTTATATGGAGGGAAGACTCTTCATATTGCTACTCTTATAGGAGAAAATTATGAGCATGAAATAAAAGAGCTAAGGATTATCAAGTTATTGCAATCAACCTACAACAATCCTAATGTGACTAGGAGTTAGAAGAGATGAGAATGAACCTAGAAGCAAATGTTTCCAAGATGAGAAAAGACAAGAAAAATAAGAGAGAACTAAATGAGCGTATTACTCAGTTGGAGAATTTTATCAAGGACATAGCCCAACCAAGTTAGTCATTGACTGAGCTTACAGAAAATCTAGTATTGATGTCTAAAGAGCAAGTGGATGCAATTGAGGGATTAAAGCATAAGATAAATGTGTTCGAAGACTAGATAGAGAATTTGGTGTAGCATGGTGAGGAAATGATGAGAGATATAATTGGTAAATGTAAGGAAGCATTTTGCTAGCTTAATAAGTATAAAAGGATTTTAATTGAATGTAAAGTTGGCATGGAGTAGAATGATGTAGAAATAAGGTGGTTAGATGAAATTCTAAAAATGGAGTTCTAGGTGCTGAGAAAAGAGAAAGTGGTCACAGAACAAGATGCTCTAATGTTAAACAAGTAGAAATTTAGCTAAATTGGGAAAGTGATTCTTTGTTGTAATATATAGCCTAATTTGTAAAAATCACCATGAAGAGTGAAAAGATGGTGAATAAGGATTTAGATTTCATAGATATGCTACCACAACAAGAGTGTAATCCAAAAGGAATAGGGTACGATGATGCAGTAGTGAAAGATTTCAGAGGTTGGATTGAGAAAATAAATAAAGACCCTATCCAGTTGCTAAGTTGGGTAGTCCTTGATGAGGTGATTAAATGTAGGAATCACATGAAAAATTATGAGATAGAAATGTTTCAAATGAATGAGGCGATAAAGAAGGTAACCAAGGAATATACATGGCATAAATACAGTTGGAGAATGACCCAGAACATTTAAAGGGAAAACATGAATTGGGTGTTGATTGAATTTTGGGAATACAAGTAGAGGATAGGAGAAGATGAGATCATGAAGGAAGTATCCACCGAAGAAGTGCCTATTATCAGCTAATGGAAACTTGGGGTTTTGAGGCACAAATGTGGTGATAATTTTCATGAAGTGTATTTTTCAAAGTCATTTATGGAATCAATACTTGTTGACCAAACTCGAGGATTTTGAAGGAAAGTATTGATAGTGTTGCAAGATTTTTTAGGATTCCCATGCACTAAAGTTTGAGTTTTCAAAGATTTTCAACTCCATGTAGAAATTCAAAGTTTCTTTGACTTGTTCTAGAATATTCATGTGCTAATTGTTACTTGCCATGTACTGCCTTATGATTTTTTCTTTTAGATTTAGTAATATGTTTTCTTGAAACTCTTTAATTTCCTTGTGTTCTATAAAAGGCCAAGAGTTGTTATTTTTATGTAGGTTCAGAACTTGTGGAATTAAGGGGACTTAAAATTAGATTTTACCAATTTTATTTCTTTTTCCTATTTTATGTACTATTCCAGTATAAAAACTTATGTATTTCATTGCAGTTTGTTAATATCAAAGTTCTTTCAAAGCTATTTTTTAATAAGAAATATTACATAGCTAACTATTTATTCTTATCAGAGAAGATAATGTGATGAGGTGGAATCAGGTGCACATTAATAATGTTTGGTGATAAATGGTTGTGTTTCTCTAAACTCTTGCATTATTTCATGCCTAGTTGTGAAGCAATCTACTGAAGTGTGGAATGGTTTTCTTTATTTTAGTTTATTTCATGAAATACACATGGATAATAACTAGGAAAAAATTTAATTTTAGGATCTTTGATGCTTTATTTCAGAGTAGATGTTAAATATTTCTAGAAAATGCTTTAAAGTTGATGAAGTTTATGAAATATTCATATAAATATTTTGTATTCATGAATATATGGAGTAATTCATGTTAAATTTGCTTAATCTTTGCAAGTATTTTGAATTCATGAAGTATTTATTGAAAGTTATTTATTTTCATGAAATCATGGAGTAATGCATGTTTAATTAGTCGAATATTGTTATATGTTGTTTTATACTTTGACTCAGAAGATGAAAAAACCATATACCCCTCGTGACTAACAGTAAATTTAGCACAAAAAACCCTGAGTGAACCTATTGTGTCAAGAACTGACATTATCAATCCTTGGGATAATCAAGATTTCCTTTGATTTTAGGGAGTATTTGTTGCAAGAATGGAAATATTGAAGGTGTTTTGTTTGATGTCAACCAATCAACTAGTTATCAAATAGTTGTTTTTGGTTGTATATGTTAAGGATATTGAGAAAATTATAATGAAGATATGTTACAGGTGTTCATTGGTTGCTTTAGTTTTTGGTCTGGATTTTCTCCTATGGTTGTGTGGTTTAGACATGTTATTCATGGTTGTTAGAAGATGCTATATCCATATTTTTGGTTGTTGATTTGTTGTATAGTGCAAGCTATGTTCACCAGTTGTGAACTATGGTTTTTTGTATTTTTGGTTGAGGTCTAGGAAAAATGTTGTTGGTCTGGATTTCTCTTTGATGAAGTCTTATGACTTGTAGTTCTAGAGTTGAGTTTTCCTAATTCTATTGAAGATAATTTCGGTATCTAGAAGATTCATGCTTAATGGTTCTATGTGTTTTACACTACTTTGGCCGACCTTGTGTGAAATACTACTTTCGAGGATGATGAATCATGTTGGATCCTTTGGGTCCCTTGAAGCATTTGTTTAGGTAACCCTCATTCTAATTCCACCCTAGGATATTTTGGTGCCAACCTAATTTGAATTTGAATTTGGATGGCTGAATTTGGATATGTTTCAAAGTTGAAGATGATATAAATACAAGATGAGTTAGTGATGAAGAAACATACAAGAGAAAAGAAGAAGAGTGATAAGAAAAAAGAGGAAGTGCAATTAGATGTGACATTGATTTTATTCAGTAAGTGTGTGTGATGCAAGTGTGGTAGATTAGTGCAAAGCTTAATGCTGAATTTTTTGATGTAGTGAGCAGAAGGTGAACTCTATCATTCATGCAAGTAGATCAAGTGATTGTTGTGGAATCCTTTGTTGTATTGGGATTGTAGTCTATTTATAACATGTCTTCTTTTTATTCTTTGTACCTTTGTGGCAATGAGCCCTCCATGCTATCAGCCATGTTGGATAGTGAGTCCTTGTTTTGGAAGTGAGCCTTATTTCTGGTAGTGAGCCTCTTGTAATCAGTTTTCATATTCTCTATAGTGTGAGTTAATCGTCACCATGGCTTTTCCCTCATTGGGTTTTCCACGTAAATCTGGTGTTAATGTGTTTATGTGTTGGATTTGAGTTTTTGAATTGGAATTTGATGATTAATCATTTGAGAAGTATTAAGTATTAGTTTTGGTGATTGAATTAAAGGTTTAATTATATGACAATAGATTTAGCCCCCCCTCTCAGTTGTCCTATTCAAAAATTGGTATCAGAGCTCGGTTCCTTGGTGAAGAGCTTAACTGCTTGAGGTAGGTCCAGGATGGCTCAAAAAATGATTTATGATTATTCGAGATTTGATGGAACTAATTATGGTATCTGGAAAGTATTGATGGAAGAATTTCTAGAGTATGGCAGATATTATGTGGAGAAAGCTTAGAAAAATTATTACACTCCTCCTGCTAATGGTCTAAGTATGCCTAAAGAGATCAAAGCACATCAAGTGAACAATAAGGTGGAATACATCTAGAAGAATAGTCTGGTACATTCTGAGTTGGTTAAAGTTTAGAATGTGAAGACTGCTAAGGAAGTTTGGGATGCCTTGGAAAGAGTGCATGATGGTGATGAAAGAGTTAAAGAAGTCAAACTACAAAACTTGGAGACACAAAATTTGATCTTCTATATATGTCTGAAGATGAGAATGTTAAAGCTTATGTACAAATATTGGATAAGATAGTGGTTGGAATGCGAGGACTTGGTGCTACTATAGATGATACCAAGATTGTAAAGATTCTTAGAAATCTTCCTGATGCTTACAGTGAGAAGGTGAGTGATATTGAGCAAACTATAGATTATAAGACCTACACTAAGGATCTACTATTAGGATTTTTGACATCTTATGAGATGAGAAAGCTGAGTTTGAGGAATGTATGCAAATAAGAGACTACCTTTAAAGCTACAAAATCTAAGGATCTGGATGAAGAAAACTTTGATGAAATAGAAGCTAAATTTGTAAGAACGATGAGGAAAGGCTCTGATAAGTATGAAGGTAAGTTTCCCTTTAAACTTTTTAGTTGTGGAGAAATAGGTCATTATGATGTAAAGTGTCTGAAAAGAGCTAAAAGGAATAAACAAATATATGAGAAAGAAAAGAAAGGAAAGAAGATTAACAAATTTTACTGTTAATGAGAATACTAGTATATATGATGAGGATTTAGAATATGAAGACCCTGATGACAATGAATGCTTGTTCTTGGAGATTAAGGATGAACCTACTTTTGCTAATTTTGAAAAATAGGTAAAGAAAATCCCTCTGGAGAAGGAGAAAAATGAAGGTACAGTTATCTATGCCCTACATGCTAAACAAGAGAAAAACTACTAGGTAGTTGATATTGGTTGTTCATATCACATGACTGGTGATAAGAGTAAATTTTTTAAGCTTGAAAAATATGATGGAAGCTTGATTATGTTTGGAGATAACACTGGTGCTAAAATATGTGGGATAGGTACAGTAAGTTTTAATGGAAAGCATCATACTGATGATGTCTACTATGTTAAGGGTTTAAGGAATAATATGGTTGAGTGTTGGTTAGATGTGTAGAAAATGATATGATATTCTATTTAAGAATGAGAAATTTAAGATCCAAAAAGGATCTAAAACATTGATTGCTACAAGAAAGAAATATGAAGGGAATATCTATAAACTTAAGGGTGTTGATGGATGATCCTTTATGACTCAAGTTAATGATAGTTGTTTATGGCATAGGAAAAGGTGTCACATGAATTTTGATAACTTGGAAAGGATCAGTTTTGTTCAGGCTGTGAGAGATTTACCAAGAATTACAAATCCTACTAATGCTATTTGTAGGAATTATCAGTTTGGAAAGCAAGCAAGAAATAATTGCAGATCAAAGGAATAGTCTACTACTAGACTACTGGATTAAGTTCATAAAAATCTTTGTGGTTTGACAAGAGTGATAATTCTACTTGGTGAAAGGTACTTTATGCTTTTAATTGATGATTATTCTAGATATACATGGGTTACATTTCTTAGAAAGAAATCAAATGCATTAGATAGATTTAAGACATTCAAAGATATGGTTGAAAATGAAGTGAACTTGAAGATAAAATGCTTAAGGTCTGATAAAGGTGGAGAATTCATGTCCCATGAGTTTAATATGTTTTGTGAAGTGCATGGAATAGAGAGATAGTTATCTTCTCTAAGAACTCCTCAATAGAATGGAGTTGTTGAAAGGAAAAATATAATAGTTCAAGAAGCTGCTAGATCATTGATTATTGAGGTTGGGTTACCGTAAGTTTACTGGAAAGCAGCTATTCTACTACTATTTATATATTCAAATGAGTTCCAGCAAGAGAAAATAGTACAAAGACTCCCTATGAGCTATGGCATGGAAGAATTCCTACTATTAATTATTTCAAGGTATTTAGAAGCAAATGTTATATCAGAAGAGACGAAGAAACTTTGGGTAAGTTTGGTGCAAGAAGTGATGAAGGATTTTTTCTTGGATATTATACTAAAAGCAAGGCATACAGATGTTTCAATAAAAGACTGAGAAATATTTTTGAAAGCTCGAATGTGAAGGTTGATTCAAGACAATGAAGAATTCTATTGACATTGATGGATATGTATCTGATGAACATGATTGTGTAAGAATTGAAGAGATTATGGAAGAACAGGAAAATAATGAGCAAGAGAAGTAGGATGAATATAATGAAAGAGAAGAATATGCTCTGGTGATGTCCCCTAAGATGCCTAGATATGTACAAAAGAACCATTCAGAAGATTAGATCATTGGAGACAAGATAAAAGGTGTATTAACTAAAAGAAAAGTTGTTGTTGAAGTGAATATGTGTTTACTTTCTAAGATTGAACTGAATAATATAAGTGAATCTTGTAAAGATGAACATTAGAAGGAAGCAATGAAAGAAGAACTTATGTAGATTGAGAAGAATCAAACTTGGGAATTGGTCCCAAGATCGGTAGAATAAAAAAATCATTGAATTGAAGTGGGTATTCAAAAATAAGTTGAATGAGAATGGAGAAGTGGTCAGAAACAAAGTGAGGATTGTGTGTAAAGGTTTCTCACAAGTAGAAGGTATAGATTTTAAGGAAACATTTTTCTCTAATAGCAAGAATGGAAGCTATAAGGAAGTTCTTGGAATTTTCTGCTCATAAAAACTTTAAGGTTTATCAAATGGATGTCAAGTTAGTATTTTTCAATGGTGAGCTAACAGAAGAAGTCTCTATGGAACAACCAAAAGGATTTCAGTTGATAGATCAACTAGATATGGTGTGTAGATTTAAGAAAGCATTATATAGATTGAAGCAAGCTACCAGAGCTTGGTATGTGAGGTTAGATAGGTATTTGATTCAACAAGTATTTAACAAAGGTATTGTTGATGGTGTTCTTAGCAATGCAACAACTCAAACATAATACAAGTATCCTATCTCTCTTGAAAGGTAAATTTCTATCAACAAGCCTCAAGAAATAACCCTAAGGTATCTAATGTTAGGTCTTGACAATGCAGAAAAAAACTTAGTGATAAATGTGAAAATGCTAGTAATCACAAAGTGCCTTACAAATTAACAATGTTGCAAGTGTAACTTATCATCCGAGATAGCAATGTAATGATGCTTTCAATCCTAAAACTAACCCAAATTTCAAAGAAAGATCAAAAGAGATAAGGGTTCAGAGAGATTCTAAACTAACTCATAAGATCAATCACAACAATGGCTAATGCTTCAAATGGCCAGATCCCTAATAAAACCAATCTCTGCTTGATCAAGGACAAGCCTACAACTACACAAAAATGGTGTAATCTTCTAAGGAAACTAAAATATTTTAAGACCATGAACACCCATGAATATAAACAAGCATTCACAGTTGAACTTAGCACCATATAGGGCCCAAACTAACTTTACACAACAATCTTCAATAAAAAAATTACCAAAAGTATGGACCAAAGATCAATCAACATCATTAACATTTCACCATCATTACAAAAGAACCAAAAATTGGCATCTAACATTGAGAATCAACAACAAGAAATCATATAACTATTGAAGTTGAACACAAAGTTTTCCAAATCAACAACCCATTTGTATTAACTTCTACATAATTTACATAACAGTCTCTAGCTCTCTCTCCTCTCCTACAGCTAACTCTTGAAATCTACTTGCCAATCTTCACTTTCTAACTGAAGTTCTAACCCTTTATAAATTGGAAGGAAAAGGCCTTTTATAGATATTACATTTTAGAATCAATGGCCAAGATTAAATCAATTCAAGGGCATAGATCACTCCTTTAGAAGCATCAAGAAGTTACATAAAGTTTTACAATTCTTGGTACATCATCATCCAATTAGCATAATTCTGTTACAACTAGGAGCAATGAGAAAAAAACAATCGGCCACCTAGACATTGATAAAAATTCCCATTAGACAACAAAAGTAGCATCACATGTCTCTTCATGTTTGAAACATATCCTCTAACCGTAGATAGGTTTTGGCATGGATTCTTATGTGGGTACTTATTAAATATTTGATTTGGAAGTAAAATCATAGCTTGAAATCTTCCTAGCAACACAATCTAGACACATCCATATGTGGGTGCATTTGATCAACTTCAATTTACACCTTCTTGGTACGTTTCCATATGCAAGTCCCCTTTTGATTTATTAAATCCTGAAGAAAAAAATATCATCATTAGTAGCTCATATGTTAAAAAACCAATCCATAAAATCTCCAAATTAAACTTGAATAAAATTTTGAAAATTTTGGCCTTTTAAGAAAATTTTCCATTTTTGGAAATTTTTTGTGCTTTTTCAAAAAATCCATTTCAAGAATTTTCATTTTGGGACCTTTTTTAAAAAAAAAAAATCCACTTTTGAAATTTCCGTTTAGAAAAAATGCATTTTGGGAAAAAAATTCCATTTTTGGAAAATTTCAAGAATTTTGATGGGTCTTGGATTTTTCTGAAAAATGGAAATTTTGGGAATTTTGATCTGTCGTGGATTTCAGGAAAATTCACTAGGACAAGGATGTTCCTAAGTTTAGTTCTTCGAGAAAATCTGTCAGGGCAAGGATTTTCCTAAGTTTAGTTCTTCAGGAAAATCCACCAGGGCAAGGATTTTCCTAAGTTTAGTTATTTAGGAAAATCCGCTAGGACAAGGATTTTCCTAAATCCATGATGGTTCAAAATCCCCTAAACCCCATAACTTTTTTTCTAGAAAGAATTTTCAAAAAAGTCAAAAAGCAACCTAGCCTAATTTTTCATCCTCTATGCATAGGTGCAAAAAAAAATTACATATGACCTTGAAAATTCACTTCAAAATCCCCATTTCCAAAATCCTTGACAGGTGGATTTCTCCTGGACCCTCAAGATGCCTCAAAATATTGCCTTCATCAAATCAAATCTACATTTTAATCCTAAAATAACCTCCCAAGAAAAGCAAAACTAAAAAATTGACAAAGCCAAGATGTGGAGATGTAAGAGAAAAAAGAGGATCCCTACCTCCAGTGGGGTGTGTGTCCAAAAATTGCACAACAAATGGTGACTTTGCTAGGAAAATTCTCTAGAGCATTTCAATGACAAACTGGAATCAAGAACCCAGAATCTCTGGTTTCGATCCTCATAGATCCTCACATTAGGTCAACCAATAAACAAAAGTCTCAAAACCACTAAACAAGCAAGTCCTTCATGTGCTTAAAATCCAAGTGTGTGCAAATGTATTAATTTCCCTCCCTAAGCTACTCTAGAAACCAAGTTTAGTCAAGTTTAGCTATGTGAAGGATTCTAACTTCAAAAGCAACCTAGATAAAGCCTTGTTGTTGGTTAGGCGTCCATAGCCCCAATGAGGTTATCGTTGTGATTCTCCCGAACATAGCTCTACTGCTAGCCAAGCATCCAAAGCACCGGTAGAGATATTTGGATCCTCCTGAAAAGTTGAATTCACTTTTGATTTTTAATATTTTCTTTTCTTTTTCTTTCTTTTCTAATTTTTCTTTTCACTTCTATTCTTTCAATTTGTAAGCAATGCAGCTCATACTCAAGGCTAAAAATCATAGTGGCACTGAAGCAGAAATATAATATTTTTCACTTAACAGGACCTCACAAGGAAACCTCAGCAACCTCAGGATTCTTAAGATGTGTATGAAATATAAGACTTGAACACATTCATGAACTAACTCAATTTAATGACTTATCCACTTCATACGTTTAGCACATGTGACACTGAATGGAGGATTTTCACCAAGCCATCCAAAAAAATGATTAAAGTTTGTAAAAGAAATACTTATAGTAATCCTAGGTAAATAAAATAATTTTTGTGTAGATAAAGCAACCCTAGAAAGAGAATAGGGAGAACCAGAATTGGAGAAGCAAGGAAAAACCAAAAGAAAACCAACAATAGACCAACACAAACCAAAACTAGAGAGCAGAAGCAAACCAAAGAAACTCTAAACTAAACAAAATCGAAAACAAGAGCAAAAGCAAACCACATTTATTTAGATGAAACTATATACAAAGGTAGTCACAATGAATCATGATCAGACAAGGAAAAATGAGACCCACACCTGTAGGGTTCATTAATACATGGACAAGTGATAAGGTGATAGTAATACTCCTTAGAAATGAAAATTCATCCTTATATTCAACAAAATAAATCTCCACATTGTAGCATTCATAATCAACCTCAAGCAGAAATAATCAGCAACTAGGGCAACTCATTAAAATTGTGATCAATCCAAATTCAAGTTATCTTTCCTAAACCTCCATAATCAAATTGATAAACTTTAGAGTTTATAGCAAGGAAAGAGACAACCTGGTGTGGCACTTGTTCATGCTGAGTGTTGTATTTATCATCATCTAATTGTGAAGAGTTAATATCCCTATTGTCAGGAGGTCTCAACTGATGGTGTAGCAATCCTCTTGCACTGAAGACATACATAACAGAATTAGAGTCATCACTAAGCAGTAAAGGGTAAAATTCTTATTTAACAAATTTAGAATTATCATCATGGAACATTTCACCTATTTGTATATCTTCATGATGTATCAGTGATGAGATTGCAGAGACACCCTTATGTGCATCAATTTTTTCATGGAAATGTTCATCAACTACCACTAAAGGTTGGTATTCAGGCACTTTTTAATTCATAGTTGTGTGGTCATTCCCATCAATGGTGACTATAACATTACTGTTCTCAACATCTTCTGTAATCCCCTACATACCAGCATAATTTAGACAAGTCTTATCAAGGTCAAGGTATGTAATATATGAATCATCATTAGAAAATGCATCAAGATATAATGAGAAAACAAAGTTTGATAAACAAGAAAACTCCCTGTCATCCATTATTAGTGAAAACTCAGATTCTTGACCACATCCATCATCAATATTAGCTTCTTTATCAGCAAAATCAGCTCCTTCAGCTTGCTCCATGATACATTCATTAGAAATTTATTGAAGTTCCCTGATTAAAGACCAATCTCCTCTAGGGCTACCTTAGCATTTTTTGCTATGCATTCCTCAGATTCAGTACCTATTGCCTCCACTACAAGGAATCCTTCAATTACTTGTTGGAGTTTTTTAATTGGAGATCCATTTGATGTCAATTTTTGTGCATCCTCTATATGGTTTAACACATGAACTCTTTCTTCCACCTCCTTAGTTGTTGTCTGACATTGACAACATGTGAATTCTGAATGTTCCTCCTCATGTATCCTACACCAAGTTGGTAGCAAAAAATCCTTTAGGTAAACTCTGTACCCCAGGTTTGACCAATCCTTCATAAATTTGGAAACAAACTCATCATATATAGCCTATGTTGGATCCTCATCCTGAATAGAGGAAATCGGACTGATCACTTATTTCTCTTGTAGTTCATCCTCTACTATATTTTTCATTTTAGAACCTTGGTTCATCTTTGTAGGACCAACATCCTTGATCTTTATAGGAAACTCTTCTCTTAAATATTCATCAATTACCTTTGTTTCCTTGGATATTTCAGATTGTCCCTTCTAGCATGCTACTCCATTTGTGGATGGATCAACACTTGTTGTACATTCTTCATATACAATTTTTTTTGGCTTCTTTGTAGTACATTCCTTGACTGACTGTTGTTTCCACTCTAGATGTCTCCTAACTTTAATTATAATGTCCACACATGAACATCAAGTAAATTCTGAATGGGATGTATTATGAACTCTGCACCATTTAGATAAGAGGAAATATTGCAAACACCTACCACCACTGAGTTGATTTTTAACTAACTATATGAATGCCTCAACTACAGCATCAACAAACTCTAAATCTGTAGATACTAGTGGTTTAGGAACATTCCACATGAAAATATCCCTTTGCAAAACCATCTTGATTCTATCCAAAAAGGTTAGACATTCCAACTCATTGTGCCTACAAGTATTATGAATTTTGCACTTGTCTAATAATGCATAGTGATGCACACCCTTAATGTTCCAAAGATACAATCTCTTATTCAGAGACTCATGAACTTGAGGAATATCAATAAGAAGATTGTTTCCATCATGAAAAACATAAGACTACTTTTCCATCTTGACTCAGAATTTGTACTTTTAGATTTAGAAATCTATCATATCTTAGGTTTTCAACATGAACGCTCATTCAAATTCTAACAATGTTACCTTATGCTCATTCCCTCCTAGCGCCAATTTGTTGATGGTGTTTTTAGCGCTATAACAACTCAGGTAGCATACAAGTATCATATCTCTCTTAAAAGGTAAATTTCTATTAGCAAGCCTCAAGAAATAACCCCAAGGTCTCTAATGTTAGGTCTTGAAAATGTAGAAAAAAACTCAATGATAAATGTGAAAACTTTGGTAATCACAAGGGTCCTTACAAATTAACAATGTTGGAAGTGTAATTTATCATCTAATATAGCAATGTAATGATGCTTTCAATCCTAAGACTAACCTAGATTTCAAAGAAAGATCAAAGGAGATAAGGATTCAGATAGATTCTAAAATAACTCCTAAGATCAATCACAACAATGGCTAATGCTTCAAATGGTTAGATCCCTAATAAAACCAATCTCTACTTGATCAAGGAAAAGCCTAAAACTAACAAAAACAATGAAATTTTCTAAGGAAACTAAAATATTTTCAGACCATGAACACCCATGAATATAAACAAGCATTCACATTTGAAATTAGCACAATATAGGGCCTAGACTAACTTTACACAAAAATATACAATCAAAAAATTTCCAAAATTATGGACCAAAGATTGATCAACATCACTAACATTTCACCATCATTGCAAAAGAATTGAAAACTGACATCTAATATTGAGAATCAAGAACAAGAAACAATATAACCATTGAAGCGGAACACAATTTTTTCCAAACCAACAACCCATTTACATTAACTTCTCCAGAATTTACATAACAATATTTAGCTCCCTCTCCTCTCCTATAGATAACTCCTAAATTCTACTTGCCAATCTTGGCTTTCTAACTCAAGTTCTAACCCTTTACAAATGAGAAGGAAAAGGCCTTTTCTAGATATTACATTTTAGAATTAATGGCCAGGATTGAATCAATCCAAGGGAATAGATCACTCCTCTAGAAGCATCAAGAAGTTACATAAAGTTTTACAATTCTTGGTACATTATCATTCAATCAGTATAATTCTATTACAACCAAGAGCAATGAGAAAAAAATAATTTGTCACCTAGATATTGATAAAATTCCCATTGGAGAACAAAAGTAGCATCACATGTCTCCTCATGTTTGAAACATATCTTGCAGCTGTAGACAGGTTGTGGTATGGATTCTTATGTGGGTACATATTAAATACTTTATTTGCAAATAAAAGCACAACTTGAAATTTTCCTAACAACACAATCTGGACACATATCCATATGCAGGTACATTTGATCAGCTTGAATTTCTACCTTCTTGGCACATTTCCATATGCAAGTCCCTATTGATGGGTGTTTTTGCACTTTCTCAATGCAAGAAGCACACAAGTGTACTACCTCTCTTGAAAGATAGTTCCTACAAGCAAGTTGCAGAAAATATCCCAAGGTCTCGCAGGTGTCAGGTCATGAATTGCAAAAATTGCTTAGTTGATTGATGTAATTTTATGATAATCACAAAGGACATTTATGGTTCACTAAGCTTGGAAGGAATTAGATCTTCAAATGGAGTTTTGTGAAATTCTGAAATGAGGTGCAATTACTGCAAGTTCAAAATAGCAGTCTAAAACTCCATGTTTATCATTAAATTTAGCTTTACAATAATGTTGGAACTTTACCCTAACTTCAATTTCAAAGAAAATTAAAAAGGGAAAAGGGATAGAAGGTTTCCTAGACCTACAACTAATGTTGAACAATAACAGTGGAGGATGCTACAGTGGACAACCTTCCTAAAACCAATTTCCACTTAACCAAAATAGCTTAGTCTCATGAAACTAGTGCAATCTTCTGAGGTCTATAGATTTTCAGCTATCCATTCACCATAAAGCATGAATAATATACGAGTTTCAAATGCAACAATAAAGGAGTGTTTAAACTAACTTTACATTGTTGTTCATCATCAACAAACAACAAAAAGTATGAACAAGGGAGGTATCAACACCATAACATTCTTCACCATTAAAGTATAGCATAGAACTAACAACTAGAAGCAACTTAAAATACTTAGAATAACAAAGCTAAAATCTATATTGAGGAGAAGAATCATGCACACATGTGAAGAAACACAAGAATCCACCAAAACAATGTAATTCTCATTAAATTTCTGCAACATGTCTTTACACAACAACTCAACTCTCTCTTTAAAATGAGAGGAGACCCCTATTTATAGTTTTCCAAAAGTGAAATGAATGGCCAGGATTTACTCTCATTGTGTGGCCAAAATTCATTTTACATTAGGGTTTCACCTACCTCCAAAATATAACATATTAAATAAATCTTTGTCTTTTCTCTATTTTTTCCTCTAGTGGCTCTGACACAGTAGCAGTTTTGTCTTCTAGTTTTTTCCTTCCTTTTTAGGTATATTGTCAAATACTCATCATCAATTATTGGATTCCCTACATTCTTCTAAAGGGTGGCAGACTCCACAAATTTTCCAATTAGATCCTAGAGCTCATTCCACTCCATGATGTCAAATTGGAGGATTTGAAAGGTTAGCCTTTTGAATCTTCGAGTGATTTTTTTCCATTTTTTGGTACATTTGGGTGTGGCCTTCATAACATACTCAGATTGGGTAAATTCCCTCATAGCGAAGTCCATGAAATTTTGTGACAATGCATATGTGGCTTCTTGCTCCATCTTCTTATGGAAGTATGGCTTGATTTTCTCTAGGTCAAGCTCTAGGGTGGGCATGTCATAATTTGTCATTATTTTGAGGTAGTCCTCACTGTTAGTCCGATGCTTTATAACCCATTTGAGTTCAAGCTCTACTTCATGCAAGACCCTCTCTAGGACTTCCTTTCTACGTTCCAAGCCCATCTGCCAAGTTTCCACCAGCCAATGATCATCTTTTACGAGTCCTAATTCCTTTTCCTATTTCTTCTCTAGAAGCTTGAGAATGCTTTTGAGCTTAGGATATGTGATCCTATACAACTCGATGAATTTGTGACATGTCTTCTACATGGCCTCCAGTTGCTTTTCCAAATCTCAGA
The DNA here is from genome assembly GCA_007258455.2 of Sequoia sempervirens. Taxonomy (NCBI): domain Eukaryota; kingdom Viridiplantae; phylum Streptophyta; class Pinopsida; order Cupressales; family Cupressaceae; genus Sequoia; species Sequoia sempervirens. The sequence goes on from VDFB02000015.1 coordinate 180,541,438, forward strand.
ATTTGTTGAACATCTTTGTAGCATGACAGATTCCCATGGCGCCATTGTAGATAACTCGTTGGAACCAATCTGCTATGGCCTTGGTCTAATTCTTCATCTTTTCCATTTTTTTGAGCTCTTCTTGGGAGAGAAGAGGGGGCATGAATGATTTTTTTGAAGCCTCCTCCTCTAAGGATGTCCATTGTTGGATGTAGGTGGTAAGATCCACCACTTGTGCCTTTAGCTCCTCTTTGGTGGATTGATCCTTATTCATTTGTTGCACTATTGTGGCCATCGACTCTTGGAACTCATCTATTTTCTACTCTCTAGTTGTCAGGACCAAGTTGATTGTTGAGATGTTGTAATTGGCTCTAGCATCCTTGTCTATAATAGGGGTAGAAATCTATATTTTCCTTGATCTAGAAGCATCTACCATGATGTGTGAATGAACTTGAGGCTTCTTCTCTTTTTTTGTTTTCGTTTGGGCTCTAGCTAGTATTGCTTCAAGCCTAGCCTTTGGATCAATAGCCACTGGAGTGTTCTTTTATAGTTGTTGCTCCAGCCAATTGAGTACCTTGGTTTCCCCTTTGGGTGATTCATGAACACCTTCCTCTCTTTATTCATTTTGAGGTTGTTCTTCCTCATGACTAGGAGCCTCTTGGTCAATTCTTTCTTCTTCATCTAAGTCTTCAATCTATATAGCCTTTTCCTTGTCTAACTCAGCAGAGGCTATGTTTTCTTCAGTGACATCATCCTTCTAGGGTGCCTCCACTTCTGCATGCTGAAGATCAACATGATGCTCAAGCTTAGGACTCTTCCTCAGTGCATATTATTCTTCTTTATCTTCTTCTTTCTCTTCCTCCTCATTTTCATGAGGCACTTGTTCTTCTTGGATGGGCCCCTCATCTTGGCCTATTAGTGGAGGCTCTTCAAGTATCTTCACATTTACATCAGTGTCAACCTTTTCCTCAAAGGACTACCCTTCAAAACCAGCCTTCTCACCTACATCTTTTAGTTGCTAGGACAACTCCTCTTCCAACTCTTGGTCTAATGTTTCTACTATATATTTTTTGTTGAGAGCTTCAGTATTTTCCTCTAAAGAGTGTGACTTTTCTTCATCAGATGCCACCTTTTCCAAGTTTATGTTCAACCCACCCTCTGGATGTTCAAAATAATCATCTTGGAAAAGGTCCTCGGGCTCTTCAGCTATACCTTTTGCGGCCTCCCTTTGGCACTTCTCCATCTCTTCAAAGATTTTAATGGTAGCCTCCATCTTTGGTGGCTTTGTAGGTGGCAGAGGAAGAGGCAGGTCAATGGAAATTTGGGCCATCAAGGCCTGAACTGTATAGTTCATGATTACTCTAGAAATCTCAGCAAGTGTACTTTTCATGTACTTCATGAAGGCATCAGGTAGAGTAAGAGGCGACATAGTAATAGTGGCTACTGCAAGAATTGGCGCAGAGAGAGTGGGTAGTGGAGGAGGGAGCAAGGAAGATGACGGTGGGGGTGTAGTAGCCGAGGAGGAGTCCAGTACCATTATCAGGGCAATCGGTGAGGTGGAAGTGAGGTAGATTGAGATATCCACAGTGAGTGGAGATGAGACAGGCAATGCCTGAGAGGTGGTAGGTAGAGGAGTGACAATGGTGGCAGCAACAACAGGAGTGGAAGTGGTAGGTGGTGAATGTGACCACTCAGTTTCTTCTTCTCCTTTGTGTTGGGGGTCCTCCTCGATTTTGGGTATTTCACTCATGAATCCCCCTGTTCTTTTTTCTTTCATAGAAGATTCTCCCTCCATAGTCTTCCATGTGTACACTTTGTGCTTGGGATTGCACTTGGGAAAATCCTTCATTTTCTTCAACCTTGTTGTTGGAGGGGATTTGGGTGCTTCCTCTATTGGGGCAACAACTAATCCACTGTCATTTTCTCTCTTGAGCTCATCTTTGAGCTCACCATAAGTCAAAATTGCACCCTGTATCTTGAGTTGGGAAATTTGGGCGTCTATCCATTATTTTTTTCCTATTTTCAATTGGTCGTGTCAAAATGTCATGGTCAGTGACCTCATCTTTGTTCCAATCTATGACGGGTAGGGGAAAGTTGGCCACAACATTAAACCTATCATCAACAATGTTATCATCGTCTTTTATCACCTAGTCCGACACAAGGAACAAATTCACCGACCTCACAAATTGAGTCGTCATTCTCATGTAGTGCCTCATTCACACCTCCTTATCATCTTGCCAATTGGCCCAGAAGTATTCAACATGAGGTTGATAGGAATATTGTCTTCCAACCCATTTATTCAATTTTCCATATGGGTCCATTCCACCTCGGCTTGTGTGGAGGTCTAGATTGTACTCTACCAATTATTTCTCTAAATACCCCACACATTGGGTAGTAAGACAGACATACATTCCCTACCTGAAGGTCAGGGGATAGAGGATCCCCACTCTGTGTTTGTCACCCAACAAGGCATGGGCATTTTGTAGTTGCTGAGAAACCTCCAACACAGTCGTGCAGTCATTCAGATAGCATGGTAACCTGTAAGACCTATTAGAGAACCCCTTCATTTTGATATATGTAAATTTTGGGAACTATATGAATAGATACCCAAACCTCAAGATGAAGGCTCTGGCACTATGTGACACCCTCCTTTCAAAGTCTCCTCCCAAGAGCCTAATGATGTGTCCAATGAAGGCATCATTTACCCTCTGATATTCACTCTATATGTTTTTGTATTGTAATTAGGGGTAACAATCGTATACTTTGAGGTCCCCTTTCCTTGTTTCTAGGTTGCTTGTGACAAAGAGCCCCTTGTACAAGAACTATTCTACTAGGAGGTATAACAGGTAGGAGGTCATATAGAATTCAAAAAATTTCTTTACAGCCATAAGTTGATTATCCATGTTGTCACTAATGATCTTCGCCTAGTGCAATTTTTTTTTGTCTTGGATGATCTCCTCGATGAAGTAGAACATCCATTCTTCAAAGAAAGTTGTAGTAGGGAGACTTATTACCCTACGAGGCCCATTACTCTACTCAGTAGGGTGACCAAGTCATGGTACTCCTCATGGAAATCACTTCTAAATAACTCTTGAGGCACCTTAGTGGCACTTCCTGTCTTCTCCTTCAACCAAAGTTGGTTGATCAATCCCTTGCATCCTAGAGGGTTTACCTTCCACATATTGTCAACATATTCCTTCTCTATTTCCTCCATGACATCAAATGTAGGGATATGGAATGTCTTTCCTATAGATTTAGTGGACAAATCTGCCAACACTCTGCCATCATGGTCAATGATTTTTCTATTGTTATGATAACATTCTCGACAAACCATAACTAACTCTAGAGTAATGAGCACGGGAGGGAAGCTGAATACCTTAGCGAGACCACTCACTCTAATGTTTCATGTGTTCTCAGTTGTAGGGAAAATCATTACCCTTCACCAAAACTCATCTATGTCCACATGCCTAAGGTTTATATTTGATATGGAATCCCAAGTGGAAGTGATCTTGGAGGTACACTCCACCCCATGAAACTGGTACTTCATTTGATCCTTCTCCTCTTTTCCCCTCGGTAGGCATGCAAAATTCTTTCCCTTTTCATTCTTGGCAGAATTCCTTGATGGACCCACAACAAATTCCATAAATTTTGCATACAAAGATGTAGTAAGTGCATTCATATAGAAATTTGGGGAGCATTAGTTAAATCCGACAAAACGAGGGTTAAATCCAACAACGCATCTTTAGAAGATCATAAAATTTATCAATATTCATCAATTGAGGTTCATTTGGATCAAATATAGGAATGCAGACCCAAGGATGTGGGTTTCCCTAGGCTAGGAGCTGGTAGGAGTGACTAGGAGCAGGATGGCATCAGGGTCATGAAAACCCACAGATAGTCATCCACAGACAAAGCTTTGCAATATGATATTGAGTAGTAAAATTCTTCAAGAAGCAATCTGGCATGTGCAAAAATCAAGTAGCAGGTCCTTGGAGCGATCTGATTGGTCATTATGTTATTGCAAGCGTGAGGTATGCAGAGGTAGGAGGCACAAAAGATGTCTCGGGCTCTGTCGTTAAGCAACTATGAAAAGGGCATGACGCCCCACAAGGAGAAGTCTATAGTGTGGGGCTCGCAGAGTCCTTAGACATTTGGCTTGTCACCACAAAGTTGATTAACTTGGGAGGCATGGGGAAGAACCAGTGGGAAGTCATTGTGATGGCCGTTAAGAGCAATGATTGAGGGGTGGCAGTCTATAGATAGCGGTCCACACTGACGGGCCTACATGAAGTTCCTAACTTAAAGTTTTTTTGTTAAAGACCTTGGTGAGACAGCCTAGGCGGAGTCCATAGTGTGGGAAGATGGAGCAGCTCGGAAGCTAAGGAGTGACAAAGGAGGTGGGGTGGTCTACAAACGGACCCCTGCACAAACCAACCCACATGAGGATTTCAACTTAATGTTTTCATTTTGCAAACTCAGGAAGGCAAAGTGAGCCAAGGGGTCCGCAATGCGGGTGGGTGGAGTAGCACCGCCATTAGAGAATGGTCATCAGGTGATGGCGAGCTATAGATGGCAGTCCATAAGGAATGGCCCACATGGGATGACTTTAATGTTTTGGCATTCAACAAAGGTGGTTTTGGCGGAGCCCACGAAGTGGGAGGCATGCAAAAGATGGTCATTAGGAATGTCATAAAGGAAATGACCCCCTGCAAGTGGCGACCTGCATGAACGGACCCGCAAGGGTGCAAAGAATTTTAGTTTTTTCACTCAAAGTTTGACAATTTGAGTTTCAATCGGGGTGGTGATGAGGATAATGCGAGCCATAGAAGGGTTTAGAGCAGCAACAAGGCCAAGTTTTGTATTGTTTGAGGACACTATTTCAATGAATTTTGAGGAAATTTTAGATAGGTTTACGTGGAGTTGACAGTTAGGATAGTCGTCGGAAGGATTCTAGGGTTTTTCCTCAAGGTTTTGTGATTAATTTAGGAACCCTAGTTATAGAAAAGATGTATTTTAAGATGTCGTCGATAGATATACCTGGAAGAGTGCAAAGAATTTTGATGAATCCCAAATTTTGATCAACTGGCAACTTGTGCAGGCATGGGAGCTCTGTCTATCATTTTCTCTTTTCAAAATTCAAACTTTTCAGTGTGAAAATGATAGGTCGAAGCACCTATTTATAGGAAAATTTTCATTAATGACCTACATTAAATGTGAGGTACGGTGGTAGGCATGACAGTTGGAGCATGGGAATCGATGAACTAGTAGCGGGCAACATGGAACCTGCCATGTAGGATGACCTCAACGCTTCACCACTAACTAATAGCTAGGTGATAATGGCAGAGTTGGTTGCGGGACCCACCATGTGGGTGGATGTCTTAGGTCATCCACAGTTTGAATAGTGATGGGAAAATAGTGTCGTACAAGGGGCGACATGCAACTATGGACCCACAAGACTTGGAGGATGCTAGGAAGAAAGGCTAAGGGAAACCTATAAGGGAACCTCCGCAAAAGCCAAAGACTTAGAAAATTTTGGGGTGGTGAACTTAGTCAATTGGAGAATGATGTCTTTAAGGCTCCTGACCACTTTAAGCTTGAAATTAGGGGCACACAAAAATGAGGAGAAGGAAAAAGCGACCTGACAAGGGTGAAGAGAAGAGGGGGTCCTTGTTCTGAACAAGGAATGTGTGCTCTACACACAATAGTCCCCTTTTAATTTATTAAATCCTAAAAAAAAAATATCATCATTAGTATCTCATATGTTAAAAATCCAATCCATAAAATCTCCAAATTAAATTTGAATAAAATTTTAAAATTTTTCTTTTTAAGAAAATTTTTTATTTTTGGAAAAAATTGTGATTTTCAAAATAATTCCATTTCAAGAATTTTCATTTTGGGAACTTTTTTTTAAATTGAAAAAATCCATTTTGGAAATTTTTCCGTTTGGGAAAAAATGCATTTTTGGAAAAAATTCCATTTTTGAAAAATTTTGGAATTTTTTATGGGTCTTGGATTTTTCCAAAAATGGAAATTTCAGGAATTTTGATTTGTCATGGATTTCGGGAAAATCTATCAGGACAAGGATTTTCCTAAGTTTAGTTCTTTGAAAAAATCCGCCAAGGTAAGGATTTTCCTAAATTTAGTTCTTTGGGAAAATTCCCTAGGGCAAGGATTTTCCTAAGTTTAGTTCTTTGGGAAAATCCACCCAGACAAAGGATTTTCCTAAATCCATGACAAGTCAAAATCCCCTAAACCCCATAACTTTTTTTCTAGAAGGAATTTTCAAAAAATTCAAAAAGCAACGAAGCCTATTTTTTCATCCTTTATGCATGGGTGCAAAAAAGATTTACATATGACCTTGAAAATTCTCTTTAAAATCCGCATTTCCAAAATATATGAAAGGTGGATTTCTCTTGGACCCTCAAGATGCCTCAAAATATTGCTTTCATCAAATCAAATCTAGACTTTAATCCCAAAAAAACCTCCCAAGAAAAGAAAAATTGAAAATTGACGAAGCCAAGATGCAAAGATTCAAAAGAAAAAAGAGGTTCCCTACTTCTGGTGTGGCATGTGTGCAAAAATTGCACAACAGGTATGGCAGATAGTAATTTGTACTTTAAGATTGAAAATGACAAAATCTTGATTGTAGTAGTGTATGTTGATAACATTATCTTTGGAGGAAATGAAAATATGTGTAAGATGTTTGTGGAAGAAATGAAGAAATAATTTGAAATTTTTATGTTTGGGGAGATGAATTTATTTCTTGGGCTACAGATTAATCAAACAGAGAAAGGAATTTTCATTTCACAATCTAAGTATGTGAGAGAGATGTTGAAGAAGTTTGGGATGGATTGTTCCAAACCAGTAAGTACTCCTATGGTGACTGGTTGCAAATTGGGTAAAGATGATGATTCACCTAAGGCTGATCAGAGCAAGTGCAAATCTATGATTGGTGGACTACTATATTTGACTACTACTAGACCGAATATTATACATGATGTCTGTCTTATGGCTAGATTTCAAGATCCTAAGGAAACACATGTTGTTGTTAAAAGAATATTTAGATATTTGAATGGCACTCTGGATTATGGATCATGGTATCCTAAAGATATTGATTTTACACTTAGTGCCTATGCAGATGTAGATTGGGTTGAATGTGTAGATGATAGAAAAACTACAAGTGGTGGTGCATTCTTTCTTAGATGCAGATTGGTGGCATGGTCGAGTAAAAAGTGAGATTCAGTATCCTTGTCTATTGTTGAAGTTGAGTATATTGATGTTGCATCTTGTTGTACACAAGTTCTATGGATGAAACAGACATTGAAAGAATCATAGTGGTAAATGATGATCCCATTTCTAATTTATGTGATAATACAAGTGCAACTAACATTTCAAAGAACCTGATGATGCACTCTAGGAAAAAAGTATATATCTATCAGGTATCATTTCTTGAGAGAGAAGGTCATGGAGAATGAAATAAAGATTGAGTATGTTTCGACGAAGGATCATATTGCTAATATTTTCATGAAGGCTCTTCCTAAAGATACTTTTGAGTAACTCTGGGAGAAGTTAGGGGTTATTTCCCCTCCTTTCTTGAAGTAGATGCATATGGAGATGCATCAGTCTGATGGATCCATGGATCTATCCTTCTTTTGGACTGATATTTTGGTGGATACCTCTCAAGGGGAGCAGATAGTATCAGGTGTTGTCATTATGTGTATTCTATTTTTCATGTCAAAGGAGAAATCAAAGTAAAATATTCTTTTGCCTTGCCATTGATGTCAAAGGGGGAGAAGAAGTATGTGAAAAAAAAGGAAAAAAAGAGAAAAAGAATGGGAGAAACATGTGAAAGGAAAGGAAGCATATAAGAGATTATCTACTAAGGTGGAGAAATAGAAATGTGTATTCAAATTTATTATGTTGTCTTTGATGGTTTTTCACATCATGTGTCATCATCAATGAAAAAGGGGGAGATTGTTGCAAGAATGGAAAGATTGAAGGTGTTTTCATTGATGTCAACTGGTCAACTGGTTATCAACTAGTTGTTGTTGGATGTATATGTTGAGGATATTGAGAGAATTATAATGAAGATATTTTACAACTGTTTAGTGGTTCCTCCAAGTTTTTGTCTAGACTTTCTCCTATGGTTGTGCAGTTCAGACATGTTCATGGTTGTTAGAAGATGTTATATCCATATTTTTGGTTGTTGATTTGTGGTACAATGCAAATTATGTTCACCAATTGTGAACTATGATTTTTTGTGTTTCTAGTTGAGGTCTAGGAGAAATTTTTTTGGTCCATATTTCTCTTTGATGAAGTCTTATAACTTACAGTTGTAGAGTTGATTTTCCCCAATTCTATTGAAGATAATTTTGATATCTAGAAGATTCGTGCTTAATGGTTCCATGTGTTTTACATTAGTTTGGTTGACCTCATCTGAAATACTATTTTTGAGGATGATGAAGCATGTTGGATCTTTTTGGGTCCCTTCAAGTATTTTTTTAGGTTTCCCTCATTCTAATTTCACCCTAGGATGTTTTGGCACTGACCTAATTTGAATTTGAATTTGGATGGCCGACTTTGGATATGTTTCAAAGTTGAAGATGGTATAAATACAAGATGAGTTAGTGGTGAAGAAACATACAATAGCAAAGAAGAAGAGTGAAAAGAGAAAAGAGGAAGTGCAATTAAATGTGGCATTGATTATATTCAATGAGTGTGTGTGATGCAAGTGTAGCAGATCATTACTAAGCTTAATGTTGAGTTTCTAGATGCAGTGAGAAGAAGGTGAACTCTATCATTCATGCAAGTAGATCAAGTGATTGTGGTGGAATCATTTCTTGCATTGGGATTGTATTCTCTCTCTAACAAGTATTCATTTTCTTCTTTGTATCTCTATGGTAGTGTGCTCTCAAATTTTTTAGCCCTATTGGACAGTGAGTAATTGTTTTGGTAGTGAGCCTCTTGTAATCGGTTTTGATATTCTCTATAGTGTGAGTCAATCCTCACCGTGATTTTTCCCTCATTAGGTTTTCCACATAAATCTGGTGTTATTATATTTATGTGTTGGATTTTATTTTCTGCATTGGCATTTGATGATTAATCCTTTAAGTAGTATTAAGTATTAGTTCTAGTGATTGAATTAAAGGTTTGATTCTATGACTACTGATTCACCCCCCCTCTCATTTGTCCTATTCAACAATATTGGTGAATCTTTCAAGAAATGTAGGTTCTCTCATTCTTTCACCAAGAATTTATCATATTGTTGGTGTGCATGTGCAACATCCATGTCAACATGACCTAAAAATGGTTGTTCGAGGTCGCTGAGGATATATAAGCAAGGTTATTGTTCAATATGTTGCGTTGTATTGTGTAGTGTGAAATATGATCAATTTTTGGGATTTGAATGTGATCTTAAATGCCTAAGGCTATCAAAAGCGGTGAGCAAAGGTTGTCTACATTTTTAGTGTACTTGAAGTTGTTGGAGGTAGTGAAATGAAGGTTGTGGATGGTGTATATTTTTTGTGGTGGATCTTCTTGTTGCTTTGAGGTAGTGAAACTCCTTGTAATAGTCTTCTTCTATTCTCTTCTCTTTTGGATAGTGAGTCCTTTGGGTAGTGACCCATTCTTTTCTTCTGAGCAATGAGCCCTTTTAGCAGTGAGCATTTTTTTATTCAATGTTACTATTCATATATAGGAGAGTTAATCCTCACTCTGTTTTTTCCATGATTAGGGTTTTCCACATAAATTCGGTATTCTATTGTGTATGCTTTTTGATGTGTTAATGTTTCACTTGTTTACATTCATGCTAATTTTTAATAAGGGTTTGAATGTTTTAATGTACAACTAATTCACCTCCCTCTTATTTGTCATGTGTGTCAAACAATTGGTATCATAGCTATGATTCCTTAGAATAAGTTTAACCACTTGAGGTAGATTTGAATGGTGCACAAGAATGGTGTCAAGGTCCCTATGTTCGATGGATCAAATTATTCTTTTTCAAAAGCCAGGATGGAAGCCTTTCTTGTCTCATTAGTGTTTGGTGTTTGGAAGTTGGTTAAAACTAGGTACATTATACCTACTACTCCTCTAGAAAGTGATGATGAGATCAATAATTATGAGAATATTGAAAATGAAAGGAATGCTATCTTCAGTAGGCTTTTTGATTCAAAACTTGTGAAGGTGATAAGCCTTAAAACTACTAAAGAGATCTAGAAAAATTTGCAGAAAATTTATGAAGGAGATGATAATGTCAAGCAAGAAAATATGTAGAATTTCAAAGCCAATTTTGAAACCGTAAGGATGTCAAAAGATGAAGATATTCTAGGCACCATGGTCTGAGTGGATGAAATTTTCAATAGCATCAATGCTCTTGCTGGAAAATTGAAGGAAAGTGAACTGAAAAAGGTATTGAGAACTCTTCCTAAATCTTATAGTGGTAAAGTTTCTACTATTGAGGAAGCTTAGAATTTGGATCAGTAATCTAGAGAACAAATGTTTGGTGCTTTAACTACTTTTGAATTAATAGAGTTTTACCAAGATGCTAGAAGGAAAGAAATTTATTTTAAAGTTAGCAAGAAAGAGAATGATGAGTTTGATCTGAATGTTGAGGTGGAAGAAAATTTTGTAAGGAGATTGAAAAAGGGCACTAGCAAATACAAAGGTAAGTTACCCTTCAAATGTTTTAATTATGGAAAGATAGGTCATTATGCTTCTAAATTCCCAATCAAAGTTTCAAATGACAAACATAAAAATCATAAAGGTAAATCTATCAAGAAGATTTCTTATGTTAAAGAAGATAGTGGTGTATCTGATGATGAGAAATCAAACTATTCAGATGATGGAATTGATGAATGCTTGCTCATGGCTTCAAATGTTGGAACTAATTCTACTAATATTGAAAGATGTGTGAAGGAAACTGCTATGAAAATATGTCAAAATTTTGAAGGAACTATGTTGCATGCTCTTTATGCAAGAGAGGAGAGAAACTATTGGATGCTCAAATCATATGATAGGTGATAAGAGTAAGTTTTTTAAGCTTGAAAAATATGATGGTGGTCTTGTTAAGTTTTGTGATGATACATCTACTAAGATCTATAGAAAAGTTCCAATTAGTTTTGATGGAAAGTATAAGTCAAACGATGTTATTTATGTCAAGGGTCTCTGGCATAATCTTCTCAGTGTAGGAAAATGTGTAGTAGAGGATACAATTTGGTGTTTTAGGATGATGGTTGTGAAATCAGAAAAGGAAGCTCTAGAACATTGGTTGCAGTTGGAATAAGGATAGAAGGAATTTTTTGTCAGCTCAAAGGTAGTAGTGTTAAGTTCTTTATATCTTAAATCAATGAATGTTGTCTATGGTATAGAAGAATGGGTCACATCAATTTTTATAGCCTCTCTACTCAAGCTGTGAGAGATCTACCAAGAATTAAAAATCCTATCAATGCAATTTTCAAGTAGCATCAACTTTCAAATCAAACAAAGAAGGGGTTCAAAACTAAGGAATATTCTACCATAGGACCTCTAGAGTTGGTGCATACAGACCTATGTGGACCTACAATTATTTTATGTTTGTATAGATGATTACTCTAGAATGAATTAGGTGACATTTCTTAAAGAAAAATCAAAAGCTCTAGATAAGTTTAAAGGTTTTAATTCTATGGTTGAGAATGAATTTGAAAATCAAATGTTTGAGATTTGACAAAGGTGGTGAGTTCACCTGAAATGAGTTTAAATTTTTTTATGAAGATCATGGGATAAAAAGACATTTGTTAGCTCCTAGTACTCCACAAAAAAATGGACTTGTGGAAAGGAAGAACATGATAGTTCAAAAAGTAGCAAGAATCATGATGAAGGAAGAAAATCTATCGAAAGTCTATTGGAAATAAGCTATTCATACTCCATTGCACATTCTTAACAGAGGAAAAGAAAGAGTGAATAGTTCAAAGACCCCCTATGAACTATGGTATGCAGAAACCTCCTACTATGAAATATTTCAGTCTTTGGAAGAAAATGTTATATCAGGAGAGATGAAGATAACTTAGGAAAGTTTGCTGGAAGATCAGATGAAGGAATCTTCCTTGAATATTCTAAAAAGAGCAAGGCATATCGTTGCTACAACAAAAGGATAAATAAGATAGTTGAAAATATAAGTGTCAAAGTAGATGAAGGATCACACCAAAGTTTAGTGTTAATAGAAGGATATGAATCTAATGAACCCCCTTGCAAAGAAGAAGAAAAATAAGAAGACAAAAATATAATTATGGAAGAGGAAGAAGCACCATAAAAGAATCCTAAGACTCCTAAGTATGTGCATAAGAATCATTCTAAAGATAAAATAATTGGAGATAAGAGTAAAGGTGAAACACCAAGGAGAAGAGTTGCTATGGCAGAGGAATACATAAAATTGTGTTTACTCTCTAAGATAGAACCTAAAACAGTAACTGAGGCATGAAAGGATGAGAGTTGGATCAAAGCTATGGAAGAAGAGTTGAGGAAGATTGAAAATAATTAGACATGAGAATTGGCCCTAAGACCAGCAAACAAGAATGCGATAGGAACCAAATGGGTTTTTCGGAAAAAGTTGAATGAGAATGGAGAAGTTATTAGAAACAAGGCTACACTTGTGTGCAAGGGCTAATCACAAGTGGAAGGAATAGATTTTGAAGAGACTTTTTCTCTAGTGGAAAGAATGGAAGCTATTAGGATGTTTTTGGATTTTTCAACACATAAAGACTTCAAGGTATATTAAATGGATGACAAGTCTTCATTTTTGAATGGTGAGTTAGAACAAGAGGTGTACATTGAACAAATGAAAGGTTTTTAGTTATCAAAAGATTCTAATATGGTCTATAGGTTGAAGAAAGCTTTTTATGGACTAAAACAGGCTCCTAGAGCTTGGTATGCAAGATTGGATAAGCACTTATTGCAATAGGGATTCAAAAAGGGTACCGTAGATAGTAACCTTTACTTCAAGGTTGAGAGAGATAACATTTTCATTATGTTTGTGTATGTTGATGACACAATCTTTGGAGGAAATGAGGAAATGTGTAAAAGGTTTTCAGAGGATATTTAAAATGAGTTTGAAATTTCAATGTTTGGGGAGATGAATTTCTTACTTGCGCTACAAATCAGTCAATATGGTAAAGGTATATTCATCTCACAATCAAAGTATGTCAAGGAAACATTAAAGAAGTTTGGAATGGAGGACTTTAAACTGGTATGTTCTCCCATAATTATTGGTTGTAAGTTGATCAAAATTATGAATCTCCTAAGATAGATCAAAGCAAGTATAGATCAACTATTAGTGGATTGTTATATCTATCTAATACTAGATTGGATATCATGCATATAGTATGCCTTGTGGCAATATTTAAAGATCCTAGAGAATCACATGTGGTACTAGACAAAAGGATATTTAGATACTTAAAAGGCACTACATACTTTGTTCTATGGTATCCTATGGATACTAATTTCTCTTTGAGAGCTTATACAGATGCATATTGGGAAAGTTCTATAGATGACAAAAGAAGGACAAGTGGAGGTAATTTTTTTCTTGGTTGAGTAAGAAGTGGGATTTACTACAACTAACTACTACAGAGGTAGAATATATTGCATCAACATCTTGCTACACATAGGTGTTGTGGATGAAGCTTACATTAAAGGATATTAGAATATCTTATGATGAATCTATTCCTATATTGTGCAATAATATACTTTCTATCAATATTTCAAAAAATCAGTAATGCATTCAAGGAAAAAGCATATCTCTTGTTGAACACCTCAAATACTGAGAGGGGGGGTGAATCAGTATTCCATATAACTAATTAATCAAAAACCATACAATTAACAAAGTATATCTAGCTACAAAAATGAATGAAAACATGAAAGGGATCCCAAGATCACATAACACATGAACACTAGAAATTTTAGGTGGAAACCGAAAAAGGGAAAAAATGTGATGAGGATTAGCTCACAATATATTATAACCAGTTATAAGATATTAAATAGGCTCACTGCCAAGATGCACTATTAGATAAGGCTCACAACCATAAATAGATACAAAACAAAAATGGATACACAACCAAAATGTGAACTGATACAAAGTGCACCTTCCTTGTGTTGAATTCAATTTCTTTGAAGATTTGAATACAAAACTCTGCTCTGTCTTGCAGTCACTTAACATTCACAAAAATATTGCACTAATTTAGATCTCACATATACAAATTCACATGTTTGCACAATATCATATATCATGTCATGTCATATCATCCTATAACCCAAGAATTCCTCACATATATACCCAATTACATCCTCATACATCTATTAGGTTAGCCTAATTAGATGTAACCTTATTTTAATTTAAAATTACCTTGTCGACTCCATACTTGAATCAAAAAAATCTTTGTTCCCAAATCAAACATTAAATTAGTTAATTTAGGTTGGCATGGACCTAAAATAGATCTCAATAAAATTTGCAATACATATTTAATCTTTACAATACATATCAAGTATAAGGTCAGACAAGAAATAGACCTAATCATAAAATAAGCCAACTGATCAACCACCAACGATCCATCTGATCATATAATCACTCACCACTTGGAATATATAGTGTAATAACATCTATAAACCACCTCCCAAAGTTGTAAAGTTGGATTCCAATTACCACAGGAATGTAGATCAGATTACACTTACTCATTTACCCTATATAAAACAAAAATTGTATGTTGAACTTTTTTTACTTGTATCAGTCAACCTGTTCAACCAAAATCATTGAAATCTTGATCATAAATGCATATAATAACAAAGAATAACATATTGTAACCTTATAATCTGATCTTATTGCATGATCAATTATGGACAAAATTATTGAATTAAGATGCATACATTTTGTTCACCAGATTTGAGAAAACTATCAACAATCAATGTTGGTATCAATGACAACACATTAAAGGGTTCCTTCTTCATTATTTCAAAAATGTACCCCTTCTTCATTGATGGAAACATGTGCCAAAAATGAATCTCACATCATAAAAAAAAACTATCTTCAAACTTGCATGATCTCCTTCCCAAAAACATCTCTTATCACTGAGCTTCTTCATTTTTCCAACTTCTCCATCACCAAAACTTCTACCCAATTCTTCTCCCCCTTTGACATCAAGTAAAAATGGCGTGCTGGTAAATGACATGAAAACTTCAAAATTGATGCATTTGTACAAAAAAACAATTGAAGTATACTGGCTCCACCTCAGGGAGTTATCCCAAAAATTGGATCCGATCATATGCACACTAGAAAAACTAAAAATAACTAAAAGAATAAAAAGAATGTTCAACCATAGGATGATGCACCTTCTAACTCCTTAAGAATTTATTTCCAAGAAGATTTTCCTTCATTCCAGATCTTTTTGCTAGCAACAATTGATTTGTACATAGGTTTTAGTTCTACTAAGCTCTCCTCTCCTTCTTCCTGAGTACTTGGATCTGAATTTATCTTTGTGAGTCTTTTTGCATCAAAAAGAGAATTGGATAATGGTATGTTCTTGGTCTTCACCAAGTCCCCAAGCTGTCCAAATCTCCTTATTATGTCTTCCTTCTACCATTGTAGAATAAAAAACTTATTTTGTAAGTCAGAAATGGTTGTAAAAGAAGTGTAATCTCTATCTTGTGCAGGGTCAAAAGTACTGAGCCATTAGATATTTGTGACTCTATTGATTCCATTAAGTCTTTAATTCCTTGAGTGGCATCTAATAATCTCATGCAATATAGGAACAAGGTCTTGGCATCATCTTCACACTCTTGTACTTTTTTCAAACATTCTTTTACTTTCTCATGTGTAGATGCACATCTATCCTACAACTCAATTAGCCTCTTCTCTACAATTATTGAGTCGACATTCTTTTTAGTATGCTCCTTTAGTCTGGAGGCATACTCTTTGTGTGAATCTACCAAAAACTTTAAATTTTCAATGGGAGTTAAAGAGTTGTCAATTGTGGCATCGAGAGCAGCATCTTGCAAAGACCTAATTGCATAATTAATCAGTTTTGTCCCTTTTTTATGATTCTATATAATCTATTTTCTTCTAGAGGCATGGAAGATGTCTCTAACCTAAAAACTTCTGAATAGGTGAGATCTTATTCAAATCTACACTTCCTTGGTGTAACGAGAGCTATACCAACTAGGGATGAATAGTCAGTTGGAATCTCATCTGCCTTATCAAAAAACCCTTGAGAGTATTTGCAGAGGATTATCTCGATGGATTTGGCGGCTCCATAGTAATTTGAGGTCCTTCTTCATTCTTTCCAACTTTGGTCTCTTCTTTATTCTTCTCTTTCTCTTCTTCATCTTCTTTTCTGGAGGGATTTTCCTTTTGTTTATCTTTGTTTTCATCTTCCTCTTCCTTATCATCCTTCTTATTATTATCCTTTTCTCCTTGACCTTCTTCTTCTTCTCCATTTTTATTTCCTTCACCTTCATTTCTAGAATCTTCATTTTTCTTGTCAGGGTGATCTTCAACATTATTATCAACACCATTTTTATCCTATTCTTGTTTTGCATTCTAATTTTCATTATTGACACTGGTGGTATTTTCAATATCTTTCAAAGGAGAAAATGTCTCCAAGGAAGCATTTATATCATCTTCTAGTGGTGGTGATGACACCGCATTCCCTAAAACATCAAATGAAGGAGTTTCTTTTGTAGTGTGAACATTCACTTCTTCTAAAGCTTCTTTAAAAATAGGTAAATTAGTAATCAGAGGAATATTTTCCTCTGCATCAGTTACCTTATCTTTATCAAGCTACTTTTCTTAAGAAGTTCTAGATGATGAAGTAACAATCATACAAAATTTCTCTACTATATCTCTCATAGTATTCACTACTTCTTTCTTTAGCTTGTTTGCTCTATCCTTTTCTCTACCCATAATTATGGTGACCATTTGTTTCACTCTGAATTCTTTTGTATACACCTCAATCAATGTAGCTTTATCATTCTCAAATAGGGAGGATCCAATTTCCTTTAGAGCATCATATTTCATCTTGTCATCGCCTTCAACTGCTTCATGCCTTCTTTCAATCAAGGCTTCCCATACAACACTTGGCACCTTCTTCCTATTTTTATTCATGTCCGCATCTAAAATAATGATATACTATATGATGGCTTCAATTATTGTTTTATTGTCTTCCTCATCCACTTCATCATACAATTTAGTAGTTCCTTCTAATAAATCATCATGCTCTAAAATTTTACTAACTAGAGCATGTAGCTTTATTGGGGAACAAGCTCTTACCAGTGGAGTTTTTTGTTTTCTTCTTCTCCTTTTTCTCTGGAGATCCTTCCTCTAACTTATTTTCCTTCTTCTTCTTAGCCTTCTTTTGAAAATGTATTGTGCAATCCTCCTTTTCTTTTTATATATCCTCTTCCTCAGAAGTTTCCATGATATCAACTTTAGGATTCTTTGCTTCAGTGCTAGCCTCTTGTGAGGCATCTTCACCACTTGTGGTGACACTACTTCTTTCCCTGTTGAGTTTTTCTTCTTTATCCAATTTATTTTCAATTTCTTCTTCCACAACTGAACTCAAGTTCTTATCTCTAAATGCTTTTGGTAGTCCAGGTGGTAGGTCCAGAAGGGGAAAACACTTCTTCTACTCTTGAGCACTAGGTTCCATATTCTTTCCTTTAATAGCAATTGTACTAGAGGCTTTTGGCAATGTAGAGGCAGGAGTGGAAGTTTTTCTTCTTGATCTTCATGGTCCGGAGGACACACCAGCTGCTTTGGCATCTTTTTCTATAACAATTTCTGTTAATCTCTATACTTCTTTTGAATTTCCATGTTGCATGAAATATTGATTTACTTGTTTTGTTACTCTTTTATTTCTTACAGGTGTTGAAGTTTCCAAGCATAATTCAAATGATTTTTCCTCATATGTACCATTTCTTGGTAGAGAGGGGTCCTTAGGACTCTTTAGCAACAATTCAATATATCCCTTAGCTTCATTCTCAAAAACCTCATATCCAAGAGGCTCAATTTATACTATCCTAGGTTCAATAGCATCTATTATGCATTCATTAGTAGATACAAGGAAAGTGATTTCGTTTGCATAATTCTCCACTAGATTCTAGGAAATCCTTTCTCTATCATGTATATTGTTTTGAAATACTACAAAGAATGTAGCCAATGTATTATCCCAAGCCTTGTAGTCACCTATATTGTGCATATAATCAAAAAATTGATGTCCCACTGATCTGCTCCTATCCCATATCATGATTGAAGCATACTTCACAACAGGATTTGTAATAGGTTTTGTTGTCAATTCCCTTCTATCAAAAGTAGCACTAGTTAACTCCATAACCACTTTTTTCTTCATATATTTTAGTACCATTATAGGTTCGGTATCACACAATCTAGTCACAGCCTTGATCACTTCCTTAGAAATTGGACCGGATATATTTTCCCGAATAAATTTTTGATGCATTCTACTCAATAAAAGCCTCACATACTTTACATATAGATCACTTCTATAGTTGGGAAACCCATTCCAAATTTTAAGCTTCTTCCATACAAGGTTAATGTATTTTTGTTTCACTAAGAATTCATCTCCAATCAATTCATTAGGCCATATATCTTTAATCCTTTGGTGATTATATTCATCCAAATTTCCATGTATGTAAACCCTTGTGTCCTCAATGGGTAAAACCCTATGAGGAATCTTTGAAAAAGCACCATCGACATCCTTGTCAAAAAAATTCCATGAAAACCTCTTAAATTTTGGTCTATGTCTCTCAATGATGTTAACTATGATTGGTGTAGCCATTGTAACTTCAATTCAATCACAAATTCTTATAAATTTACTTCTATTTCAAATCCACAAAGCACAGATAGCTGAAAATACCTTATCTACACACGATGGGATCTAGGATTTACACCAAATTTCTTTGAATCACCTTCAACTCACTTTTAATTTTCTCAGCTTTTCTCCAAATGCACAAAAACGATTAGAATCAATTTAGAAACTTTCTTTATTCCTTTTCAATTTTCCTTAATTTTGAATTAATTGATCCTATGATAGGTCAAATATATGTGTTAGAAAATGAGCAGCAAACTAAAGAGTGCAAATAAACACCAAAACAACCTACACCTCAAGATTAGCCTAAGTTGGAATCAACACAAGATAAAAGCAAAAAATGAAATCTTATACCTTGTCTCGAATCGATCATTTGGTTGGCCCTTCAATCTTTGATGTGTATGCTCCTTGGATGGCAAGATATACAAACTAGATGACGATGTGAGGATGGGTGGAAATGGATGAAAGCATGAAAATGGCTAAGTGTAGATTGAGAAATAAAATTGCAAGAGTTTGGCTAGCAAAATGATCTCCCCAAATGAGAGAAAAGAGGGGGGTATTTATAGGAATTTTGAGAATTCCTAGAAGAAATGGACAGTTGAGATTGATCCCAACATGGCCAAGATGTAGGGCTATAGTGAGTTGAGAACTCACAAGCCCTCACATCTTGACATGTGGCAAGGGGAGAGGTTTGAGAAATATGAGGTGGACATGAGGTGTAAGGGAAGTACATGACATGGATGCACTTCAAAGTACCATAGGGATTTGGTCAAGATATCCTCATAAAGGATGTCCTTGTCCCCATGTGGGTGAGAGGACATGTGAGGAATTAAAAATTCCTCAAATATTCTCATGGGGAGATGGGAACGAATAAAGAATAAAGAGAGGACATGTGGGGAGAAGTGAAGGAATTAAAAATTCTTTTTGAGTGCATTGGGGGATTAAAAAGTGAATTAAAAATTCACATGGGGAAGTGGAGTGCCTTGCCCAAAAGGAGGAAGCCTTTAATAAGGTTGACTTAAGGACATATGCCATAAATGGGAAGGGGATTAGGTTGGACTAACCATATGATTAAGGTTGTGCAAGTACTTAATTAGATGGACTAATGACTAATTAGAAGCAAGTGGGAGATTGTGGAGGATGTGACCCTAATGATGATTAGGGGTGTGCATATGTTAACCATAGTTAATTAGAGGAAGATGGAGTTAAGATGGATTAGAGACCAACTTGCAAAAGTTGGAGGATGTGACAATGAGAGATAAAAGAGGAATTAAAAAATGAATTTTAATTTCAAAAGGGGAATATGACTAAATTAAATAAAATGGTGTATTTATTTAATTTAGAGGAGGAAGAGGGGTAAAGTATTTATTAAATTAAATACTTTATGAACCCTATGTAAGATGCAACAAATGATTTAATTAATATTAACAGAGGGGATAAGCAACTGGATAAATAAGGAGACGCCTTTGATCATATGGAAGTGGTCAAATTAGATGTCTACATTTTGCCCCTCTTTGAAATACTATTAGGATAATAGGGTTTCAAAGAAAAACAAAATACAGATGACTCTATAGAAGAAGAGATCAGAAAAGAGATGCCCCAACATGGGGGAATGTGGAGAGGATGCCCCAATCCAGCGAAAGTAGGCTTAGGGTGACGGGTTAGGAGAGGATGGTAGTGTATGCCCCCTCGAGAAGGCAGACGGGGAAGGACAAAGGTGTCCCGGTCAACTTATTAAAAGTAAGGAGTGTATATGTTGTTGGGAAGAGTACAAAAAAATAAGAAGAATGGCGTTTGAATGGAGTCAATCGGGTAAACAGTGCACGAATGGCAGCCCTGGGAAGAAAGAGGCTGGATGAATTAGTTGGAGGAATTTGTGGTAAAAAAAAGGAAAAAAAAGACTTTTATTTGAAAAGGGAAAATAAGAGGGAAAAAGGGAATAAAAGGTAATTGGAGAATTACCTTTTATCATTGTGACAGCTGGCAAGTGGAGAAGGAGGAGAAGAAGAAGAGGAGGCAGGAGAGATCAGGCATGATGCTAGAGTACGATAGTGACATCATTCATCAGTCAGACGAGAGGCGGATATTATTCACCCATCATGTCGTACTATGCCAGGTTAGCCCAAAACTTAACTTTGTGGATTTTGCGTCAATTATGCAAATGTTTGGGAAAAACCAAAACATGGGTTTTCTCTAGGAGGGTGAGAACAAAAATGGGTAGAAGGCGGATTTTAAATTTTTTTTATCTTTTCAGGATTCACGCCAGGGGGGAAAATTTGGGCAGCTGCCACGTGGACGGGTCTGCCACCACAAAGGTTGGTCCATCGCCGTGGGGGTGGATAGGTCCACCGCCATGGGGGTGGACAGGTCCACCACTGCGGGTGGACACGGCTGCTGTTGCGGGGGCAGATAGGTCCGCCACTGTGGAGGCGGGTCCGTCGCTGTGGGCAGACGGGTCCGCCACTGCGGAGGCAGGTCTGCCGCCATGGGTGGATGGGTCCGCCGCCACGGGGGTGGACATGTCTGCCACCGCAGAGGCGGGTCAGCTGTCGAGGGGGTGAGTCCGCCATCGCAGGCGGGTCCGCCACTGCGGGGGCAGGTCCGCCGACCGGGTGGGACCGTCGAGGGTGAAGGATGGGGGAGAGAGGGTGACA
The DNA here is from genome assembly GCA_007258455.2 of Sequoia sempervirens. Classification (NCBI taxonomy): domain Eukaryota; kingdom Viridiplantae; phylum Streptophyta; class Pinopsida; order Cupressales; family Cupressaceae; genus Sequoia; species Sequoia sempervirens. The sequence goes on from VDFB02000015.1 coordinate 180,562,913, forward strand.
GAGGGGGGAAAACAATGACAGGGATGGGAAATCCGACAATGACAAGGGAAAAAATAATTAAAATGATAAAAAATTATTGCGTGTATGCAGAAAATAGGGATTTTGCGGGTGCGAGAGAGACGATCAGAGGTGCTGAGGAGATGCATAGCGAGGATGACCGGGGAGGATCACCAGAGACTAGCAGAGGTAGGACTACTTCATATGATGACATATCCGATGATCAAGGCCCACGGGGCCATGTTGACAGCATTGATAGAGCGGTGGAATTTGGCGACGTCGACCTTTCACCTACCGACAGAGGAGATGATGGTGACACTGGAGGATGTATGGCGGATCCTGAGGATCCCGATATCAAGGCTCCCAATTAGCGAGTGTTGGTTAGAGGACGAGGCGCTGGATGAGTCTGTGCGCATTGTTTTTGGTAGTGACGAGCTACCGGTGCAGCGGGGTCAGTTGGATGTGGATAAGATGGTGTCGTGCAGGGTACCAGTACTATCACTGTACCTAGCAGGGTTGATTAGTGGTATACTTCTGCTAGACCGGAGTGGTTAGTTTCTTCACATGATGATGGTCGAGGTGATTCATCACATCATTGAGGGCCGGGAGGGGCAGTTCGCATGGGGGACTTGCATGTTAGCACAATTGTATCAAGACATGCACATGATTTGTTACAAGAGACAGTTGAGTGTAACAAATGTCACACTACTATAGGTGTGGGCTTGGGAGCATATCCGCGTGACTAGGCTAATTATAGCGAAGGTGAGCATGATGACAGGGAGCCCGTAGTGTGGTGGTGGGGAGTAGAGGCAGGGGCTATACTACAGTATTGAGAGATGTAGGAGGTGGACATGTGGAGGAGACAGTTTGATGAGGTGCGGGCAGTGGATATAGTGTGGAGGCCATACATGATGCGGCGATTTAGGGGGTGGTCAAGGGAGGAGGGGTTGCATAATATTTAATTCTTTACTCGATGTTACATGATTGGGAGCAGGCCATGAGTAGTGGAGTTGCATCGACCAGATCGGGTGATGAGGCAGTTCAGAGTGAGATAGGATATTCTGGCAGGGCGAGTGACATTTGCACGACAGACGTGGGAGCGGCCATGGGGAGCCACGCTAAATTTGCATAGCGTATGGAGTGATATTGAGAGACTGGTGTTTAGGCCCTATCCTGATAGGCGAGAGGGTCCACGAGATGCAGGGACAATAGGGCGATATGATGAATGGTTCGGGCGACATCTGCCTGAGCAGATTACACCAGCGGTGTTGATCGAGGAGGCACAAAGATTTGGATCAGAGGATGAGAGGTGATTGGGGGCATCTAGTCTGCAAAGACTGCCGAGAGGACGCAGAGGGGGACGAGGGGCATAGGAGTAGGGGACAGGCAGTCGGAGGAGGAGACGACATCAGAGGTAGAAGATGAGG
>VDFB02000015.1:180564772-180616499 GCA_007258455.2 Sequoia sempervirens
GGAGAGGGATGCCACAGAGTTGCAAATGCAGATATTATAGGGCGAGAGGGATGCAGCACGGGCTCACTTGCAGAGGGGGCTGGTTGAGGGGGGAGGGCCAGGGACAGATGTTCAGGAGCTACACACATAGTTACAGGCATTGCAGGCGGAGAGGGATAGAGGCTCAGAGCAGATACGATAGTTAATACTAGCTCAAGAGGCCTGGATACAGGAGCGGCAGGTTATCAATGCATATCGGGATCGGTATAGGCATGAGTGGAATGCCGCGAGACTGATAGCTGGGTAGAGGGATGATTTCATGTAGTAGGCGAGCTATTGGAGGGGTGTATATGAGCAGGTTGTTCCAGATCTAGGGCAGCGCACGGCGTGCTAAATCGGTCAGGCCCCACAGCCACCAGGGTCATCCCAGTCATTAAGGACACGCACCAGGGGTTTTAGCGACTATCGGCAGACTCCGTCTCCATATGGCGGGGACTCCCACCCGTGAGTACTAAGGGACTCCAGTGCACAGAGGGCTAGTACCCGACTCTCTGCATAGATTAGATGTGGGTAGCTCATAGTAGAGTGGGCAGATGCAGGACATTGATGATTGTTTTGGTAGATACAGGATGGATGTTTTGTTCATGTTGCCAGAGGTCAGAGGTGATCGACATCTCTGGGTTTTGTATCTTATTTGGCGATATATGATGGAAATGCATTGTATTATGATAGGATATTTATTATTTTGATTATGCAAGGGCCTTTATTGACACTAGGCATGATATTTCTTTTATGCGGCTATATGGGATGATTTATGATGTGGTTTCATATATATACACATGTTTATATAGAGGGATGATTTATGCTTTATGGTTATGTTTTATGGATGCACATGTTCATGTGGATGGATGATTGATGTATGTTTCATGATTTATGATTTATGGATGCACACATGTTATTATGATTATGATGATGAATGTACAGTTGTTTATGAAAATGGATAATTGTGTATGTTTTATGATATCTGATTTATGGATGTATATATTTATGTGGATGAGTGATTATGTAAATTCTTTTATGATTATGATTTATGGATGCACATGTTCATGTGGATGGATGATTTATGTAAATACTTTTATGATTTATGATCTATGGATGAACATGTGGATGGACGATTTATGCATGTTTTTATGATTTATGATTTATGGATGCACATGTTTATGTGGAAAATGAATGAAAGGTGAATGTTTATAATGCACTTAAGTGTCAATAAAGACCATTATGAGAATGTGGATAGGTGATAGGTGCATGGAAGAGTGCATTTGCCAAAAAAACCATTAATATCCTAACAGGAAGAGGACTTAAAAGGAAAAAGAATGAGAGTACTTGCACAACCGAAATCATAAGTCATGGTAATGGTCATGATGGAAATGAAGGATGCATGTGAAGTGATGAAAATGCAATGAAAATGAGATTTTTCCATCCTTGGAGCATTGATGTTTACTATAGCGTTGGATGCCAAGTACCTTGATATGGAAGATCAAGGCGAATGAGTATTCTACACATGAAACAAACACAGCAAACAAGAAGGTTATCCCAACACCCCAAAGTCGCGATGACCTCGGTCGGGCCCGGTGTTGAGATAACCGCAAACACACAAAGTTGTCCCGATGTAACACAAGACCTTAGAGATCTTGGTGGGTCTTATGAGGGATAATTGAGAAGACAGCAATCAAAACAAATGATCAAGGTATGCCCCCATGTCAGCCAGTCAAGGTACACCATGGTATGGTGGACCAAGGTGACCCTGACAAGTGATGGTAAGGAACCCAAATGATAAACAAAATTCAAATGTATCAAGAGATCACAATCAAGACAATAGGTCATTTTCCATAGGATCAAGGTGATGGATGGGATTGACAAGGTCTGCTAGGAAGGATTCATCCTATTGAGACCAAAGATGGATGCTAAAATAGAATGACCCAGTTGATGCGGGATGTTACCCAGGGATGAGATCTTGTAACACGAGGGAATTTTGTTTATTAAGAACCGGTTAGATGTAGGCATAACTTGATGATGAAACACAAAAAACTGACACAACCTACAAACCTAGGGGCTCGGGGGCCAATCATAGATTAGCCTTGCCTACGTGAAAGCGCAGAGAATTCATAGTTCTAGAAAAGACCATGGATAAAGTGAAAAGAAGACAATGATGACCGATGATGATGGACAAATGCCTCGGGGGTGAATCAAATGATCAACCTTGCCTATGTGACAACGCAAGGGCAACGTAGTTCGACTAACGGACGTAACAGGATGTGATCTAGGTGAAGACAGACATGATGGATGATCCTACATGATGACATAGACTGATTGACAAAGGGAATGAATGACGTAAGCTCAAAGTGGGATACTAAAAATCTTAGGATGGGGAATAGTCTAGATGGGTCGTCCAAAGCTCAATCAATATATACCAAGCGGCCTAAGATGAGGTGGGGAGGACAATAGCGCGGATGAAAGTATAAAATAACTAGAATGTCCACTAGATAATGATTAAGCCCTCTATGGATGATGCCTGCTACCAGGTTTTCACCATCCATACATATCCAAGGTGCCACCAAGAGGTGGTTTTCACCATAGGACGAACTTATCTTTCTTTACTATTTTTTGGATTTTTTGTTACTTTTTTTATTTTTTTATTTTTTTTGACTTTTTTGGATTTTTTATTTTTTTATTTTTTTATTTTTTTTTTTGACTTTTTTGGATTTTGACTTTTTTGGATTTTTTGATTTTTTTGACTTTTTTTGGATTTTGACTTGGTGGGGTTACCAAGCGGATTTAGGTGTAGAAATTCTTTAGATGCATGATATTGATGGGTTCGTCAAGGGGTTCTCCTTCAAGAGTAGTCAACCTGTATGCCCCAGATCCATATTTAGCGGCTATGATATAGGGTCCCAACCAATTTGCCTCAAATTTTCCTTTCTTGTCTTAGTCTTGTTGAGTGCGCTGGTTCTCCTTAAGAACAAGCTCGCCCACCTGGAATTGTCGAGGATGAACCTTCTTATTGTAATTACGTTTGAGGCGATTTTGGTATGCTTGCAGATGATCATAGGCTTTTATTCTTCGTTCATCTAGTCATTCCAACTGTGCAAGCCGTGCAACTCGAGCATCTTCTTCACTGATAAGATTCTTCAGAGAAATTCTCAATGATGGAAGTTCAACTTCGATTGGCAAGACAGCTTCAGAACCATACAGTAAAGAGTAGGGGGTGGCGCCTGTCGGGGTGTGGATGGATGTGCGATATGCCCAGAGGGCAGGATGAATATGGAGGTGCCAATCTCATCTAGTGTTATTGACAACCTTTTTGAGGATATGGATAAGGGTTTTATTGGTTGCTTCTGCCTGACCATTACCTTGGGGGTAATAAGGCGTTGACCAACGGTGCTAAATATGGAAGGTGTCACAAGGGTGTTTCATGGCTTGGTTTTTAAAAGGTTTTCCATTATCAGAGAGGATAGTGGATGGGATACCATATCTGTAGAGAATATGGTAGAGGATGAATTTGAAAATCTGAGTACCGGTGATTGTGAAAGGGGCATTGCCTCCGCCCACTTGGTGAAGTACTCAATGGCGGTAATTATGAATGTATGGCCATCAGATGATGGCAGGTAAATCTTGCCAGTCAAGTCAAAACCTCATTGAGAAAATGGCCATGGTGCTAGGAGGGGTTGAAGATCTTGTGCTAGGGCGTGAATCAAATCTGCATGTTGTTGGCATGGAAGACACTTCTTCACAAACTCACAAGCATCGTGTTCCAATGTAGGCCAATAATACCCAGCTCGTAGGATCCTTTTGGCCAGAGCCATACCATTTGAATGGGCTCCACAAACACCGCCATGTACTTCCGTTAGTGTAGCATGGGCTTCGGCCTCATTCAGAAATCTAAGGAGGATTCCATCATACCCGCAACGATAAAGCTTATCACCGATGATGACATATCGGGAAGAGCGATGAATGAAGGATTTGCATTGATTACGTGTGAGATCTGGGGGTATAATATTATCATGGAGGTAGGTGTAGATGTCTTGGTACCATGGGGAAGTGGGACCCACAATGTCGCACACCATGTCAGTCTCGGGGATATCATATGCTGGGATTAAAAGTTGTTCTACAATGAACTCGCATTATGTGCGGTCTTTAGGCATGTCAAGCAGGGAACCAATAGTGGCCATTGCATCAGCTGCTTTGTTTCGTACCCTAGGAATTTGTTCAAACTGTATAGAGGTGAAATATTTCTTGAAATCATCCACCATGCGCTTGTAGGGTAATAGCTTATCATCCTTGGTTAGGAACTCATCATTAACTTGTCTAATGACTAGCAAAGAATCACCAAAGACTTTCAAATGAGTTATGTGCCACTGCTTTGCAATTCTGAGGCTAATGAGGAGAGCTTCATATTTTGCCATATTGTTGGTACATGGGAATGCTATCCTGATTGACTTTGGAATGTAGTCACCTTGAGGGGTAACTAATAAAATTCCTACCCCCGATCCATTTTGTGTATATGATCCATCAAAATATAGTGTCCACATGGCAGTCTCATCAACAGAGAAGACTTGTTCATCAGGGAATTTTGTGATCAATGGATGAGCATCAACTAAAGGAGCTTCTGCTAACTGATCTATGATTATCTGTACTTTAATAGCCTTGCAGTCCACATATTCTATGTTGAATTCACTTAGGAGCATGACCCACTTGGCCATGCAGCCAGTTAGAGTGGTTCTAGATAACAAATACTTCAATGGATCGATTTTGGCGATTAATTTGACTGGATGGCTGAGCATGTAATGTCAGAATTTCTGTGTACTGAAGATGAGTGCAAGGTAGGATTTTTCCATGGGGGAGTAGTTTAACTCATAGCCGACCAATGTCCAACTGATGTAGTAGATCACCCTCTCTTTCGATGATTCATCATGTTGTGCCAACAATGCCCCCAATGCAACTGAAGTGACAGCGATGTCAAGCCGAAGGGGTTTGCCTGGAATAGGTGGCATCAAGATCGGTGGATGAGCTAAATATTCCTTACTTTTATCGAAACCCATTTGACACTGTTGGTTCCATCAGAAAGTGGAATATTTCTTCAGAAGATGAGTGAATGGCTGACACTTATCTGCTAGCTGGGCTATGAATCGACAAATGTACTACATCTTCCCTTGGAGACTTCTTAACTATTTCAAATTGCGTGGAGGTGGCATGTCCAGGATAGCCTTTACCTTGGCAGGATCAACCTCAATACCCCTGCGAGAGACTATGAAACCCAACAACTTCCCTGATGTGACCCCAAAGACACACTTTTTTGGATTTAGCCACAACTTGTAATACTCTAACCACTCAAATATATTTTTCAAGATGGCAGGATGTTCTACTCGTGTTCTAGATTTCCCTAATAGGTCGTCGACATAATCTTCCATGATGATATGTATGAGGTCATGGAGGATGACCATCATTTCCCTCTGATATGTTGCCCCCGCATTTTTGAGACCAAAGGGCATAACATTGTAACAGAAAGTGCCCCAAGGCATTGTGAAGGCCGTCTTGTGTTGGTCTTCAGGTGCGATTCAAATCTGATTATAACTAGAGAAGCCATCCATAAGGGATAACATCTCATGTCCTACTGTTAGGTCAACCAACATGTCAATATTAGGTAGAGAGAAATCATCTTTTAGGTAGACTTTTTTAAGATCCCTGAAGTCTGTGTAGACTCGAATGTATCCATTTGGTTTGGTGACTGGCACTATATTGGAGATCCACTCAGAGTAGTCAATCGGTCTGATAAAACCCGCCTCTAGTAACTTCTCCAACTCTTTCTTGACTAATAATGTGACCTGCGGATGCATCTTGCGGAGCTTTTGTTTGATAGGCTTGGCGTCTGGGCGAATGTCTAAGTGATGAACCACTAAAGCGGGGTCTAAGCCTGGCATGTCTGAGTATGACCAAGCAAAGTTAATGATTGCCTCTTGGAGTAGCTGCACGATGACTAGATACTCTTGCTCTGAGAGTGACTTAGCTACATAGGTGATTTTAGGACTTTCAGCAGTTCCCAGATTAACTTCTTTAGTTTCTTCAATTAGAATAGATGATCGGGCAGATAACTGAGTTCCCATAAGGGGAAGATGAACATCTCCATCTTCCAGTGGCTCTTCAAGGTTTTTTTCCATTAGATGCATCCTTTATTTTTACTTTTTCAAGGTCAGGAAGTGCCTCAGGGAGGTTTTCACTAGATGACCGCTTTTTACTTTTCTTATTCTTATTTTTGCTACTAGAGTGTTCATCCTCCCCCAATCCCATAAGGTTGACATCAGTATCCGCAGACATACTGACAGGTGTGCTATTATGGTGGTCCCAATCAATAAGCTCAGGGTGACAAATGGATAGGCTAATAGTGTAGATGGATAAGCACTCGAACATGGATGATAGATCGGCGTGATCGATGTCATCGTATGCACGTATGATGGATTCCTCCTCGGGTATGTCTTCCAATGAGCCATTGTCCATGGTGACACTATTGGAGGTATTAAACGATGTTTCAGGGCCTTTCTACTTTCTATCATACCCAATGCCTATGTTTTTTGGTAGTTGTGATGTATCAATGGTTGTAACCGCCCTTACTCTTCTTTACCTAGACCCCTGCCTTGATAGTTATGTTTTTCCACGAACTTTGTCGGCCAGGGGTACTTTTCTTGAAAATATTCCTTTAGAGGAGTTTTTAGCTGGGGTTCTTCTCAGTAGACCCATTGGCTTATGTCCTCTTTTGGTTCATCTATCTTGAAACTTAGTAATTCTAAAAGTGGTGGTAGGGATGTTCTTACCACTGAAGGTGACAGTCTTGTCTTCCTTTGGAGTAGCATGCAAAGGTTGACCATACTCGTGTGGTGATGGTGGCATGGTTGCTACATTAAGAGAAGTATGCATTTCATACTCGCCACACCCTTTGTCAATGATCTGGACTTTGGTGACCGTAGGATCAATGGTGGAAGATGGAGGGGTTATCGCAATGAAGGGTGGATTAGCGGATGATGACTGGGATGCCCCCATTTCAACCCCAGGACAATAATGTAAGTGGGGAAATGATGCTTCTAAAGCACGGAAATATTCAAATGGTTGGGGGTCAGCATAAATGGTGACTTCTTGTCCGTTGACTAGGAATTTTAGGCACTAATGGTATGTGGAGGGGATGGCTTGCATAGCATGGAGCCATAGACGGCCGAGGAGGAGATTATATGGCAAGTCCAGAGCAAGGACATGACAGGTAATGTATTGAACCACAAGTCCCACTTGGATAGGAAGATTGATAATCCCTTCTAAATTCCTTTCTACATTATCATAGGCTTTGATTGTGATGATCTGATTACTTAAATCCACTTGAGTATACCCCACTATTTTATGAATTTCAAAGTACACGAATTGAGGGCAGAGCCATTATCTACCAAGACTCTTTTTATTTGATGGCGAGTAACCATGACTTTGATATGTAAGGGGAAATTATGATTGACATTGATGTTTGGCAAATCATTTTGGCTAAAGTGCAGGTGATGGGACAAAGCCAAGTGTCCCACTAAAACTTGGAATTGTGTGGGGTCGATATCATTTGGCACATGGGTTTCCTGCAGGGCTCTATTGAGGAAATCTTCATGTACTGGGGAAGACTTAAGAAAATCCAAAATGGATATATGAGCAGGGGTCTTCCTTAAGTGATCAAGGATGTTGTACTAAGAGCTTACAGGAGTTGATTGGGTGGGTGCAAAGGCTGCAGGGACGGTGATGTGGGCTCATCATGTAGTAACAGCACATTGAGGGTCTTTAGCTTTGACATGTATCATGGATACACAAGGTTCTACCTACTCAATGTAATGAATAATACCCTCGTAATTGAGGGGTACATTCTTATAGCACATGTTACTTTTGCTGTTATTTTGAGGATTACTGTTGGAGGTGCTCGGGCCTTGATTATGGTTTGGAAAGGTGTTTTGATATATCTGCAATTGGGCATTGGACGACGGAGCTTGATTGGGGTCAACCTTGATATCTCCCTGATCTATGAGATCTTGGACATAGTTTTTCAGACCCTGACACTTATTCAAAGAGTGTCCTTTGATTTTATGGAACACACAATATTCATTTTCCCTAAACCATCTAGGTTTAGGTTTGGATTCGTCGAGTGGCTTGGTGACAGGGTATGTGATCAGACAGTTGATCTGTAACAACCTATTGAACACGACGCTCAAAGGTTCTCCTAATTGAGCATACTGGTGTTTAGTGTTCCCTTGGTTATTTTGATTGGACTGTTGGGGAGGACGGGGTGTCCCTTGCAGTATAGATATGGCGTTAGGTATGGATTGTTGTTGTCTCTAGGATGTGTTAGCCATGTGGACATGTTTAGTATCAGTAATGCCATCATTTACTTCATTTTTTTTCTTGTTCCAAAAACATGGCTTGTCGTTGAATGACATTTCCTTATCTTGATTATATATTTTGATGTGCCCCTTGGCAACAAGGGCATGCTCAAGGATGGTTCCCTTCTCTACTACCTCCGTGAAAGTGGTGACATAATGTAATCTAAAGTTATGAGCCATGTCGGGATGAGAGTTCTCCACGAAGAGGGTGACCATGTCCTTTTCTTTCAAAGTGGTTTTCATTCGGCTTGCTAAGGCATGCCACCTTTGGAGGTAGTTAGTAAAGGTTTCCCCTTCACGTTGTTTTTCTTTGAGGAGATCCAAGGTATCGGTGTCTTTCTCCAAATTGAAGGAGAAGTAGGAGACAAACTTTTCTGATAGGTCCACAAAAGATTTTATGGATCCCTTTTTGAGGGTCATGAACCACCCTAGGGCGTTGCTTTCCAAACTCTGAGGGAACAGGTGCAAGAGATAGTTGTCATTGTGGATAACTTCTTGACAATGGGAGTAAAACTCCTACAAGTGGGCCTTAGGATCTTTGTTCCCCTTATATTTGTCAAACTTTGGCATCTCAAAATGTTTGGGGAAGGGAATCAATGAGATGGAGGGATCAAACAGGTATGGGCATATATCTTTGAACTTGAATGATTGTTTTCCAATCCCTGTCTGAAGATCTTTCAAAGCGGCTTTGATTTCTAGTATGTCTGCACTGGTCGGTGTGTTGGATGGGTATTGATGGTAGGATGATTGTGGATTCTGAGATGATGCTTAGGGATGGTTGTATGGATAATGAGGAGGCAGTATCCCCTGTTGATATGCCAAGGGACCTTGTTGATAAAGAGGTTGTTGTTGCGAGGTGGGATATGGATTGGTTGGGTAGTTATGGGTGGTGTACTGTTGGGAAGTATGGAGAAGGTGTTGTTGATTAGTTTGTGGATATTGGGGGTGCTAATGTGACTGTTGCGATGCCACATAGGATGGTTGTTATTGATATTGTTGCTGGTTATAATAATTGTAATGATGGGGTGGTTGTTGATGCATTGTTGGCAGCTATGGTGGGCGAGATGGGATGTTAGGTGGTGGTTGCGCTTGTGGGCGTAAGATGGATGCAAGGAATGGAGATATAGTTAGGGCTGAAGGCTAAGGTTGATTTCCTTATGGTTGATGTAATGGTGGTTGTGTTGAGAATAAAGGATTGACCAATGGTTGTTGTTGACGTCGAGGTGCGGCTGAGATGTTTTGCGAGGGGGGGTGTTGAGCACTAGTGGGAGCATAGGATTGGGATGTATTTTTTGGAGGGATGTTGGATTGGGGAGGTTGTTGGGGTATGAATGACGATGGTGGAGGATTCATAGCCCCAGGGGGTGGAGGCAAGGTAGTGAAAGGGTTGCCCCCAGTGTTGACAGGAGGCAGATTCGAGGGGGGTGGTGCTGGTAGCATTAGAGGTTGTGATTATGAGATGTTTTGGGGCATGCCGTAAGCGAAAGGGTCGTTGGGGTTAGTGGTTTGGGGCATCCCTGTGACCAAGATGATGGGATGTGTGGGATTTTCAACGGGATATAGAACAACATTGCTGAATTCAGGTTGATGCCAACCTTCTACGGAAGGAACATTGGGGACGTATGAGCTACTTGGGATGTCATGTGAACCTTGGGGTATATTAGATGTGGAGGTGCCATACTTGGATACGTCGACACCTAACGGTAGCTTGACACCTTTGTCAATCAAGTGAGCCAAAATTTCCTCACCATGTTTTTCAAGAAGGCGTTCTGTCATTTGTGCATTAACAAGTTTACTGAGGTGTTCTTCGAATGTGAGCTCAAGTTGATTAGCTATGTTTTCCTCCCCAGGTGGTGACGTTTTTTGACCATCCACGTTGGATTGTGATGAGGTACCATTGTGGGGATCGTGAGGGATGTTAGCACCATAGTTAGGATCTGATAAAATGTTCATTGTGTTGTTGGGATCTTGAGGGTTGTTTGATTGGGCATTCTGGGCTTGTTGGTCGGCCATTTTCTTTACCTGTGATCGAGTCTAAATGGGCATGCAAGATGATGAGATGGATCAAGATATTAGAAAGACCTGGATGATGAAAGATTGATTCGATTGGATGGGAGATTAGCTGATGACGATCGGTCAGACCGATGTGGATTGATTTGATGAAATTAGATCAGATTGATTGATAGACACTGGATTAATCTAGATCTCAAATTTTCATCTAGATAGATTTGATGATGTGGGGGTTGGATCGATCTAATGATTAGGATTGATTTGATGATAAATATGATGAAGACCAAAATCCACAACTGATTTTAAGAAGGATCCTTGGTAACACTAGGTATTGATTGATGAGTGGATGTATGATAATGACACCAAATCCAACTTGAGATAGAAGTGGATTGATTGGGTCGGAAAGGATGACTGACTTAAGACGGATAGCAATCCTAAGTCAGTTATGATGATTATGATTAGGGATGAACACCTAGGTCAACTTGGATGACTACTCCAATAGGGATTTTATGGAACAACAAAGATCAGAGATGAAAGCAGATTCGGGACGGATGGGGAGCATCTCAGGATAGATGAATGACTCTCAGAACAAGCAAAAGAGTGCTCAGAATGAATGACTCTCAGAACAAGGGGATGAAGACTCAGAACAGACGTTCAGATGTTTGTTTAGGATGCTGAATGGTCGTATTGATGTTCAAAATAGAGACAAGGGATGCCAAGTGATAATATAGGCTAGCCAAAGGTCAGGTTTGCAATAGCATAAGGTTAGGTCTGCCACCGGAAGATCAAGTCCGCCACCGGAAGGTTAGGTTCACCACCGGAGGGTCAAGTCCACCACCAGAGGGTCAGTTATGTCAACAAAGAGGTCAGGTCCACCACCGAAGGGTCAGGTCTGCCACCGGAGGGTCAGGTCTTCCACCGGAGGGTCAGGTCCACCACCGGAGGGTCAGGTCCACCACTGGAAGGTCAGGTCCACCACTCTGTAACCTGAACCTGCAAAAAGTGCCAAAAACAACAAATGTGAAAGAAAAAGACCCATTTGTGGGTCCCACCAGGCGTGCTAGAAATGTGATAGGTCGAATATATGCATTAGAAAATGAGCAACAAACTAAAGAGTGCAAATAAACACCAAAACAACCTACACCTCAAGATTAGCCTAAGTTGGAATCAACACAAGATAAAAGCAACAAATGGAATCTTATACCTTGTCTCGAATCGATCCTTTGGTTGGCCCTTCGATCTTTGATGTGTATGCTCCTTGGATGGCAAGATATGCAAACTAGATGATGATGTGAGGATGGGTGGAAATGGATGAAAGCATGAAAATGGCTAAGTGTAGATTGAGAAATAAAATTGCAAGAGTTTGGCTAGCATATTGTTCTTCCCAAATGAGAGAAAAGAGGGGGGTATTTATAGGAATTTTGAGAATTCTTAGAAGAAATGGGCGGTTGAGATTGATCCCAACATGGCCAAGATGTAGGGCTATGGTGAGTTGAGAACTCACAAGCCCTCACATCTTGACATGTGGAAAGGGGAGAGGTTTGAGAAAGATGAGGTGGACATGAGGCGTAAGGGAAGTACATGACATGGATGCACTTCAAAGTACCATAGGGATTTGGTCAAGATATCCTCATAAAGGATGTCCTTGTCCCCATGTGGGTGAGAGGACATGTGAGGAATTAAAAATTCCTCAAATATTCTCATGAGGAGATGGGAAAGAATAAAGAATAAAGAGAGGACATGTGGGAAGAAGTGAAGGAATTAAAAATTCCTTTTGAGTGCATTGGGGGATTAAAAAGTGAATTAAAAATTCACATGGGGAAGTTGAGTGCCTTGCCCACAAGGAGAAATCCTTTAATAAGGTTGACTTAAGGACACATGCCATAAATGGGAAGGGGATTAGGTTGGACTAACCATATGATTAAGGTTGTGCAAGTACTTAATTAGATGGACTAATGACTAATTAGAAGCAAGTGGGAGATTGTGGAGGATGTGACCCTAATGATGATTAGGGGTGTGCATATGTTAACCATAGTTAATTAGAGGAAGATGGAGTTAAGATGGATTAGAGACCAACTTGCAAAAGTTGGAGGATGTGACAATGAGAGAGAAAAGAGGAATTAAAAAATGAATTTTAATTTCAAAAGGGGAATATGAATAAATTAAATAAAATGGTGTATTTATTTAATTTAGAGGAGGAAGAGAGGTAAAGTATTTATTAAATTAAATACTTTATGAACCCTATGTAAGATGCAATAAATGATTTAATTAATTTTAACAGAGGGGATAAGCAACTGGATGAATAAGGAGATGCCTTTGATCATATGGAAGTGGTCAAATTAGATGTCTATAGATCCAAATTCCAAAAATATGGTAAACACTTCACTGATACATTGTAAACCCTAAAATTCTCTGCAATTTTTCAAATTTGCACATTTTCTACAGATTTATTTTCCAAAAGCTTAAGCATTTCATTTTACATCATATATCTTTGTGTCACTCCTTGACACCTCATATTTCCAAGGGTTGTTTCATTTTTCTATTATTGCTCCCCCTAAGCCCATGCCTAGGTTTAATTTCCATGGGAATTATCTGCACCAGAGGGAGGTATAGATACATTTGATTCATCTTTGTTCTTAGGTTCCTCTTTCTTTTTCCAAATCTACTCCATTTCCTTCTTGACTTTAGTAGGATCAATTTTCTTCATTGATTCATTCCTCTTTCCCAGATTAGTCTACCTTCCATTCTTCTACAAAATCTTGAAATGTGTCCAGGTTTGTTACAATTGTAGTATACAACATTTTTCTAACCAAACTAACCTCCATTCAATCTTTATCTGCACTAGTTAGCCTTATGTCCAAATACATTACATGTATAACAATATCAATAGAAATATTAAATGATTCTACCAGTATTAAATCTATTCATCATTTTACTTTTACACTCAATAGCTCTATGTCAAAATTTCTAGCATGTAAAACATTGTCCATAGAAGGATCCAACATTCCAATTCATTCTAATTCTACATTCTATTGTCTTATGTCCAAATTTATTACATGAAAAGAAAACACCATTAAAAGTTTGGTACCTTTGAGCATTTGGTTGTTTGATAGGCGGTCTTACAACATTCCTTCTTTGATTTATAAATTTTATGTCATTGCCTTGAGTCTTCTTTTGATTATTATCCTTGTTAGGAGTCTTATTGGCCTTTAAGCTATCTCCTTCTTCAAGTCCCAAACCATCTTTATCTTTAGAAGGTTTTTGTCCTGTAATAAGTTCATCAAGCATTGTAGTACTTGTTCTGAATTTTTCCTCATGAGCTCTTGATTTTTCCAGATCTAATCTTAGAGTTGCCACTTCTTGTTCAAGTCTTGTGCATTCATTAGTCTTGCTTTGTACCTTTTCATTTAGACAATCCTCAATTATTTTCTTTTCTTCCACTTGTACTTTTAGTCCGGTGATGTCTTGATTTTCCTTCTTCAATTGTTCAATGACTTCTCTATGTCTCTCTCTAAATTTCTTGATTTGTTCTCAACTTTTTGATACATTCATTTGCTTCCTCTAGGTTTTCCTTTAGATTTTTTTTCACCTTCAACTCTGTCAAGATCTTCAAGATCAGCTTTAAGTTCTTCTTTGTCAGACATATAATTATCTTTTGTGTATTCAATTTTAGCAATTTCTTCTAGAGGAATAGGACTCTTTTTATTAGCCATGTGTTCAACCTCCAAGATCTTCCACAAGTTGTTAGGATTCTTAAAAGGAACCAGGCTATGATACTAATTGTTGAACACTTGGGATATTGAGAGGTTGGGGTGAATTAGTATTCCATATAACCAATTAATCAAAAACCATATAATTAACAAAGTATATTTAGCTGCAACAATGAATGAAAACATGAAAATCACAAGATCACATAGCAAAGGAACACCAAGATTTTTACATGGAAAACACAAAAAGAGAAAAACCACTGTGAGGATTAGATCACAATATATTATAACTAGTTATAAGATATTACAAAGGCTCATATCCAAAAATAGATAGAAAACAAAAATGGCTACACATCCAAAATGTGAACTAATACAAAGTACACCTTCCTTAAGCTGAATTTTGTTCCTTTGAAGCTCAGAATACAAAACTCTACTCTACCTTGCAGTCCCTTAACATTCACAATAATTTTGTACTAATTTAGATCTCACACATATAGATTCACATGTTTGCACAATATCATATATCATGTCATGTCATATCATCCTATAACTCAAAAAAGTCTCACATATATACCCAATTACATCTGCATACATCAATTAGGTCAGCCTAATTAGATGTAGCCCTATTTTAATTCAAAATTACCCTGTCAACTCCATACTTGAATCAAAAACATCTTTGTACTCAAATCAAACATTAAATTAGTAATTTAGGTTGACATGGACCTAAAATAGATCGAGCAATAATATTTTCAATACATATTTAATCTTTACAATACATATCAAGTATAAGGTCAGCCAAGAAATAGACATAATCATAAAATAATCCAACTAATCAACCACTATTGATCCATCTGATCATATAATCAATTGCCACCTAGAATATATAGGGTACTAACATCTATAAACCATCTCCCAAAATTGTAAATTCGGATTCCAATTACCACAAGAATGCTGATCATATTACACTTACTCATTTACCCTATATAAAACAAAAATTGTATGTCAAACCTTTTTTACTTGTATCTGTCAGCCTGTTCAACCAAAATCACTGAAATCTTGATCATAGATGCATATAATAACCAATAATACCATATTGTAACCTTATAAGCTAATCTTATTACACAATCAATTCTTGACCAAACTATTGGATTAAGATGCATACATTTTGTTCACTGGATTTGAGAAAATTGTCAACAATCAATGTTGCCATCAATGAAAACACATTAAAGGGTTTCTTCTTCATTCTTTCAACATATCTATCTGGTATCACTTTCTAAGAGAGAGTTGCAGATAGTGAAGTGAAGTTGGAGTATGTGCCTATAAAGGATAAAATAATAGATATTTTCACAAAGGCTCTTCCAAAAGATACATTTGAGTATCTTGGGTAGAAGCTAGGGGTTATTGCCCCTCCTTTAAACTAGATGCATGAGTTAGTTCATCTATCCAAGTGAGAAATTCAAGATTTATTCTTGGTCCTAGATTGATGTAGGCTACCTCTCAGGGGGAGAAGCTAGTGATTTCTTTGGTTGATGTATTCAAGGGGAACATATCTTGTGCCCCTAAGAAGGACAGAGAAATAGAGAAAAAATATTTTTCAAGTGTTGTCTAAAGTTAAGTTTGTAGGTGTTGCCCTTTTCCATTGATGTCAAAGGGGGAGAGAGTGTAGTCTAAAAAGCACGAGAGGAGAGTGAAGTTTAAAGAAGAAAGGATAGAAAATAAAAAAGTTTGAAATGTCCAAGTAAGGGGGAGTGTTTCTTGATGTACAATTTCTCTTGTGAGTTGGTGTTTCCATCAAAGGGTTTCTTTTGTTGTTGATGGTTTTTCAGAGCTTGTCTTTCCATCAATGGAAAAGGGGGAGATTGTTGGAGACTAGTGTTGTCATTGATTTCAATAGGGAGATTGTTGTATATTGTTGCACAATATTATCTTTAGTGTTTTCATTAATGTCAACCTATGTCAACCTCTACTGTGGTGTTGCAGTTGGGGAGATTGTTGCAATCTCTATTGTGGTGTTGTTGAGAAGGTGTTTGTGATGTTGCTGATGTAGCTAGTTCACTTGGTTTCCAAGTGCTTTTGAGAAAATTTTAATAAAGAGTGTACAAGGTGGCATAGTTGTGTTTTGTGCTGCTCTCCACATTTCTTCATGGTTGAATATGTGACTATGTAGTTTGGATTAGGTGATTAGAGTGTTCAAAGGTGTTATATCCATAGTTACATGTCCTAGATCATGTATTAGTGAAAGATGTGTTTGACAA
This sequence comes from Sequoia sempervirens, assembly GCA_007258455.2. Taxonomy (NCBI): domain Eukaryota; kingdom Viridiplantae; phylum Streptophyta; class Pinopsida; order Cupressales; family Cupressaceae; genus Sequoia; species Sequoia sempervirens. Next base: position 180,581,177 of record VDFB02000015.1, read on the forward strand.
TGTGTTTCTTGTAAAGAAGGTTGTCTGAGAGAAATGAAATTGCTCCACATTTCTCTACATTGAGAATTCTTCTCTTGTAGATTGGGGAACATACTAATATTGTATATATCTACCATCCCCTAGAGTCTCTGGTGTTCAATTTTTTTGTAAGGTTGTTTAGTGAGTTGTATGTATGTGGCAATGTGGGTGGTTGCACAAGATGATAGTATTCTCAGTTTCAGGTGGTTACGACAGTGTTTTTGAATATTCTAATGATGTTGGAATATTTTGGGATGTTTTTTGATGTTGGTTCATGGTCTACATGATTTTTTTTGGCCTAGTGAAGAGTTAATTGATTGTTTGATAGTGTTAATATAGGTTTGGCTAACCTGGCATGTTAGTGTTACTTGTGGATGTGCTTCATGGTTTTTGGAAGTGTGGTGAAGTGTGTTAGTGTATACTTTGGTCCTAGTTAAACCATGTTTTGGTCTTCCTTCACTTCCTTCCATCGTGGAAGTGTTTGGTGTCATCCTATTTGGTAGTTGCATGTTTGAGGTGCATACGCTTTATTGAGGCTAACCTAAACATGGTTGTTTCAAGTCATGGAGGATATATAAGAAAGGTTATTGTTGGATATGTTGTGTAAAATTTGATCAAGTTTTGTGATCTGAGTGTGAGCTCAAACACCTAAGGCTACTAGAAGTAGTGAGAAAAAGGTGTCTACATTTTTAGTGTACCTAAAGTTGTTAGAGGTAGTGATCCAAAGGTTATGGATGGTGTATTATTTTTTGTGGTGGATCTCCTTGTTTATCTAAGGTAGTGAACCTCCTTGTAATTTTCTTCTTCTATTCTCCTCTATTCTAGATAGTGAGTCCTTTGGGTAGTGAGCCCTTAGTAGTGAACAATTATTTTCTTTTGGGAAATGAGCCCTTCTAGAAGTGAGCCTATTGTATTTAGTGTTTCTATGTATATTGTGAGAATGATTATAACCTAAGATAAACATGGTTGATCCATAAGAAACAAACTAAGATCTAACTAGTTAAGTCAAACTCCCAATGAAATTCTTGAAAACATTAAACAAAGAAGCCATTAAACATGAAAAGAAACTAGAAATGCATAATGGAAACTAATCTAATGCCCTAAAACTCATCCCATTGGGTGATTGGTGCTGCATTGATGTGGAATTCCAGCCCTTTCCCAATCCCTTAGTTGAAACAAACTTTCAAATAGATTCCATTGATGAAGATTGATGAAAATGAATGAAAGATAAGCTAAAATGGATGCAAAGCTTAACTAAAATGGATGTTGAATGATTAAAATGCTTGTGATTAATGCCCTAAAATTTACTATAGTGTAGTTTCTCTAAACTAAAGTGGATCCTTTTCTCATAGAAGTGAGTACTATTTATAGGAAAAATAATTGAATCAATGGTCAAGATTGATTTGATCAATCAATAGATGAAAATCAATAAGAGGAGTTGGTATGAATCAAGGATTCCAATCAATGGATGAGAATCCAAGTTGACAAGGATCAATGATTTTAATCAATGGATCTCATTGATTTGAAGAAGCACACTTCCTAAAAATTAGGAAGTTGTTACAAGATATTTCCCATTTTGTAAGAGTGCAAATGGAGGAATATTCCATGAGAAGATTTCTTTGCAAGTGGGAGGGTGAGAGAAAATAGCTAATTAAGTAATTTAAGAAATTACTTAATTGTGCATGATGGAGAAAATTAGGAATTTTATTAAACAATTAATTCATTTAATAAAACGGGAATTAATGATATTTAACCAAATAATTAAGCATATTTAATTCAATGAGAAGACATAAGAAATTTAATTAAATAATTTGCATTATCTAATTAAATAGGGTGAGAATTTGTATGGAAGGGGATGAATTATCCAAATAACATTGATTATTTTATTAATAGAAGAAAATGATAAATTTAGTTAATAATGAAGATTATTTAATTAAATAGTCAAAAAGAGGTGATTCAGGATGAAAATGGTGTTAATAATCAAATTCACATGTGCAATATCGATCAAGATGATTTTAAGTGTCTACACATATAAATGTGAGTTAATCCTCGCCATGGTTTTTCCCTAATTAAGGTTTGTACATAAATTTGGTGTTCTATTTTGTATGGTCATTTATGTGCTAATGTTTCACTTGTTTACATTCATGTTAATGCTTAGTAAGGGTTTAAAGATTCATGAGCGTTTGAATGTTTTAATGTACAACTGATTCACCCCCCTCTTAGTTGTCCTATGTTTCTAACAATTAATAACACTATTGAAGGTCTTGGAGACAAGGTTGAGGATACAATGATTGTACAAAAAGTATTAAGGTCTCTTTATTTGAAATTTGATGCCAAAGTCTCTGCTATCAAAGAAATCAAAGATTTAGATATCCTAACAATGGGTAAATTTCATAGAATCTACAGTAAATATGAGATGATAACTAAAAGGTGGAAAAAATCTAAACGAGAGGTAGCTTTCAAAGCCTCAATGAAAATGAAGAGAAAAGATCCCAAGCCAAGCAATAATTTTGAAGATGAATAAGACAAAGGAAAAGCTCATTTTGTGAGGAAGCTAAAGAAAGGATCCAAAAAGTATAAAGGTAAGTTTCCATTTAAATGCTTCAATTTTGGAAGAATGTAGCATTGAAAATTGTCACCCTTCACAATTCCATATTAGATTTCACTCCCTTCTATGTGCTTGGACTTAACTATGCATTTAATTGCTCATTTTATTAATATCCTCAAAAAATCAAACAAGGGAAATGAAAGTAAGCATTTAATATTTCCCCTGACACTTTGGGCCTCAAAAATAATACATTTAGTCTAGGGAACCCAATTCCCTAGACCACCTCTTTTTGGATCCAATTTGAATATTTCAGTGTTAGTGTTTTATTATTTAAATTTCCAATTTCGTTTTCTGGTCATTGATATTTGATTTTTTGAGAAATTAGAATAATTGCATATAAATACTAGTCATTTTCATGATTTGAAATCCTAATGAGGGCTAGAAAATCTATTGATAAAATTGAAGATCCTAAAATCAATCAAGGGCAGTCAAGGGTAGAATTAGCATAATTATTACAACACTTTCATCAATTAAGTTCAAGTTTGCAAGATACCAAGAAGAACAAAGAAATTCATGTGCAGGGAGCTATTATGATTAATCATGCCAATTTATGAAGATTTTTTGAGTTATCCTCTACATGCTAGTTGTAGCAATCTATTATGTTTTTGGAACTAACCTTTTGTAGGTCTATCAAGAATTCAAGGCATCCATCCATCAACATCAATCAACTTGTAGTTTTGCATCTTTTCTTCAAGGGTTTACACATCAAGGTAACATTATCATTTATCATTTATCAATTTTAGTCAATTATTATTGTTTTTCCCTTTTCCCAACCTAGGGAATATTCCCTCTTGATCATCATCAATCACTTTACATGGATGTAGAAATAACAAAATGGAGTTTAACATAGGAAAGCCCCTATACAACACAACCTTTCTCCCTCTTTTCATATGTGTAGGTCAGATTTGGGAGTTTCAGTAGTAGATAGCCACATAAGACATAGTGTAGACTATAACATACATTTCAAAACATTCAAATATAGAAAAAGAAGAGCCCAATCTATGACACACCACAACTTAAACCAACTATTTTAGCATCAAATTTGCAATATAGGTTCCTCATTGTTCCCATTTCATAGATCAAAGTCACTTCTACTACATTTTTTTCCCATCTGTGCAATAAATTATATTTTTAGATCTAGGGTTATATGTCAAATAGGCTTGTTAAATCACATATCAAATTTATCATCCTCACAAATTAAAAAAGCATAAATGCTAGGAGGTTGGATCTCCCCTATGGCAGCAAGTCAATCATCAAATCCTAGTTGGTTTACATTTGAATGTTGAGCCAAAGTGAAAAGGAGATAATCCTAGTTAACCTAATTAGATCTGGGATCACTTTTCCTACTCAAAATAATCTAGGATACTTTGTTGGTAAATATCCATATGAAATTAAATATAATGATGATGAGGAAGAGCATAACATGAAGAAAGATAGCAAACATTATCAACATAAAAAGGGCCACAAACTTGGAAAATTTGATAAAAAGAAGAGTTTTTACAAAAAAAATAAGAAAATATTCTATTCTAAGGAGGAAAGCATCTCATCTGAAGAGATTTTATCCACCAATAATAGATAAGATATTCTCTTCATGGAAATAGCAACAAAATATGGTATCTTTCAAAATGATGAAAATGTAGAGAAGGAAACAAAAGGTTAAGAGAATGATGAAATGGATGGGGAAGTAGATTTGGAAGAAGAAATTATTTGTGCCCTAGATGAAATCAAGAAACTTAAAAAGAACTTGAAGAAAAAGTACAACTTCAAGAGGACAATAAATCCAAGGAAAAGTTATCACAAATTCTTGAAGAGTTTGAAACAATGATCATCAATCTAAAAATTTAAATTGAATAAGAATATAGGATTGAAGAGGAGGTAATAATCCAATTCAAGAACAAAGGAATAAAATTGTGAAAGGTTAGAACCCAAAAAAACTCCTTGAGAAGGGAACTTGAAAAGACAACCACTGAGTTGAACATAATCCTTAAGTTTGGAAAGAGTATTGAATATTGATGGATATTATAAATGAGCAAAGGTCACCATTCATAAAGACAAGTCTTAGTTATGAAGCAAAGTAAGATCAAGTTTCCAAAGAGCCATCAAAGAATGAAATGAGGAAAAACAAAAGAATTATGTTGATTCCCTTAAAATTCCCATCAAAAGTGGAATAAACAAGAAGAAAAAAAGTCAAGCTCCACAAAAATCAAGTAATCCTCCAAAAATCAACAAGGAAAAATTCAAAAAGTTCTTTCCTCTGATGCAAGCATAAATGATGAGGTTCCAACACTCTTTCTTTGGTTATTGTTTCTTATATAATCAATTTGGTCATAAAGTAATTGATTGTAGGACTTGTGCAATCAATATTGATTGGAATAAGAATAGAAGTCCTTATGGGTTAACAAATAGGAACTATAACTCTTTTGTCCCTCTAGTAGACTAAATTTTTATATTCTATAAGTGCAATAATTTTGGGCACACAACACATTTTTGTAGAAGTGGTTTTGTAGACCCTCTCAAACAAAACAAGAAGAAGAATGCTATGGTTAATAAAAAGGAGAAAAATATAATAATATGGAAAGAAAAGGAGATGTCTATGCTTGTACAAACTTCCCTACATGCTCAAAATGAGAGAGACCAATGGTATATTGACAGTGGTTTCTCAAGACACATGACTAGTGACAAGAGAAAATTTCTCACCTTGAAGGAAGTGAATGGATGGATAGTGTAATTTGGGGACAATGCTATAGCAAAGGTACTCTTAGCCTAGATAATGGAAGAAAAAATTGATAATGCTTTATATGTTGAAGGTTTGAAGCATAATCTTCTAAGTGTGAGTAAAATGTGTGACCAAGGACACACTCTTGTTGGAAAACGTGCCTCAATCTTACCAGCATGTAAACTCCTATAAGGGAAAAGTTGGTGAGACTCTCTGAAAGTCTTACTAACTAGCAGTAGTGTTCTAAATCTTTGAAGTATTTAGATTGCCAAGACTTTGCTTATGTCTTGCCGACGAGAGTCATCGGCAAGACATGTCGATCACTGTGAAAGTTTCCAACTCATTCTGCCTGAGAAGATCTCTTGCCGATGGGTTGGTTCCTAATGATTATTGGGGAGACTTGTGGTGATAGAATTTATTGGGGAGAGGCTTGAACATTCAGAGCAACTCACCCCAACAATGTATGTCTCACTGACAGTTATTGACAAGGTTGTCATCAGGGCGACTCTTGGCTGATAGGTTTGCATTCAGTAAGAACTCTTGCCGATGGATGTGGTCTCACCGACAGGCTGGTGCATTCAATATAACCTCTTGGCGATAGCAATGGTCTCTCTGACTATTCTGTATTTGGTATGATGTCTCACCAATAGCGATGGTCTCACCGATAGAGATACATGATTTGAACATCGGTGTGAAGTCTCAGCAATAAGGTTTCTCTCACCGACAGGCAGGTACTTTCAGTGAGAACTCTTTCCGATAGCACTTGTCTTGTCGATAGATCTGCACAAGATGGATTTGTGTTTGGTATAGCCTGTCACCGATAGCAATGGTATGGCTGGTGGTTCTACAATGGATATCGATATGATGTCTTAGCAATAGAGTGAGTCTAGGCGATAGGTTTGAAATTGATATAACTCCTTCTGATGGTGGTGACTCTGGCTGATAATGATAGTCAGGCATTGTGGCATTGGGGAGAAATGGCCTAGTGTCTCACTGACATGTGATAATATTTGAACGCCTTGATTGAATGTCTATCCTATGTGATTTTTTTTTGACCAATCAGAGAAGCAGAATGTGAACTGCTAGCAGTTGGACTATTGCAGCCATTCTTGCAAGGAAGATCAACAGACCATGAACGACATGGATATACTCTCAAATCAAAGATGATGATCAGTTGAGTGAATAGTTTGGTGTGTGATCAGTGTGTATGAATTCAATTCTAAGATCATTTTCACTGGGATGTTCTATAAAAGGTTGATCAAGGAAATTATGCTGCTATCAATTGACATCAGAAAGTTAAGTCTGAACTCTATATGTAATTTTCTTTACTGTAATACAAAGATGATTTTCTTGGTGTGGTGGGTTTTTCTTCCATAAGGGTTTTCCCATGTAAATCAAGTGTTCAAATTGTGTATGTTCATTTCTCTATTCTATTAATCCTTTCAAGTGTATCTTAATTAGACTGTAATTGAAAATTTAAAGTCACCTCTACATTCTTCCCTGAGGTTTTGACGTTAGGAGAGTTTTTCAGCACCTAAGCATTCCTTACAAGTGGTATCAGAGCCTGGCCAGTTGTGTTATCCTCATGGGTATGTTGGGTTTTTTGGGTCAATTATGTTCAGTGGGAGTCTTGTAGAATTTTGGTAATTCAAATTACAGATTAAGATTGAAAGCATGTCAGGAAAGATTGAAATTGAGAAATTCAATGGCAGAAATTTTGAGTTGTGGAAATTTAAAATGGAAGATCTGTTGGTTGATCATGATCTTTGGCTTGTTGTGTCTAGAACAAAGCCTACAGGCATGAAGCAAGAGGATTGGGACCTTGCAGATTGGAAATCAAAGGGGCTGAAAAGGCCTGTTTAGCATACTCTATTTTTCTGAATGTTCATGAAGAAAAGACTACATCTTCTTTGTGGAAAAGACTGGGAGCTATTTATCAGGGCAAGTCCTTGGTGAATAAGTTGTTCTTGAGGAATAAGTTGTACTATTTGAAAATGCAGGAAGGAGTGTCTGTTGCTGATCACTTGAATGCTTTCAACATGTTGATTGCTTAGTTAGCATCTATGGGTGTGAAGATTGATGAAGATCATTGTATGTTGTTATTATGTTCTTTGCCAAATTCTTGGGATAACTTGGTGATGGCTATTGGGAGTATGGCATCCACTTTTAAGATGGAAGATGTCATTGCTTCTTTGTTATTAGAAGAGATGAGAAGAAAATATTTTGAGATGGCAAAGGAGGCTCTTGCTATTAGAGGCAGATCAAAAGAAAAAGGAAAGAAGAAGGACAAGAAGTCCAAATCAAAATCAGAAGGGAGATCAAAGTCTTCTGGTAAGAAGTCCAAGGTGAAGTGTTGAAATTGTGGGAAACTTGGTCATGTCTGAAATAAATTGTAAAGAGGAGAAAAAGAAGAAGAAGTATTCTTCTAACAATGATTCTTCTCAGAGTGATGTAGATGCTTTCATTGCAGCCTTGGCTACATAGGCATCAGGTGATGTTGGTTGATTGATTCTAAAGCATCTTTCAACATGACATCTCATAGAGATTGGTTCACTAAGTATGAAAAATACGATGGTGGAAGGGTGTATTTGGCAAGCGATTCATCTTTAGAAATAGTTGGCCATGGAAGAGTCATAATTCAATTCCCTGATGGAAGAGTGAAGGGAATCAATGATGTAATGCATATACCAGGTCTGGCTCAAAATCTACTTTCTATTAGTAAGTTGAATGATATTGGAGTGCAAGTCATGTTCTTTGGAAATGGCTGCAAGATGACTAGAGGCTCAATGGTGCTAGCAAGGGGTGCTCATAGGTGCCTTGTATAAGCCTGGATGCACATGTTGTGCAATGCAATAGTGTCTCTGTAAAGTCACATAAAGCTACTCATGGAGAAAAAGAGGAAAAAGTTCTTGATAGTGCAAACTCTATGGAAGTTAAACTTCCAACAGAAATGACTATACTCTAGCATCATAGGCTTGGCCACATTGGTGAAAAAGGTTTAAAAACCTTGAAGAATAAAAACCTAGTTGAAGGGCTTGATGATTGTAACCTTGAATTCAAATTTTGTGAACATTGTATATATGGTAAACAACACCGTGTTTCATTTTACTCCAGTCCTCACAAATCTTCTAATTTACTTGATTACATACATTCTGATGTTTTTGGTCCAGTAAATGTTCCTTCTTTTTCTAAGTCAAGATATTAAGTATCATTTATTGATGATTATTCAAGAAGGGAATTTGTTTATTTCTTAAAAAGTAAATCAAAAGTGTTTAGTCATTTTAAGGAATTTAAAAACCTTGTGGAAAATCAGACTGGAAGAAAAATAAAATGTTTAAGGACTGACAATGGGGGTGAGTTTTATTTTGATGAGTTCAAGAGGTATTGTAAAGATCATGGGATTAAAAGACATAAAACCACACCCTACACTTCACAGCAAAATGAAGTTGCAGAAAGGTTCAACAAGATAGTGATGGAAAGAGCACGAAGTATGCTGAGCAGTGCTGGCTTGGAAGAGAAGTTATGGGCTAAGGCAGTTGAAACATCATGTTATTTAATAAATTGTTCTCCTAATTCCACTCTTGTTGAGAAAACACCTTTGGAAGCATGGTCTGGAAAGAATCCCTCTCTGAGACATATTCGTGTCTTTGGCTATGAGGCATATGCATAAGTGCCGAATGAGAAAAGATCTAAATTGGAAAACAAGGTTGTTAAATATATTTTTATTGGTTATAGTGCTAGAATAAAAGGATACAAGCTTTGGAATCCTGATACGGAGAAGGTTCTATACAGCAGAAGTGTTATCTTTTGTGAGCTGAAGCCTTCTACCTTGGATCTACGATCAGAGACAAAGTCAGAAAATAAAAAAGATGTAGTTGAAATTCCTCCAGCACCAAATAAAGAGGAATTGAAAATTCAAAATGTACCTAAAACTGAGGAGAGATCAAGTAGTTCTGAGAGTTCTAAATAAGAAGAACAACCTCAGCCTCAGCCTTTGAGGAGGTCAACACATGAAAGAAAGCAACCTGATAGGTATGGGTTTTCTTTGATAGATTCTACTTGTGCCTATGCTTTAATTTCTAGCACTGATGAGCCTAGGACTGTGAAAGAGACATTTAAAATGTCTAATTCAAACTCTTGGTTGGAAGCCATGAATGAAGAAATGGCATCATTAGAAAAGAATGATACTTGGAGTTTGGTGCCCTTGCCTAAAGGCAGAAAAGTTGTTGGCTACAAATGGGTATTTAAAAAGAAAATAGGTCTAGATGGTAGTGTGGAAAAGTATATGGCGAGGTTGGTCGCGAAGGGTTATTCCCAGGTAGAGGGAATTGATTATGGAGAAATTTTTTCTCCTGTAGCTAAACTGACATCTATCAGATTTCTTTTGTCACTTGCAGCAGTGTATGACTTAGAGGTTGAACAGATGGATGTGAAAACAACATTTCTTCATGTTGACCTTGAAGAAGAGATTTATATGTCCCAGCCTGAGCACTTTGTGGAAAAAGTTAAAGAAAAATTGGTTTGTAAGTTGAAAAAATATTTGTATGGGTTAAAACAGTCTCCTATGATGTACCAAAAATTTGACACTATTCTTTTTTCATTGGGATCTGTAAGATCAAAATTTGATCATTGTGTGTACCACAAAGTTGAAAATGATCATGTTCTTATTATTGCTCTCTATGTTGATGATATGTTGTTCATAGGCAATAGTAAGTTAATGGTTTCTAATCTTAAGTCTCAGTTGTCTGCAAAGTTCGAAATGAAAGATCTTGGTGCAGCTAGGTATATTCTTGGAATGGAAATAACTAGGGACAGGAAGAGTAGAAAGCTTTGGCTCAGTCAGAGTAAGTATATTAATACTATTTTGGAGAGGTTTTGTATGAATGACTGCAAGCAACTAGTTGTTCCAATTTTCCAGGGAACAAAGTTATTTGTTGAAGACTGTCCAAAATCTCCTACCGAGATAGAGGACATGACCAAAGTGCCTTATGCTAGTGCAGTTGACAGTTTAATGTATGCAATGGTTTGTACAAGGCCAAACATTTTCCAAGCAGTGGGAGTACTTAGTCATTATATGGAAAATCTTGGAAGGACACATTGGGATGCTGTGAAAAGAGTGTTTACATATCTGAAGGGCACTTCAAAATATGCTTTGTGTTACCATGGGAATTTGGTTGAATCATAGAGGAATCTTAGCATTCGAGACTATGTAGATTCTGATTGGGCAGGGGACATTGACAGCAAAAGATCCACCAGTGGATATATTTTCATGATGAATGGTGGTGTAGTTAGTTGGATGAGTAAGCGGCAGGTTGTAGTTGCTTTGTCCACTACATAGGTAGAATACATGGCAGCAACACACGCATGTAAAGAAGCAATCTAGTTAAAAAATTTATGTTCTAACATTAGTTTTGATGCAGGGAAAATAACAATTTACTGTGACAGTTAGAGTGCTATTTGTTTGGCAAAAAATCCTACTTTCCATGCCAGGACGAAACATATTGATGTGCAGTATCATTTTGTATGAGATACGGCAGAGGATGGAAAGGTCTCTTTATCAAAAGTGGATACTTTGGAAAATGTTGCAGATGCAATGATGAAGCTAGTGAGCACATACAAGTTTAGGTGGTGTGCCAGTTTGATGGGCCTTAGTGCCCATGAATTTTAGTAGTTTTGTTATGCTCTGGAGGTGTCAGTAAGATCTTCATCATGTGGGAGATTTTTGGAAAATGTGCCTCAATCTTACTGGCATGTAAACTCCTGTCAGGGAAAAGTTGGTGAGACTCTCTAAAAGTCTTACTAACTAGCAGCAGTGTTCTAAATCTTTGAAGTATTCAGATCATCGAGACTTCGCTTCAGTCTTGCCGACGAGAGTCATTGGCAAGACATGTCGATCACTGTGAAAGTATCCAACTCATTCCACCTAAGCAGATCTCTTGCCGATGGGTTGGTTCTTAATGATTATTGAGGAGACTTGTGGCGACAAAAGTCATCGGGGAGAGGCTTGAACATTTGGAGTAACTCAACCCGACAGTGTATGTCTCGCTGACAGTTATTCACAAGGATGTCATTAGGAAGACTCTTGGCTAATAGGTTTGCATTTAGTAAGAACTCTTGCTGATGGATGTGGTCTTGTTGATAGGATGGTGCATTCGATATAACCTCTTGGTGATAGCGGTGGTCTCTCTTACTATTCTCTATTTGGTATGATGTCTCGCCAATAGTGATGGTCTCACCAATAGAGCTACATGATCTGAACATCAATGTGAAGACTTAGCGATAAGGTTTCTCTCATTGATAGGTAGGTACTTTAGGTGAGAACTCTTGCCAATAGCACTTGTCTCATTGATAGATCTACACAAGATGGATTTGTGTTCAGTATGACCTCTCACCGGTAGTGACGGTCTAGCCGATGGTTCTGTAGTGGATATCGATATGATGTCTTAGCAATAGAGTGAGTCTAGGTGATAGGTTTGAACTTGATATGACTCTTTCCGATGGTGTAACTCTAGCCAATTATGACAGTCAGGCATTGTGGCATCGGGGAGACACGTCCTAGTGTCTCACTGAAATGCGATATTGTTTGAACGCCTTGACCAAATGTCTATCCTACATGGTTTGTTTTTGACCAATTGTAGAAGCAAAATGTGAACTGCTAGCAGTTGGATTGTTGTGGCCATTCCTATGAGGAAGATCAACAGACCATGAATGACATGGATATACTCTCAAATCAAAGATGATGATCGGTTGAGTGAACAGTTCGGTGTGTGATCAGTGTGTATGAATTGAATTCTGAGAGCATTTTCACTAGGATGTTCTATAAAAGGTTGATCAAGGAAATTATGCTGCTGTAAATTGACATCAGAAATTTAAGTCTGAACTCTGTATGTAATTTTCTTTACTGTAATACGAAGATGATTTTCTTGGTGTGGTGGGTTTTTCTTCCATAAGGGTTTTCCCACGTAAATCTAGTGTTTGAATTGTGTATGTTCATTTATCTATTCTATTAATTCTTTCAAGTGTATCTTAATTAGACTGTAATTGAAAATTTAAAGTCACCTCTGCATTCTTCCCTGAGGTTTTGATGTTAGGAGAGTTTGTTCCACACCTAATCTTTCCTTACAACTCTCACATTTCATGTGGAAGGAAGAGAAATTAATTACAAATGTGAGTAGAATAGCCAATAACCTATACATCCTTAGTGAAATCAAAAGTGAAAAGTGTTAGAAAAGGAAAGAAGATGAGATTTGGCTATGACAGAGAAGGATGGGGCACATAAAATTTCATAATCCTATAAAAATAAGTAATAAATTGGCAGTGAGAGATATTCCAAAGATTTCAAAGCCTTCAAATACCATTTGTAAACAATGCCAATATCAAAAGAAAACAAGGGTGATATTGAAGAAAAAGGAGTATTCTAGATCTAAACCCTTGGAACTTATTCATACTAACCTATGTGGGTCGATCATTACAAAAAGTATGCAAGCTAAGAGTTACTTTGTGTTGTCAATTGATGACTATTCTAGAATGACTTGGGTTACATTTTAAAAAAAAAATCTAAATCTTTTCAAAATTTAAGTCATTCAAATCCTTAGTTGAGAATGAAGATGGTGTAAAAATCAAATTCCTAAGATTAGATAGAGGAGGAGAGTTCACTTCAAATGATTTTGAAGAATTCTATGAACAACATGGTATAAGGAGACATCTTTTTATTACAAGGACTCCACAACAAAATAGAGTTATGGAAAGAAAAATAAGAACTTTCCAAGGAATGGCAAGGACTTTGTTAAATGATTCCAAGCTATCAATTTTTTTTGGATAGAAGTGGTTCATATAGTATTCTACATTTTGAAGCAAGACAAATCAGAGTAAATAATTCCAAAACACTAGATGAACTATCGAAGGGTGGGCATGTAACAATGAATTAATTCAAGGTATTCAAGAGAAAATGCTATATAAGAGATGAGAAAGATTTGGGAAAATTTGAATATAGGTTAAATGAAGGTATTTTCTTTGGTTACTCTTCAAGGAGCACCTAAAAGTGTTACAATAAGAGATTGCACAAAACTATTGAGATGAAATTTTTTGAGTGGACGATGAAAAGCATCAAAGGGAAGTGACACAAAAAGTTGATTTTCAAGAGGAATAAAGTTACAAAGAAGAAGTGGAGGAATAAATTGGACATGAGGTAGTTGAGTCGAGAGACACAAAGGTACCACTTAAGACACCATCTCTATTTATTTAAAGGAATCATCTAGAAGATCTAATTATCGATGATAAAGATACAAAAATTCAAACAAGAAGGAGATTAGCTAGTATATCAGAACATGCAAACTTTTCCTTTCTCTCTAAAATAGAACCAAAGAATTTTACAAAAGCTCAAAAATATAAGTACTGTTGGCACCGTGATTTTCATTGCACCAAAAGGTTGATTTGTTAATTCCTGATACAACCTCCAAAGTTAATTGATCCATGGGAGGCAGTTAGTCCATGTCACAAATGTCGAGGGGAGTTTTGACCATTTTCCAACAATCTTCCCCTTAATGACAACCGAAAGGATTTAAGCCTAACACCTTTGAATCTAATACCAATTTTTGTCCCCACAGTTGTCACTGCACCAAAAGGTTGACCTATTAATTCCTAATACAACCGCCAGAGTTAATAGATCCATGGGAGGTGGTTAGTCCATGCCACGAATCTTGAGGGGAGTGCTAACCATTTTCCAACAAGTACTGGGTAAATGCTATGGAAGAGGAGATTAATCAAATAAAAAGGAATGAAACTTGGAAACTTGTCCTGAGATCTATGGATAAGAATGTAATTAGCACTAATTGGGTATTCAAAAACAAATTAAACAAGGATTCCAAGTTCTGAGGAACAAGGAAAGATTAGTATGCAAGGGATATGCTCAAGTTGAAGGTATTGATTTCAAATATTTTTTTCCCATGTTGCTCATCTAGGGGCTATAAAGATGTTTTTAGCATTTTCTAGTTTTAATAATTTCAAATTTTACCAGATAGATGTCGAACCAACCTTTTTGAATGGAAACTTAGAAGAGGTGTATATTGAACATCTTGAAGGATTCATCCTATCAAAAAATGAGGACTATTTATGCGGGTTAAATAATGCACTTTATGGATTGAAATAAGCCACCAAGGATTGGTACTCAACATTGGATAAGTATCTACAACAACAAAGCTTCAAAAGAGGTATTTCTAACAAAAATCTATACATTAAAACTAAAGGTAATCATCAATATATATTGTTATAGTTTATGTGGATGATATTATATTTAGAGGTATCAGTGATAAAATATGCCAAAAAATTCATGAATATGAAAAATGAGTTTGAAATGTCTATGATTGGTGAGTTATCTTTCTTCTTTGGGTTGCAAATTTCTCAATCAAATAAAGGAATATTATTTATTTCACAAACCAAGTATATTGAGATGTTGAAGAAATTTAAGATGGAGGATTGCAAACCTATGAGTACACCTATGGTTATAGGATGCTAATTGAGTAAGGATGATGAATCCCCTAAGGCTAATCAAACTCTCTACAGGTTAATGATTGAATGTATTCTATTTGTGATAGCTTCAAGACCTGGCACTATGCAAGAAGTAGGTATGATGGAAAATTATCAAGCTACACCAAAAGAAACCCATGTACAGGTGGTTAAAATGATTTTTAAATATCGAAAAGGCACTAGGGATTTTGAGTTGTGGTATCAAAGAGGTGATTATTTCAACTTAGCAACATATACTAGTGTAGATTGTGTTGGTGGAGTTGATGAAAAAAAGAGTACTTGAGTGGAGGTGCATTCTTTCTCGATAATACTATTGTATCATTATTAAGCAAGAAATAGGCTTCAATTTCCTTATCCACAACAAAGCCAGAGTATATTATAATAGCCTCTTGTTGCACTCAAGTTCTTTGGATGAAGAAAACATTGAGGGACATCAAGGTAGAATATGATCATCCAATGGGTCTGTGCAAGATCATGGTGGGCCAAAAAGTAGAGATGTTACAAAAAAATGTGACATGAGGAAGGAAAAATCATGGAATTCATGTTTGAATTTTTACTTGGGTGGGAAAAAAGTACAATTGCTATGGTAAACACCAAAGCAAAATGGATATCAATTACTTAGCCTAATAAATGGATATTTGTCATTGAGACACTTATCATTTTTTAGAGACCGAGCCATGTATATTAATTATTAAAATATATATTATTATAGTAATTGTATTTTATATATTATAATAATATATATAAATTCCCACCCGAATAGTCGATCCAAGCTTTCAAATGATCTTGGTATGGGTGGGAAATAGAACTACCTAGCTTCTAGTTTTGGATCATAGCTAGTGGGATGGGTAAGAGGAGAAGTGGATCCTTGGATGCCTATCCCTATTGTCTGGTGTCATTAGATATATAGGGCTAGATAGAGATATAGGCACAATTAATTAAAAAAGGGGAAAGCAGTTGATGCTCAGTTGAGATAACTATAACCCTTAGAATATAACCCCCCTTTTGGGTGGGAGGGACCCTATATAATAATAAAATATTATTGTATTATTATAAATTATAATAATATGATATTGTATATTATATAATAATAATATATTATTATATTATCATATATTATAATAATAATATATTATAATAATAATATATTATTAGATTGTTATGTATTTTTTTTATTTGTAAGATGCAACCAAAGTTGCATGTATTATATTGATATAAAAAAAGAGTATTACATCATTTGCAATTCCAAAATTCAAGGGCATAAGATTAAAATTTATACCTTGCCCTGTTATCAGGATATAGACCATGGAAAGATACATACACCAAAGAAAGTGAAACATAGAAAATGAGCCACCTATCACTAGTCTTCATATAACTTCCCCTCCTCCACCAGCATAGCAAAAAATTTGAGCCATTCCAAGTTATTGATCGCAAACATCCCCAGACGGCGGAAAAAAAACTCACTACCAGTCTGAGACTAGTGGAAATGATGGATCAAACTAGGACAATCCATGTTGAGAAGAAATGGTTGCCACTCCACTTCGATGCCCTGGAAAAACATTCTATCTATATTGTCGAGCAAAGGAATCCCAACACCCACCTCCACCAATGTAAATATTGAAGATTGTTAAAGAGGATAGATGGCCTAAAAACTAGTTGTAGGAGGAGCAGACAATGCACCTTAGGCAGCCCTAGGTCCAACAATGAAGTAAGAAACTGGGAAGAAATGTTAGTGCTCACCCAATATTTGTTGGAAGAAAATTAGAACTCCTTACCGAGCACCATCCGCACCACCTCCATCACAAAGAAATATTTCCTAGGAAAATCTTCTTCAACCTGCTATCTGTGATGAAACCAAGAAAAAAAAAACTACTTTTTGAGCATCTCAACCTAATGGGAGTATACATTATCACTATGGTGGGAAAGCCAACCTTCATCTTTGCAACTTAAATATGGAAATGCAATTACATCACACGAATCACACCAGTCGATCCCAATCATGATGCACACATAGCTCACTAGGTAATGAACAATAATATCATCGAATATCTTATTTTGCAATAATTTGTACGTAAGGTATAGGGGATCATCATCCAAATTCCATCCCCTATAGCATAACACACATCGATTCCAAATCATACTACCATATGATTGATAGTTTCACACGCTTCAAATCAAATGGAAGGCAAGCTATTAAAGCATTGATGACACCACCATTATCAAGTCCTTTTTAGTTCATCTCCCTTGTCAAAACCATGTATACCAATTCCATTGTCACACCCTAATGACATGGATGATATCCTATCCATCGTCATACCATTCAAATGGGAATGCCCATGTGCCCAATCTAGCCAAGCAAGGTCTAGAATATGACACCCAATTGGCACATGGGAAAAATCCTTATACTCCATCAAATCCCACGTTAGCTAATGCGTCTACCTCACTATTTTCCTCCCTATATATATGATTCACTGTGAAATTTTCAAATGTCTACACCTACTCTAAGGCCATAGTGAGGAGGGCACGAAGTTTCTAGTTGGGAGTTTTTCCACTTCTAATGGAATTAATGACCAATACTGAATCCCCTTCAATTGCTATCCTAGACACCCCTAGTTCTCTGCAAACATAAATCCCATGGATGAAAAATATAAATTTAGCTTCATTTTTTGTTCCTTTAGGAAACCATTTAGCCAAAGTTAGAATTGTTCTACCCTACCAGTCCCTAATAATGCAACTAGCTCCAGATGGACCTGAATTTCCATTGGATGCTCTATCAAAATTCATTTTATACCACCCATGTGGTGCTGCAGACAAAAATATTGAAGCTTGAGCTTTTTGAGTCCCAGTTCCACCACTTCCAACCCAAGACAGAATTAGAAGTGAAGGCCAAGCCAAACACAGTTTTGTATAACATTCAAAAAAAACCTTCTCCTTGACCATTCTTTGGTCCAATTTGGCATTCAGTGTTTCCATTAAAACTTCCTCAATTTTACTGATAAGAGAGATAGAGAAAATTTTCTTACCTTGAAACAACCTCCTATTTCTTTCTTTCCAAAGCTCCCATACTACAATTGATGGACTAAGATTCCATACATCCCCATACATTGATTTTCTTTTCAAAGGGGGTCATGAACGAAACCAACTAAGCAAATCATTAGGCATGGCACACACCCAGCCAAGCCTCACACATACCCAACACCAACATTATTTTTCATATGGGAAACAAAGGAGGAGGTGGTTGGTTGTTTCTTCACACTACATTCACACATGACACATCTCGATGGGCCTTAAAATCATAAGCAAATAATCCTTTTTGTTGTTAAAATTTTGTTTTGTATAGCTTCCCATGCAAAATTTCCTACCTTGGGGAGACATACATTACTCCAACACAGGTGTAGAGGTAGGCTATCTACAATCCTACCTCTTTCCTTATACAACATCCTGTATCCATATTTTGTATTGTAACTACCAGATTTAGATGCCACCCAGATCAAAGGATCACCACCATCTTGCAAAGTCACAGTTCTATTTTTCAATACTTTAGTAAGGATTAGTACTTCTCTCTATGGTAAATTGAGGCTTGCGAAGTCCCTCCACTTCCATCCTAGCACCAAATTTCTCTCATTTAGGAGAATGTAGTCCTTGACCTGATCACCCCAAAATATTTTTAGCATGCATTTGACCTCTCCCACCTTAATCAAACTATCCAAGCTTGGGAACCCAGCTCACGAGTCCTCCCAAAACAAGGTCTTGCTTCCATCATGAACATCCCATGAGAGATAGTCACAAACTACTTTCTTGCATTTTTGCATGAAGTTCCAAATCTAAGAGCCAATTGAAGGATTAGAAATAGTTAGTATGTCACCATCACCATCATCCTTTAAGAACTTTTGATGAAGAATTTTTTCCCACTTTTTTTGCGGTTCACAGTGCATGCACCATATGAGCTTTTCCCCAAGAGATTTGTTTTGCAAATCCAACTATTTAAAGCCAATTCCACCATCTTATTTGGTTCTACATAGATTTTCCCAAGTGATCAAGGCAATTTTTCGCTTCTCTTTGTTACCTTGCCAAAAGAATTTCCTATACATTTTTGTTAAATTTGAAGCATACCCGCTTGGGATACACATAACTAACATGAAGTAGATTGGAAGGGAAGATAGCACTAATTTTATCAACGTAATCTTCCTAGCCTAGGTTAACCATTTTTCTTTCCATGAGTTCAATTTTGCACTCATTTTGAGGTTGAGTGGGTCCCAAATTCTAGTCAACCTAGCCTCCTTAGCCAATGGAATTCCCAAGTAAGTACAAAGTAGTTCACCTTTTTTGAGGCCAAGAATCCTCAAGATCACCTACTCCTTTTGTATAGTTGTGTTAAAGAAAAAGACTTCTGATTTTCCTTTATTCACCATTTGTCCTAAGGCCTTAGTGTACTTCTTGAGAATTGTATTCAAGTGTAATGCATCCTTTCTCTTGGTTTCTCCCATTAATGTTCTATCATCAAAAAATTGCTAATGGGATACCATCTATAGATCACTTGTTACTCTTATTCCTTCAATATTTGCAGTGCTAATTTTGAGGGATATTGTCCTCCCTAGAGCTTCTACCATAAGAATAAAGAAAAAGGGAGAGATTAGATCTCCTTTTTGCAGTCCTCTTGATACTTCAAAGAAACTCTTAGGCATACCATTTACAAGAACTAAAAATATGGGTGTGGAGATGCAGTTAAAGATCCAATCCAACCACTACTTGTTGAACCCAAAGGATTCAAGAAATTTGATCAGAAATATCCAATCCACCATATCATGGGCTTTCCTAATATCTAATTTGATTATCATGCTGGCTTGTTTGCTCTATTGGATTGAATGTATCACCTATTGTGTAATAAATATTCTATCCAAGATTTCCTTGTTGGAAATATGGAGCCTTGCAACATGAGCATGAAGTGTGGATGGTTTGTGTTGGTTGTTCTTGTGTTGTCATTGATGTCAACATAGCAACAACTATATGGGAAGATTACTTGGTTTACTAGAAGTTGTTCTCTACTGGTAATGTTCTTTTATGATGAGCCAATGTGTTGGTATTTGAGTCTAGAATTCACCACAAGAATAGATATGACTCTAATCTCTTAACCATGTTATCATGTCTCATTTAGGCATCTACATCCTAGATCTTGAGAAGTTTTGGGTTGCAAGCAAAAAGTTATCTCTGAAAAAGTTCAACTCTATATTTTGCTATTGTTCCTTGCTTGGCATATCAGTGTGGGAGACTCCACATTTTCTTAAGGAGAAAATTCTAATGATATGCTTTTAATGGTGGTCTCTATGATGGTAGTATGATGATAAATTAATGTGGTATTAGATCTAAAAGGTGTTTTCTTTGAGGATTTTATGTTGGTTTGGAGATTCTATGAATTAAGTTCTAGTCTTGACTAACTTGGTATAATGCACTACATGGGTAAAATGTTTAATCACATATGGTGCCAAAAAGGGTGTTTTTATTATTTTTTCTTCATCTAATTACTTTGACCTAATTAATGAATAAGACATACTTGTATATATAAGATGCTTTGGAAAGAAGAGAAAGTGTGAAGAGTGTGGAAGTGCGAGCATGGAAGAAAGGTGAAAAAGGATCTAAGCCTAAATGCTTTATCAGTTGAGGATCAGAGCAGATTTGTTGTGTGACTGTTGTGTGAGGTAGTACTTAATATTTTGAGCTTCATTGGAACTAAACCCTACACATTGAAGGTGTATTCTATCAGTTCAAACCTTTTGGTAGTGAGCCACGATATGTGTATCTTAGAAATTAGCCATCTTTTGTATTTAGGTAGTGATCCTTTTTCAAGGACAGTGAGTCCTGGAAGTGAGCCCTGTAATATCTTGTGTCTATATATAATATATTGTGAGTTAACCCTCACCATGGTTTTTCCCTTTTTAGGTTATCCACATAAAAGTCCTAGTGTTCATGTGTGTGGTTTAATTGAATTTTTTTATGTTCTCTCTTGCTAATTCAGTCAGAATTGTGATAATGGTTAAATGGATTTTATGTGAATGTTTTTATCGAATACTGATTCACCCCCCTCTTAGTATTCCAGATGTTCAAGATGCCCTTCCTAGAACAAAACCCATTTGTTCTTCAGAAATCACCATTGGGAGAATGAGCTTTAATCTTTTTTCCATGGCCTTTGTCATAACTTTATATAGTGTGTTGCATAGAGAAATTGGCCTATAGTCATTTAGTGGTGTTATGGCTTCTTTCTTGGGGACTAAAGCTATGAAGGTGTTGACTTCCTTGAGTAATTAGCCAGATTTCCATAAGGCCTCGATTGTGTCCACCAACTCATCACCTATCAGACCCCAAAACTTTTGAAGAAAGATAATTGGCATACCATCCATGCCCAGAGCCTTGTCTGGGTGAAGCTGGAAGAGGGCCGCCTTTATCTCTTCCTTAGTGTATTTTTCATTCAGCATCTTATTCTATGCCTATGTGACTAACTTTGGAATATTTCTTAACAAATCTTGTTGATGTTGTATATTTGAGCATTCCAAGTTATTTAGTAGTTTACTAAATAATCTTACCACTTCTTCAACCACTTCCTTTGGTTCCTCCACTATGGATCCATCCGTTCATTTTAAACTAGTGATTTGATTCACACTACTTCGCTATCTTGTACTATTGTGGAAGAATTTTGTGTTCTTGTCCCCTTCTTTGAGCCAAACCTCTCTAGACTTTCACTTCCAAAAAACTTCCTCTTTGGCCAAAAAATCTTCATACTTCCCTAAGAGTTATTTTTCTTTGAGGAAACTTTTCTGATTCATTCCATTCTATATTATATCCTCTTCCACATTGTGCAGGCCTTCCTCTATGCTCTCCTTTATTTCAAAGATATTTTTAAAATAGTTCCAATTCCATTCCTTGATCTTTCACTTCAGCCATTTCAATTTAGTTGTTAAAAAATACATCTTTGATCCTATTACTTGGAACCCATCCGACCCTTCTTCCACTAGCCACAAAAAGCTTGGGTCCTTGAGCCACATGTTCTCAAATTTAAAGGGAGATTGAGTAGGGCTCCAATCCTCTTAGATGTCCAATTGAATTGGAAGGTGATTAAATCTAGCAGTAGAGGAAATACAAGCTTCAAATAGGAATGGAAAGCTATCTAAACCTCCCCAAAACAAAAACCTATCTATTTTTTCAGTTATCATAGAAGGGCCCAGCCTCCTGTTCGTCCATATGTAGGTGCCATTTTTGAAATCTATATTAAGCATTTGATTTCTTATGATCTAGTATCTAAAGTCCTTTTGAGATTGTTTTTTCTTTAAATTCCTCCCAATTATCCCTATCTTCCAATACAACATTAAAGTCCCTAGCTAGAATAAAATTTTTCCCTTGCATTTCCTTCAGGAACACTTCAATTTCTTGCCATAGATTATGCTTACTGATGTGTGAATTTGGCCCATATACATTTATGAGTCCAAATTTGAGCTTGGAGTGAATACTGCTCACCCAACAGTACTACCAACATGAATTCTCTACTAGCATTTCAATCTGCACCATATTTGGTTTCAAAAAAATTGTTATCCCACCAGAAGCCCCACTTGCTTGAACCCCGATAACATTCCACCCTATGATCTTCTTCTTGAGTGACTCTAAATCCTCATTACTTAGTTTTTTTTCTGTGTTAGAAATATATCTACTTTATTCAAAGCAAGTCTTCTTGTGACCAAACATTGTTTGTTAGGAGTGTTTAGGCCCCTAACATTCCATGAATGGAAACCTGGGAAGGGGGGCACCCTTCCCTGACCCAAGCAACATAGTGAGCTTCTGTTGTCCTTCAGCATCACCATCCATAGATCTCAATTCCTGTAGTGATTTTCTCCCTCTAGACTTCCTTTTCCCATAGTCTGACTTGAACTTCTTGGACGATTGCTACATAATCCCTAATTTACATAGGGTTGTTATTCCATCTTGTTCTTCCTCTTACTCAACTATAGCCTCCAACAACAATTGTTGCTCCACTGGAATTACAGATCCATTGAATACTTCTTTTGGATCATCCTCTACATTGTTAAAGGGGAATGAGATGTCCTAGGTTATCCTATCCTATTCTTCCTCTTCCTTTCCCATAGCTATCTTCAAAAATCTATCATTAATATCTTCACTCATACAAGTAGCCTCAATCCCCCACCTTGGGCCTATCTTTGTCTCACTTATTTTCCTTTTTGGAAAAGCTATGGAGTCATATTGATTGATGTATGTGACTTCCCTATTGCTTTCTTCATTCATTCCATGTGCCGAGATGGCCAATATGTTATCACTAATCTCTTTTTCGAATCCTCAGTCTCTTTCATTAGGTTTCTTAGCTCTTCAAGGAAAACTAATATTTTTGAGTGTCTACTAGGGTTTTTTTCCTCTTCATCATCTAAACATTGTAACTTGGAGTCATTCACATTCCCCACTATCTCCTCCCTTAGCTAACCCTTTGACCTCCTTTTAGCTTTTGCACTCTCCTAGTTGAATGTTCATATGGGGCCCCTTCTACACCATCCTTCATTTAAGTCTAAGTTAGTCGCTTTTCCTACCACTTTCGAGTAGCTTGCTATATATCCCTTACTCAAAATGCACCTGCCTCCTTTTGTGTCAACTATGACCTTCTGGAACTATTCTCCTTTCTCAGTGACGATTTCTAAATTATCCAAGAATCTGAACTTAGTGTTCAAATCAACCAAAATTTTGGCTACTTCTAATTTTCCAAGGAAAAAATCTTCTTCAAATCCAATGAAATTCCCTAGGGCTTTACCAAATTTTTCTAATGTTTCTTCGCTCTAGTATTCGAGGGGAAAATTTTCAAACTAGTCCAATGAGGGAATTTCTTCGACTTATGTTCCTTGGGATTAAATTTTGGTTTCTAATCTATTTTATAAAAGAAAAATCCCTTGAAAAATAGAGGTTTCCCAAACAAAATTTTCCTTTTGATACTCCGTTCTGCGTAGTCTAGTAGAAAGAAAATTTCAGATAGGATTTTTGCTCTTACCCAATCTTAGAAATGATCTACAAACCAATCTATTATTTCTTGTTTAGGGATATCGCTTCCAACCCATTTAAAGAACATTTTGTAGTCCTTGAGATAATCCCATCGCAGTTGCATGTAATTAACTAGGATCTTCATTATTTTACTTCTCTTATATGAGGGGAATAGGGATTTCCACCTTGGAAACTTGTCTTCGAGATCCATGTTTTGATCGCCTGTTTGTCACCCTCTCTTTTGTTCTTCCTCCTAAAGCTAGATCAAATCTGGTTTTTCCAAGGGGCCCAAGCAGAGCCATTCCTAGCACTTGGTTGATATGGGGGCCTTCCTAACCTCTTGTTCCCTAACCACCGATTCCTTCATGTTGGATGATGCATGGGTTTCTAGGTCTAGCTTCGACTACCATGTGGATGAGCACCTACTTTCATGTATCCTTTGTATCCTTGACGAGCACCTATCTACTAGTTTGAGGCACCCCTTCTCCACCCACCAATATTCTGTTGTTTTCAATCCATTCACCCTGTGTACCTATAATAGTTATAATATTATTATATATTAATATATATTAATATTATTATTTATATTATTATATAATATGTATTAGTATTATAAATATTATATTCTTAATATTAATATTAGTATTAATATATAATGATGAGGGCTACATTACCCGAAACCACACAGACACAATAATAGATACCAACATAGAAGATGCAAGATAGAAGATAACCCACTTCA
The DNA here is from genome assembly GCA_007258455.2 of Sequoia sempervirens. NCBI lineage: Eukaryota > Viridiplantae > Streptophyta > Pinopsida > Cupressales > Cupressaceae > Sequoia > Sequoia sempervirens. The sequence goes on from VDFB02000015.1 coordinate 180,605,810, forward strand.
ATTATTTTCAGGAAATGAATTTACATATTCAAATTTTACATGCTACAGCCTCATGGGCTTGATTCCTTATAACAAAGAAATCAACTCTAAAAGAAAAATTGTTATTCAGAGCCTCAATCTGCACTAATGGAGCCACCTTCTACAACTCCCTCATATCCCTTTTTATTTTACCCAATAACCACCCTAGAATGTTCTAGAAAGTGAAAATTTCCCTTTTATTTTGGCACCAAAAGCCCCACCATTTGATTTTTAGCCTAGGAAGAAATTTTAATGAAATTCACTTCTTAGAGGGTCAACTTTGTGGGGCCATAACTTTTGATCTAGGTGTTTGATTTGCTATTATTTCATATCGTTGGAATACTCTTGATGAGCTCTACAACACATGAATGACCATAGGTCAGTTTGTCAAATTTTTGACCTATTTCAGGGCATCTAAAGTCTTCATATCTAAATTTGAAGCTGCATTGGAGAAATTTCCTGGGACAAAAACTTTAATTTCTCCCAAACTGTGTAGGTTATTGAGGTGATTCTTTTGTGACCTACATTTTTTTCAGCTTTGCTCCTTTGGGTAAATTTTTAGGTCCATACGAGCCCGTTTAGGCTGACTTACTAAAAATAGTAAGTGACTATTTTTTGCTATTTCTGATGCCTGATTGTTTTACACCCCTTAAGTGTCATCATGGAACTCAAAACAACAAAATAAAATAAGGAAAAACAATCTTTTTAGGTGATGCAAGATTGCCCTACACCACTGGATGCTCATGCATCAAACACCTAACGTAATTTGAAAATTGACCCTATCACTTCTCAAGAGTTAGAGGGAAACCAAGACAGTTAACCTTAGCCTTAGATAACCATGATGAATCTTCAACAAGCCTTCCTCTCTATTTCACCAAGTACTCTACATATTTCATGTTTCTTGTGCTTCTACCCACATGACTATCTGTGATTTCTTCTATCTCTTCCTTCTCTGAAGTAGGTACTGGAATTTTCCACTATTCTTTTATCGGTCCCTCCTCTTTAATAATTTCACAATTCTCTATCAAATCAACAATGTTGAACATAGGATAAATATCTATTCCACTAGGAAACTCTACCTCATAATAATTTCTTGAATCATGCTTCTTTAGAATCTCTCATGGTCCAAACTTCTTCATCTTTAACTTTTATGTACCAACTAGAAACCTTTCCTTTCACAAATGAACCATGACTTCATCCCCTACCTAGAACTCCTTATACCTCCTTTTCTAATCTTCTTGAGCCTTATATTGTGAGTTCATCTTATTGATATGTTTCTTCACCTCTTCGTACAAATTCTTCAGGTTCTCAACAAAATATTTAGTCTCAACACTACTCTTTTCCCCCTTATCCATATTCCTCAGTTCAAAAGCAGTCCTTGGACTACTCCCATACATAATCTGGAATGATGATTTACCAATGATCCTATTGATAGAATTATTATAAGAAAAAATTTCCCATGGTATAGTTAAATCCCTTCCCTTAGGCTTATCTCCTTCAAAGCATCTTAGCAGGTTACCCAAACTCCTATTCACCACCTCTGTTTGGCCATCAATTTGGGGATGGTGTGCAAAATTTAACTTCAAATCTATCTTCAATTTCTTCCATAATGTCCTCCAAAAATAACCAACAAATTTGGTATCTATGTCTGAAACTATACTCTTTGGTAGACCAAGTAGTCTCACCACCTCTCTGAAAAATAACTTTGCAATATGAACAACATCATTGGTCTTATGACATGGAATAAAATGTTCCATATTTTAAAATCTATCCACCACCACAAATATGGAATCATGCCCTCTCTGTGTCCTTGGCAAGCCAAGAACAAAATCCATGCTAATATCCTCCCATGGCCTCTTAGGTATAGGTAATGGCTGCTACAATCCAGTATTCTTACTTGTTACTTTCACCATCTGACATGCTCTACATATTTTTACAAACTTCTTCACATCTTGTTGTAACTGTGGCCAATAATAATTCTCATTGACAAGAGCAATGGTCTTATCTCAACAAAAATTTCTAGCTAATCCCCCACTATGCTTCTCCTTGATTAGATTCTCTGTCATAGAACTCCTTAGAATGAACAACTGGCTTCCTCTGAAAAAATCCCATCTTGGATTAAGAAATCCAACCACCTTGTCCTATCCATTGTAATAGGTTCCAAACAAGCCTTCCAAGCTTCTGCAAAGTCTAGATCTTCTGGATACAAACTCTTGAGCTCATTGAACCCGACAACCTCTATATTCATATCTATAAACAAATTTTTCCTTCTACTTAAGGCATCTACAACTATATTTGACCTTCCACTCCTATGATTCAAAACAAAAGTATAACTCTACAAAAACTCATCCTTTGATTTAACTTTCCTTGGCTATTGAGATATTGCAAATCCTAGTGATTAGTATATAAAACAAATTCTTTTGGCAACAAATAGTGTCTCCATTTATTCAAAGCTTGAACTATAGCATAAAACTCTTGATCATAGACATAATATTTCTTCTTAGCATCATTTAACTTCTCACTAAAATAGGCAATGGGCTTATCTTCTTGACTCAAAACAACTCCTATGGTAGCGCCACTAGCATCACAATCTACCTAAAAAACCTTATTGAAATTTGGAAGTGCCAAAATAGATTGCTCGGTAACTTTATTCTTCAACATGTCAAAACTATTGGCTACTCTCATAGTCCACTTAAACTCTTTCTATCCCCTCTCATTGCTTTAGTTAGAGGCACACAAATACTACTTAAATTCTTAATAATTTTTTTGTAAAAGCTTGCTAGACCATGAAATGATCTTACCTCTGTAACACTCTTACCTCTATAACACTCCTCGGAGTAGGCCATTCAATGATAGCTCTCACCTTCTCTAGATCCATTTTGAGACCCTCGGCTAAGACAACAAATCCTAGATACAACAACTCTCTCTTCACAAAACTACATTTCTTCAAATTAATCAATAGCTTCTCCTCACTTAGCTTCTCCTCCCTTAGCTTCTCAAAAAATCTTTGGATATGCATCAAGTGCTCATCCAATGTCTTAATGAAAATCAAAATATCATCCAAGTAAACAATAACAAATTTTCCTAAAAATTCTTTCAATACCTCATTCATAAGCCACATAAATGTGCTCGGTGCATTGGTTAGCCCAAAAGGAATGACTAACCACTCGTACAAACCCTCCTTGGCTTTGAAGGATGTATTCCATTCATCTCCTTCTCTAATCTAGATCTGGTGATATTGACTCTTTAGATCTATCTTCGTGAAGTACTCAGCTCCACTCAAACAATCCATAATGTCATCCATTCTTGGCAAGGGAATCTATACTTGATTGTGATCTTGTTGATGGTTCTAGAGTCTATACACATCTGCCATTCCCCATCCTTCTTTAGTGCTATTACTTCAAGTACTACACATGGACTCAAACTCTCCCTAATCAATCCTTTTTGCAACAAATATTGCACTTGTCTATTCAACTCTTCACTCTCTGCTAGAGTCATACGATGAGCTGCCTTATTTAGAAAAATATCTCCAAGAATCAGGTTCATCTAATGACTAATTTTTCTTACTGGAGGCAACCTTCAGGTACATTATCAAAAATAATAGCTTGAAACTAATTCAACAAATTTGGAACCTCTATAGGCACCTCAATAGTATCTTATTTATCAACTCTAGGAATCAATGCAAAAAAAAAAAACTCATGCTTCACACCTTCTAGGAACTTTCTTCTATCAACCAAACAAATTCTTGCATTATTGCATACCTTTTCCCCTGCCTCTTTCAGGGGCTTCAACTTATGATGAACTCCATCCTTTGTCAAATAATAGGTGTTGACATGTCCATCATGTATTGCTCATTGATCAAACTGCCACGGTCTGCCTAACAACATATGAGAAACATTCATATGAATAATATCACACAATACCTCATCATGGTAATTTATAATCTTGAACTTTACATTTTTCATTTACCAAAGCTTTATGGTCCTTTTGCAACCAAGCAATCTGGTATGGATTTAGATGCCTTCTCTCCAACCACAACTTACTAACAATCTCTTCTAAAACAAGGTTATCAATACTACCTCCATCAATAATAAAATTAAAAACCTTACCTTCACACTTACATCTGGTGAAAAAAAAATTCTTCCTTTGAGTTGGTTCTTTCTCCTCATTCAACAAGGCTCTTTTAGTAACAAGAACCTCTTCTCTTTTTGCATCCTAAGAATGTGAAGACTCAGCATCTTCATCTACATGTGCAACTCATGCATTACCCTCAGGTCTTCTATTTGTCCTTCCTTGATGTTGAGGACACTCATAGGCTCTATGTCCTTCTCCACACTGGAAGCAGGTTCCACGAAAGCATCCTCTTCCCAGTCCTTGTCCAAATCTCCCTTTTCCTCTTTGGTCTCCATTATTTTTATCATGAGGATAGTAGGTATTATCTCCTTTCTGGTTCTGGCTGCTACTGGATCCTTCACTCTTCTTTTGATCTTCATTTCAAACTCCATATGACTGACCACTGGTATTTCCACCTTGACCTCCACCTCTCTATTTTCTTTCAAACTTTTGTTCAATCGCTCTTCAACCTTTAGGGAAAACTGATAAGCATCTTCAATGGTGGTCATCCTTACTAGCACCAATTCTTCCTATATGCTAGGCTTTAGCTCGTTAATATATTGAGAAACTTTCTCTCTATTCACCTCAGAATGTCCTATTTGAATCAGAACCTTATGAAATTCGTTTGTGTATTCCTTCATCGTCCTTGTTCCTTGTCTCAGGCTCTGCATTTTCTTGAGCAACTCTAGTTCATAATCAATTGGAATAAATTGCTTCTTCAGTTTTGACACCATTGTCTCATCTAGAAATTCTATCTTTTCCTTGTCTTCCCCTTTCAAGTTGGATCTCTTTCCACCATATACCTACATGGCCTTTTAATTTTGTCATTGCAAACTTCACCTGGTGAGGGTCTTCAATCTCTTCAAACTCAAAAAAATTCTCCATGTCATTGATCCAATCGATTAATTCTTCAGGGTTCAAGCTTCCATTAAAAGTTGAAACTTCCATTTTGGGTCTCTTTCCAATACTTGATATTGCTTTGAGTAGTCTAACTTCTCCTGGATCCATTTGATCCTCTTCTTCCTATTTTGTTTCCTCTTCAGTTTCATCTTCGTTGGAATCTCTTTCTTAATGTGCATCTCTCCTTCAAACCTCATCTTGCAAGGCCTCTAATTGCCTTATCAAGGCTCTAATTTCATCTCCAGGAGGATCTCTTCCTCCACCGCCTCTGCCTCTTCCCCTACCACACTAAGCAAGTCTTGGAGGCATCTTGATATCAACCCAAACTCACAAGTCCTGCTGCAACTACCTCACATTTGGTGCTCTATTACAGACTTGAGAACTCTCGCTCTGATACCACTTGATGAGGGCTATGCCACCCAAAACCACAGAGACACACTAATAGATACCAACACAAAAGATAACCTACTTTCAATTTTTTTTAGGAAAATGAATTTACATATTCAGATCTTACATGCTACAACCTCATGGGCTTGATTCATTACAATAAAAAAATCAACTCTAAAAGAAAAAATGTTATTCGGAGTGATAATTTGCACTAATGGAGCCACCTTCTACAACTCCCTCATATCCCTTTTTATTTTAGCCAATAAATTCCCTAGAATGTTCTAGAAAGTGAAAATTTCCCTTTTTTTTCGTACCAAAAGTCCTACCATTTGATTTCTGGCCTAGGAAGAAATTTTAATGAAATTCACTTTTTAGAGGGTCAACTTCACGAGGCCATAACTTTTGATTCGGGTGTCCAGTTTGCTATTATTTCATATCATTGGAAAGCTCTCTATGAGCTCTACAGCATGTGAAATGATCATAGGTTAGTTTGTTGAATATTCAACCTATTTCAGGGCCTCTAAAGTCTTCATATCTGAATTTGAAGCTGCATTGGAGAAATTTCCCGAGATAGAAACTTTATTTTTTCCCAAACCTTGCTCCTTTGGGTAAATTTTTAGGTCCATATGAGCTCGTTTAGGCTAACTTATTAAAAATAGTAAGTGACCTTTTTCAACTATTTTTGATGCCTTACTACCTTACACCCCTTAAGTTCCATCATGGAACTCAAAACAACAAAAGAAAATAAGGAAAAATATTTTTTTTGGGTGATGCAAGATTGCCCTACACTATTGGATGCTTCTGCATCATATAATATAGTATATATACCATACTGGTTGTGTAACATATATGAAATATATAATAAAAAATGCTCTCTGAAATGGATATCCATTTTGGAGAAGTATAAGTAAAAAAAAACTTTTTTAACTCATTATCACTGTCAAAAATTTCATAGCACACGGGGCAGAGGGTTGAGAAATGAATATACGAAGTGAACAGATATCCGTTTTTGTTGTCTAAACCAAATTTCATCAACTTCCTTTCAATTTTAATAGCATTCAAGTGAGGTAAGTTGATTTTTTTTTTTGATGATTTTAATTGTTTTATCTATTTTTTTAACATATATATTAGGTTTTTTTTATAGATTTTAGCAATTACTTTAAAATTATGTTAATTTTAAAAATTGTAATTTTAAACAAGGTTTAAATGGAATAAATTGATAGAGAAAACCCTCCACCAAATCCTCCTTCGATTTAGGATTTAATTGAGATAAATATGATTGAATTGAAAAAAAATGTTGAGAGATATCATAACCACCCACATTTGTATTCAATTACACCTAATATAGAGGCCATAATAAGTCATGTGCAAGACATCACTAGGAAACATACTTTATTTCAATAGTGGAGAGATACAAAGATGTTGGAATATGGTAATGGTTTGGGCTATGACAAGATTAAAAATATATAAAAATCTAAAACTGATTTAGCCCAATATTTTGTGAACCCAAAAACTAGATAGCGTGTTGGTTTACGTAAACCAAAATTTTCCATAAAATGGTGCACACATGAGGGCATAACAAGAAAATTTTGGGATTGTTGGTGGATTTCATTTGACAAACCACCCAACAATAATATCGATGTCCCTCTTTATTTTCTATGTAAATTATATGTGGAATTTGTTTTAGGAAAACATGTCAACTATTTTTCATTTTAGGCATTTTCAAGGAGAAGGTATGGTAATGCCCCAAGATAGACCTAGGGCAATGCATCAAATGAAAGGTCCATTTGTTCCCCCTCATATTTCTCCCCCACCTCAAGTAACCCATCCAATCATTATTGCAGATGCAACAATGCATAGTCTCAAGTCTTCATACACTCTTTGATTGGCCATTTGATTACATAGTCCTCACAATTTTCCCAGCTACCTAATAGTGATACTCCTAGTGCTTTAGTTGATGTTGGTGCAGTATTTTCATATACACATATTTGTGTGCCTCATTAATGTAGTATGTGCAGCCATATATGTCTAGGTCATATGGGAGATACTATTGAGCCTCCCCTAGACATAGTTGAGTATGAGGTACATGATGTGACACCTAAAGGAGATGAGGAAGCAATTCATACTACATACGTGAAGATGTGTGAGGGGAAACAAATGCAACACCATCCACAATTCAAGATTAGGAGCAGCAACAACTCTTTTGTAGAGGTAAAACTTAAATTTATTTCATAGTGCATTTCTTTTAAAATTATTATAAAAAAATAGTACATTACTAATGTATATTTAAGTGGGAATGAATAGTTGATGACCGAGGATCAGATTAGAGAAGTACATCATGGTACTATTTCGGCCATTAAATTTGGCCTAGACATGATATATTTTTTTGTACATGTAAAAAAATTTATTGTATGCATATCATTTAAATTGTGATTAATTAAATGCATGTACTAATTTATATCTTGATCTTATTTTACTTTTGGAGTGTACTCCAGATGTGACTGATGTGACACCTTTTACCATATCATATACTAAAACACCTAATCATCCACAAAAAATCATTTGTAGAGTGAGTCACAATCAAGGTAATTGAATTAAAAGTTTAGTTAGAACTTATACAACTTATTGTAGTCATTTAGATGTCAATTTCAAATATATTATGGTTATATGTAAATACATTTGTATTATTACATTCTTTCCATGCTTAATGTACAAGATGTTGATGTTACTACATCTATGAAAATTTATTCTCAAACATTCTCAATTGCATCATCGATTCATGTATATGGTTATTTTATATCTTGTAGATATATAAGTTTCCAGATATATGTAGATATATGTTTAGTATATGTTTATTTTTTAGTAATTATATATTAATTTTTTCAATTTAATTTTTCTTCTTATAGAGTATTCCTTCATCCATGTATGTGGATCATCTACCATTTCAATATGGTAGGACTCCTGAGCATCTTAAGGGACCATCATTTGTTGAAAATATGTCAGCCAAAACCCAAAGGCTTGAGGTAATGAAGAATTGAATTTGACTTTAATTTATAGTTTAGTATAGTGATTAGATGTTACTTTGAAAGCTATAAAAAATAATAAATAATTTTCTATTTAGTAGTCTAAGTTATTTACCACTGAGCTAGTTAATCTAATGTATGGTTCAAATTACTCTTTGTGTAGGAAAGGTCTCATCCATCAGGTGGCATGAAGAGGCTACATTTTGATGATTTGCCACAATTTTAGCATAGAGGGACACAACATAGCTATTTGAGATAGACATTGTATATAGACCATAAGATAACATATGGCACATTTTGTAAATATTTTTTTGAGCTAGCATATATGCCAAATTTATATATGTACATACACAACTACTTTACACATTTTTATATAAAATTCAATATTCAACATATTTTGTTCATTATGTGCATGTTTTCCTACTTTGAAACTTAAAATTTGAATGTATAATCACTTTATAATGGTTGAGCTATGATGGATAACATGTTATATCTATTGATTTCTTACAATCTTGCACTTTAATAGTTTATAAATTACATATCATTTTCACTCATATTATACTACTATTAAATTTGGTTTCCTTGGGAAACTTCACCAAATTTGATACCTTTATTGTTAGTCTCTATATTTTCAACATCCTTTACCCTTTGATTCCTTGATCCGTTAACATCATTAGTTGCTATAGTTTCATTTTGGTATTTATCCTTTCAATAAAGTTATATTTTCCCTTTAGCAATCATGGATATTTCAATTTGAATTTTCCTTTTGAAATTAGTGCATCAAAAAAAATGACATGGAATACAAATTTTAAAGCACAATAATACATATACAAACCCATTATTTTGGCTTTATTGTTTCTTGTTGATAATCACACCATGCAACATGATAGCTATATATTCAAACCAGTTAAATGCAAGATACACTAATTTCTAATCATTCGAGGAATTTAGTGTTTTCATAAGATGCATACAATTGTAAACAACATATGTCTTTCATAATGCAACATGAATAAATCAGAAATAGAGAATATCACACTTCATTTAATATTCATTAACAAATCACATATTTTCATTAAGAAAGATTCAAAATAATGTTATAAAAGTAGTCCATAATAACCTTAGTCTATATCTCTCTATCCCAATTAATCCAAACCAAACCATAATCCATTATTAAACTATTAAATCAAGCCTAAATATCCCATTCATACCAAATTAAATCAATCTAAACCTTCAACCAAGACACCAAAAATATAATCCCTATGATCATGGTTACGGTTTTGACCAAGACACCATTGATGAGATTTTTGAGCTTTTGGTTATGTATTTTTGATGACTAAATTGATTTTGTTGATATTTTTTTAGGGGATTAAGCTCTATCACTTTACATCAAAGATCTACCTTGTATAGTCAAAAAATACACTTGATTTTATATCCAAAGTCAAATTTCCAGTGAGATGTTAGATTCACCATTAGTTGACGATACTATATGTTCATATAGTATTGACAACCTCAATTATTTGATTCACTCTAGGCTTGGCATTTCATATTTCATTGGTATGGTCTCTAGTTATGTAGGAACCTCATGAACTAAAATATAAGGAAAACTACTAGATCCTCAACTACACTTAGGGAACTCATAGTTTTGGGATTCTCTATGCAACAGGGGTTGATATTGATTTGATTGGGTGCACAAATTTTGATGGGACAATTGATTTACTTGATTGTAAGTATACTTCTAGTTATAATTTCTCACTAGCTTCTAGTTAGGTATATGTTGGCCAAATAAAATGCAGAGTTTCATTCTCTTTCTTTCAAAGAAGCTAAGTATTAAGGTTCTATAAATTCCACTACTATTGTTTCTTTTTTCTTCAAAATTTTCTTACTAAGTTTAGTATCCAATTATGTAGGCCATCTATTATATTTTATAACAATGAGAGTGCTACATTAATTTATTAGAACCTATTCTATCATAAGTGAACCACACATATTAAGGTTCACATACATTACATTCAAGAGTCCATTTTTAGACAAGTCAAAAATCTTCACCATTGCTTGACTATTAAGTACGTGGCAACATGAACCAATGTAGGAATGTGTGAGTGATTTTGATGTGAAAATATATATATGTGACACTAATGAACATACATAAGTAGGTGTATATGCATAATATTTGTTAGTTTATGCATCTTTCATCATAATCATCATTATTTGTATACATTCAAAACACTTAATCATGATTACACATACAT
>VDFB02000015.1:180616599-180738039 GCA_007258455.2 Sequoia sempervirens
AGGGATAAAGAGGTAGAAAAGGAGTGACTAAGATAGCTAAAGAGGGGAGAGGTAGAAAAGGAGTGACTCTTGTTCTTGTTGCATCTTCAAATTTTGATAGTAAGTATCTTTATTTTCTCATCGAAACATCAGACTTTGTTGACTGTAGAAAAAAATTGGAATCTTAAGACCCCCTTTTTGTATCACAACTTTGTGCATTTACCCAAAAATAAAATTTCTCTAAAACCCAATATAGAAAATTCTATTTAACTTCATTATAGGATTTATAAATATCCAATTTAAAGAGCATACATTTTCTTTTATTGCCTTGTAAAGAAAAATCAACTCATGAGTAGTAACAACCCCATCTGTGATTTGTTTCACTTTCATAAATCCACCTTGCTCATTTAATATAATGAAAAGCAAGATAATTTTTTAATCTACTAGAAGTCACTTAAGAAATAATTTATAGATCACATTGCACAAGGAAATAGGCCCAAAATTAAGAGCTTCTTTCTTCTTAGGAATGCGAGTGATAAAAGTAGAAGTAATGGATTTCAAGGTAGATATAGAATCCTTAATGTCTTAAGCAATTTCCCAGAGCTTGTCCCTAAGAGATCCTAAATCTTTGGAAAAAGAGGGTTATAAAACAATTTAGTCTAGGATCCCTATCCCTAGCCATATCAAAGAGATAAGAATAAAATTATTCTTTGAATATATCATGAATGAACATCTAATTCTCTAATTGACTGATTAGAGAAGGGATCTAGCAAAGGAGAGGTCTTTCTTGTTATCTTTGTCCTCATTATCTTTAGAAATTATTTTCTCCCAAAAGGAGACCAAAGATGTTTTGAGAGTTGAGGATGGACTCAATGGTGTTACCACATTCTATCTAGATCTTGGAAATGTGGTTTCTTTGTCTTCTTAATTTTGAAGTGAGATAAAAAAAATTAGGTTGTTTGATCTCCTTCTTAGAATCATTTTATTCTATATTTATACTTCCAAAAAATCTCCCCACATCTATATATATCATCAATTTGAGAAGAGAATTAATTTTCTTCATCTACGAGGGCCTCAAAATTGTCACGTTTTGGGAGGAGAGATTGAATCTTAGCCATTCTATTCTATAGATTAGCCTTCTTCTAGAATAGATTTTGTAATCTTATTGATTTCATTTCTTTGAGTTTCAAGGATTTAAATTTTTTATTGAAGACATACATTTTTGTCCCATAGTAATCATTTTTACCCTTCTATATGGTAGAAACCACTTGATCAAAATTAGAGTGAGTCAACCATATTTTCTCTAGTCTAAGAGGAATTCTTTTGGAGAAATCATCATAATGAATGGTCAAAAATATTATCCAACGATTAGAGCCATCTTGTATCAATAATTTAGAATAAAAAATACATTTATTATCCAACCACATGATATAAGTAAAAAAATTATCAATCATAGCTATGATTTGATCTCTTCCTTTTCTTAGATTGGTCTAGATAAACCAATCCTTTCTAGGCCAAATATCCCATAGAGCATAATCTTTAAGGAGAGTTCAAGTAACCCATCTTTATTAGGAGGAGGAGATCCACCCCATTTTAGAGAGGGATCAAGTCTAGCATTGAAATATCCCATAATAATTCACTTAGATTTTTATATATTCTCAACATATCTTTCATTTCACCCTAATAATGACCCTTTTATTTGGTAGATTGTGGTCTATAGACAATAGTGAGGGAGATCTACACAAGTTAGAGGCTAGATCATGAACCAATCTAACAATCCAATAATTGGTACAAAGCACATTTCTTAAATATTGTATTCTTGCCTATTCCAAATAATGGATAAGCCACTAGCTAACCCTTTGGTAGATTTATTCACAAATCCCTATTTCCATAAATGAGCGACATATTTTACAAACCCTAATCTAAGTTGGTCTTGGTTTCTTGGATTAATAAGATATTTAGATTAAATTTCTCTAGGAATCTTTGAAGAAGCCTCTTCTTGGAGGGGGAGTTCAATCTAGAAATCTTCCAAGTGATCATTAACATTAGGTAATATTTGATCTCTTAGTGCTCATTGAGCCATTTCTAAATAGGATTGGTTCCTAGTTGTAACATTTTCTAGAGCTACAAATTATAAGGCAATACATTTGTTAGGTCTCCCCACCTTAGATTGTCCAAAGTCTCCTTTTCCTTTTAAAGTCACCTATGATTGGCAACCTCACCTAAAGTATTTAGTTTTGATCCTAATCCTTCATGACTATTTAAGGGGTGCTCAATATTTTCTTGGTTCTTACCATTGATGGTATACTTAAGTGGGTTGCATGTATTATCTATATTCTTAAGATCTAGAGTATTTTCTAGCTTCTTATTCAAAAATTAATTTCTCTATATCTCCTTTGAATTTGTAAGCCTTTAGCAGATCATCCTGAACTTTATATTCACTCTCTCGAAATTATGTCTCCTTGACTATTTCTATTCCCTCTTGTGAAGATTTTTCTATTATTATTATTAAGATCATTCTTCATGATAATATTCTTCTTTTTGGGTTCAATTAGAGCATTTGAATCTTTCTAAAAAACTTCTTTTGTCTTTTGATTCTACATTTTCTATTGAAGATTTGAGCATTCTCTAACAAGACGTCCATATTCATGACAATCTTTGTTGAATAGGACAACTAAGAGGGGGTAGGTGAATCAGTTGTCATAGAATTAAACCTTTAATTCAATCACTAGAACTAATACTTAATACTACTTAAATGATTAATCATCAAATGCCAATGCAAAAAATCAAATCCAACACATAAACATAATAACACTAGATTTATGTGGAAAACCCAATGAGGGAAAAATCACGGTGAGGATTAACTCACACTATAGAGAATGTCAAAAATGATTACAAAAGGCTCACTACCTGAAATAAGGCTCACTACCTAAAATAAGGACTCAATGTCCGAAACAAGGACTCACTATCCAACAGGGCTAACAACCTGAAGAGCTCACTGCCATAGAGATACAAATAAGACAAAGAAGACTTGTTACAAAGAGAAGTCCTATAATCCTAATGCAACAAAGGATTCCACCACAATCACTCAATCTACTTGCATGAATGATAGAGTTCACCTTCTGCTCACTACATCCAAAAACTCAACATTAAGCTTCGCACTGATCAAGTCCACACTCAGAACACACACACACTCACTGAATAGAATCAATGTCATATCAAACTACACTTTATCTTTTCTCTTATTGCTCATTTTCTTTGCTCTTGTATATTTTCTATCAATTAACTTATCTTGCATTTATACCATCATAAACTTTGAAACATATCCAAAGTCGGCCATCCAAATCCAAATTCTTATTAGGTTGGCACCAAAACATCCTAGGGTGGAATTAGAATGAGGGTGACCCAAACATACATTTCATAAGGACCCAAATAGATCCAACACACTTCATCAACCTCAAAAGTAGTATTTCACACATGGTCGGCCAAACCAGTGTAAAACACAAAGAACCATTAAGCACGAACTTTCCAAATGTTGAAATTATCTTCAATACAATTAAGGGAAACTCGACTTTAGAACTGCAAGTCATAAGAATTCATCAAAGAGAAATCTAGACCAACAACATTTCTCTCGAACCTCAACTAGAAACACAAAAAACCACAGTTCACAATTGGTGAACACAACTTGCATGTACAATAAATCAACAACCAAAAATCTAGATATAGCATCTTCTAACAACCATGAACAACATGTTTGAACCACACAAACATAGGAGTAAATCCAGACCAAAACTCAGAGCAACCACTGAACACCTGCAACATATCTTCATTACAATTTTCTCAATATCCTCGACATATACAACCAATAACAACTAGTTGATTACCAGTTGATTGATTGACATCAATGAAAACACCTTTAATATTTCCATTCTTGCAACAACCTTGACATATGAATGACAACATTTCATTGTATAAAGCTTGGATATAATCCACCTCTCCAACCTTCAAGGTAATACTTTTTGGAAGTAGAATGGTGAGATCCAACTCCAAATAAATTTTTGCATAAACTAAAAGAGACTTACCATGGAAAAGGCCCAAATATGTTCATAGCTAACCCTAAATATTTGGCAAGTTCTAAAAACATTTGAGGACTAAAACACCTAAGTTAGGGCATACATGTAAATCCATATTAGTGTTGTTATGGGCATTTCCTCAAAGGGTTTGAAACTCACATGTTGATGCTTCATGAAGAGATTAGAATTTTAAAAAATATGGACCTCCACCATATATAGTATCTTACAAGCACACAACTCATAATATCCATTAGTTATCTAGTTCTTTCAATCCCACAAGTATAGGTCTTTGAGAGATAATGACATGCCAAGGAATCTATAGATAATCTTCTACTAGATGCGGGGTAGATACATTCTTTCAAAAAATTTAGACACCAATTTTGATGATAGAGAGTCCTCTAGAGTTGGCATGTAATGATTTGAATTATATTTTGGGTTGGTTGGTCTTATGCTTACCACTAGCCACCAACAATACTCCAATTTCCGTATCACAAACTAAGGATTTGGACCTTGTAATTACACTTTTGAAAGAATGAGGGGAGATAGATCCTCCATACCTTAACCCATTGAGGATAAATCAAAAGAAAGGGAAATACAAGCTCCAAGAACACCAAAGAGAGAAGGCACAATAAAAATTGAAAAAACTTTAATAGAACATAAAAACTAAATTATACAAAATATCAAAATCTTTGAAACAAAATTCTCAAAATTATTAATTGCATTATAACAATAAACACAAAAAAAGTTAATATCATTACTTACAAACTTTTCATTTGTAATAATTGTAATGCTTCATAATATTATTCTGAAAATATTGAACATATTATTTTTTAGCTAAAAATAGTATTAATTTATTTGCTACTCCACAAGGAAAATGAGCCTATATTGATACCTCTTAACTAAAAGCCAAAGATAAAACATATTTAAAAAAGAATACTTTAAATCAAACTTATAAAACAAATATCATAAAAAAAATTAAATTAAATTATACTTTTATTGTTATATTATCTCATAATAAAAATTCATACTAGAACAATATTCTAATTTATTATAATAAAAATATATTTTAAATTGTTATTCTCTCATACCAAAAATAATATTGTAATTTACTCTAATTCCCTTATAGAATATTTAGTTATAAAAATATATCAAATTTATCATACGCCTTAAAGAGTTGGTAAACTATAAAAATACTACCTAAAATAAATAAAAAACAGGGCATAGAGGTCGTAGATGATAGAACCATCAAATTTATAATTTAAATTTAAATTTATAAAACTATAATGCATTCAGCAGAGTGGAACTTCAACTAGAGCGTTGTTTGTAGTGAAGGTCTTGCCCTTGAATAAACCATTAGCGCCACGACAGATAACACGCTGGCGTCACACCCAGGATTCCCGCTGAAATGTCTGACGGGGCCAAACGTGCCTCCTTTATGTGTTTTTCACCCGAGTAGATAATCAACGGTCCTCAGCCGCCGTTGTTACGTCACATGGTTTCTGTGCCAGCTGTAATTGTACGGGCATCCAATCATCTGCCTTCCAAACTGACATTCCGGCCGCCGCCAGCTGTACAGCAATCCCCGGCTGGGCTGACACAAATCCAGCGGCAAACTTCTCGTCACCGCTCAGCCGCCTGCACGGATATGAATTCAACCTGTCGGTAAACGAAACAGAACTTTTTCCGAGGTCCCGGAGTGGCCAATTAGGCCTATAAGAAATTCTGGCCAATTTACGAGCAGCTGCAACATGGTTGTCGCTATCAAAGGGCCGGAAAGTGGAGCCCACCACGAACATGGCGCAACAGAAAGGAAAGGAATGAAGTTGATGAGGGGACCTTGGCAGACTCTCTCACTCTCTGTTGTTGATGAGGTGGGCCCGGTGCTGTCCACTGCCGCCCAAATGGAAGAGTGAGGCTTAAAGACTAAGGCAAATGGCAATGGGGACGCAGATATTTTTGTTATTATGGTGGGAGGGGCCTCCTGAGCTGCCCATGTCTATTTGCAGAGCATATATTATGCTTCTGGTGTGGAATTCCGAATACTATAAGCAGTTGGTGCAACTTGCACTATGGGATATGGGTTCGTGCACCGCCACTTGCAGTGTGGGGACTGGATATGAGCAAGGAAACGAATCTGATTCGACATGAATGGCGGGCGCGTGGAGAGACAAAACAGTATCTTCAAGTGGGAGGAAGTTTCAATGAATCTCGTCGCGAATGTGCCCTCCGTGGTCACATCCACGTTTTATCTACCTGATTCCTCTGAGGATATTAATTTTGTTTAAGAAAACTTGTAATCATGGTAACATTGCGGAATACTTTTCTTTAATGTTGGGTCCCCAACGTGGAGACAAGCTTGTTTGCTTTCTTCACTAATGAATTTTTCCCATCACTTCTCGTGCTCTTAATCGAATTAAAGTAATCCATAAACCAGGATTCCACCCTTTTGATGGTGATTATTTAAGGAATCTGAGACGAACTTTTTGTGACCTAATCTTTACCCCCCCAATCCGAATTTTAAAGTACAACGTATTGTTTCTCCCAACATCAACGCAGTACTTGGTGTAAATATGTTTCACAATTTACAACATTTTAATAATATTATAGAATTGTATTTTAATATCTCCAAGTTAAAAGTTAAAAATTTGCATATATTTTATAGTTATTATATGACAACAAAAGCTGGCATCAATTTCCTTCCATGATTGCGACAGCCTCCAGATTGAGACTGCCATTTAGGTGAGTTTTTTAAACAATGATTTCTTTTAAGACTAATAAAACCCTTGATCTATATTTATTTTAAACGCACTTTGACATGGAATATACGATAAGATAATTGTGTCGGTTCCCATCAATGCAAGCCCCAATCTTATTATCCAATGCGTGCCGGACTTAAACGGCACATTCTTATGCTCCATTACATCACGCTAAACAAAATGTGACCCCTCCTCCATCCGTATCCATGCCACGTCGGATCCACGCAAGCGGTTTTCTAAAGAGATGAGAATATTACAAAGGCTATTCGGGCACATGACCCCTGCTTACAAATTGGGTCCATGAAAACGTAGACAAGAGATCACCATTTTTTATAATGATAAAACTTGGAACTAATAAAAACCACAAGCCAAACATGGTGGCGAAAGTAGTGGAAAGAATCTTTTTGTCTTTGAAATCAGTTTTCTCTTTAAAAAAAGGCTGGTGAGAAAGAATTCAAGATTCGTCACGTTGCTATTATTGATGGAATTGCAGAGCACTAGGGGGTTTACCAGGGCACAATTCCAGTAAAGAAAAACTACTTGCAAATTACAGTAAGAATGGACTAAAATAATCATGGGAATCTTATGAACCAGTCAGAAATTTGAGGCAGAATAAACCGCCCCAAACACGGGGAATGTGCGTAGGAGAAATGGGTACGTAAAAATGTCGTTGAGGTTGAGAGCTGAAGAACACATTTTCCATACCATGTGTGGAGGTGGATCCCTCAGGTATGGAGGACGGACCTTTTCCTGCAGAATAGAATAAAGTACCAGTCAATAACTTAACATGATTTTGGGGTAAGCCAACCGTAGTTAGCAATTTTCAATCTTGGTTTGCGGTGGGGTTGGTTGGTGTGCGCAGTTGACTTCGACAAGTCGACGGTGTGTGTAAATATATGGTCGTGTGTGGGGACACGTCCAATGTAGAAAACGTCTTATCGAAGTGAACGGCTTAATCCATCTCGTATTCTTTTTCAATAGCAAAAAATTCAGACATCTCAATAATTGTCTTGTATAATTGAGGCATCGGATCAAGATGATGGCGTTCATGGCCCATGATTGAAGCAGCCAGGATTGTGGATACAGTAGCGACTTGCACTAGCCAATTGCTTTATATAGGTTGCGACATACACAAAGTTTCAGAATTGGAAAACCAAGTGCGGCTTGACGACATATTTGTCTTCAAATGAAATTTCAGGGGAAGAGTAGTCTGTGGATGGAGTCCCTGAGCTTGGCGTGCTGTCCCGAAATGAGCTCACAGAGCAGTAGCGAGAAGGAGGGGAACAACCTTCAGGACGATGAAGTAGGGAGCGCCATGACGGAAGAATTGATGTCTTCTAACGGGCCGCGAGGGCAGGAGGAAGAGGCGGATTGGAGAGCGGGGGAGAGGAGGAAGATTGGACTGGAACGAATGGGAAGCGGAATGAGCGTCGTGTCGGCGGCCGCCGCAGATTCTGATGGCGGGGACGAGTTGAGAAGGTACTCGATGTTAGATCAGGGGAAGCTGCCGTCGTCGCAGTACAAAGGCGTCGTTCCGCAGCCCAACGGGCGGTGGGGAGCGCAGATTTACGAGAAACACCAGCGTGTATGGTTGGGGACGTTCAACCGGGAAGAAGACGCCGCCCGCGCCTACGACCGCGCGGCTCTGAAATTCCGCGGCCGGGACGCCATAACCAATTTCCGCCCCGTTGCAGACGCCGATCCGGAGGCTCGCTTCATGAGCCAGCATTCCAAAGAACAAGTCGTCGACATGCTGCGCAAGCACACTTACGACGAAGAGCTCAATCACCACACAAACACCAACAAGACCGGCTGCGGCGGCGGCACTCATGAACAAGCCATGCAAGAAAACGGCACAGCAGACGGAATGTCAAATTCGTGTTCCGAGCCAGGCAATTCGCCCGCCTTTTCTTCTCGGGAACATCTTTTTGACAAGGCCGTGACGCCCAGCGATGTCGGGAAGCTCAACCGCCTCGTGATTCCGAAGCAGCACGCGGAGAAGTATTTCCCGTTGGACGTGAATTCCAACGACAAGGGTTTGCTCTTGAATTTCGAGGACAACACGGGAAAGGCATGGCGTTTCCGTTACTCATACTGGAACAGCAGCCAGAGCTACGTTTTAACCAAGGGCTGGAGCCGGTTCGTGAAGGACAAGAAGCTGGAAGCCGGTGACATTGTTTCTTTTCACAGAGGGACGCCGGACGCCCGCCAGCTTTACATCACATGGCGGCGCAGGCCCTGCGGTCAGCAGCGCCAAACAAATGGAGCCCCGAATCTCGCCTACGGGGCTTTCAATTCAGTGAGCACTTATAATCCCCAGTGGATGCACATCTATTGGCCCAATTCGGGATCACCCCACGCTCACATGGAGACCACCGTCTGGCCGTCTCAGAGCCCTGCTATTCCTCTGTACTTCTCGGCTGCCGGCAAAGGCAGTTTCCGTGACCTGTGTATTGCACCTCAGGCTTGTGTAATAGAGAATCCCAAGCCCAATCCCCCAAAGAAAGAGTTTCAGTCAAGTTTCGAGAAGAAGGAAGTGAGACTGTTCGGGGTAAATTTGGCGGAATCACAGAGATATGGGGAGTTAATTCTGTTCCCTTAATGTGGGCTTTTCTCTGTATACTTTTCATAGGAAATTCCGTCCTATGACTACCTTAACAATCTGTGAATCAGTTAACTTTTTGACTTTAACTCTGCTCGATTGTACCCATACATGTAATCTTAACATGTAAATCTCAAGCACGGAAAGAGCTTTTAATTTTCTATCATGATACTCGAATTTCTGGTTTGATTTGTAGTTTTTACATGCTCGGAGAGTTATCTGTTCGGTCGGTTGTAATGTATATAAAGAGTGATTGTTCAAGAGATTTTCTTGTCGTTAGGATTGCATTCAACAGACTTCTTTTTGTCGACGCTAAGACTTGGCTGCAGGAGAATTATTTTGTCTTTGTTGGGATAATCAGAAACTTTCATCTTGCGCTCGCTTTTTCTTTACCTCTCTGTTGTGTTTGGAACAGATAACAAGTACGTGGAATATTCTGATTTCTAGCTATAATAAAAACATGTTCGCTTTTAGAATGCCAGTTGCCGTGCGATGATAATATACTCATTCTACGTTTCTGTTAAGTGACAGATTAATGTAACGCTAAGCAACGCGTCATTTGCTGATTTTGAGTAATCGGGGTTTTATTTGCTCGTTATTAGGAATTACTATTTTTATCGAAGGCAATTTACAAATCATTATTCTACCAATCAAAAAATAGTTTTTTTTAATTATTTAACATTCATTTCTTAACATAAAAATAAAATTTAAAAGTTGTTATTTATATCTTTCTTTTCTAGTTGAGAAAGATTGATTGAATAAATATAGGTTTTAATCTTGCATTGCTCATTTTTATGATTAAATAAAATTATATTTCTAGCTTTGAAACAAGCTTTTCATATATTAATGTTATAGTACTCACGCACATGTTGTTTACATATGGAGTGGGCTTTATGTGCAAATTTAATATGTTTTATTTAATTTATAGTTTTTTAAAAAAATAATTTATTTACTTTATGTTTAAATAGTTCTATATAATTTTAATTTAAGAATATATTTATTTGTTTTTTGACAATATATATTATTTTATTATAATGTTTATTCTTAATATTATAATTATTATAAAGAACAATACAAATTGTGTTTTTTATTTTTCGTAATGTTTATGATTATAAACGATAAAAATGTATACTTTGTACTTTATGTTATTTAATATAGATTTTGTAAATAAATAGTTGTAGTTTTTAATTTAATTTAGTTGGCGCACAAATTTACAATAACCACAAATCTAACTAGCTAATCACTATTATAGATACATTTAATTTTTGTCTATTGTTATTTGTGGTTTTCCTCTATTTAAGAGTAGGTTACATGGTAGAATCTAGTCCTTAGACTAGACCACACATGACCTAGTCTATTTCTTTTAAAGTTCAAATTACCCACCCTTAGGATCACTAATATTTTTAATGTAACCATTATCCTAATGGCAAATGTGCCACTAATATAAACTTGAGTGACTATAGACAAGTATTTACATGCACCTCTCGATTCATCAAGGGAAAAATGTGTTGTCATGGCAAGTGTTGATAAGAATCACTCCAAAGTCATATTCAATAAGACAATGTATCTAAAGAAGAACTCTATATTACTACATCTAATCTAGATCTTAGATGGTCTAAGCATTCATCTTATCTTTATCTAATAAAGACATGATCATATATAGCATATGATGGAAAATAAATGCAAAATTAACCAACATACATTTGAGATTGAAATAATTTAGCAGGTAGTGCTAATTTTATTCAATGAAACAATGAATGGAGTACTCATAGGAATTCAACCATTGAGGTTTAGATTGAAGATTCTCATGACTAGAAAAGGGTGAATAGATTAAATTGGCTTGACCAAACTTTTATATCTCCATGCTCGGTTGTTGAGAGTTGAATCTCTCTCTCTCTCTCTCTCTCTATATATATATATATATATATATAAATAAATAAATAATAAAATTATAGATTATTACTAAAAGACAATTACAATATAACCAATTCATGTTCCATAGTTATTTTTAGTTATAATTTTAGCTATTGAAAATTAGGCTCTTGATAATCAACCTTCTAGATATGTGATCTACAAATGAGTTTGTATGTAAGTGACAAGTGCACATAACTAAATTTTGTGGATAGATCACTATGTGCTATGTAAATTGGGCTACTTACATTATGCAAAGCTATGCAAGTTATTTCATAGTACCATGAAGGGTTGTTGAAACTTGTGTAGTTAGAAAAACTAGAAATTTTAATAGTTGGCGGTTGTGAAACCATTAGAATGATTTTCACAACCACCCTTGGTAGTTTTATTTTTGGTACAATGATTCAATGACTATTATAGTGGCTTAAATATCACTCATTTAATAAAGTGACCTAGTTTCATATGACATGAATCAAAAAGAGAATTAAGAATGTTTCATATTCATAATCCACTAAGTTATAACACCTCTCCCCTTATAGACCTTCTTGTAATGCCTCATTCTTCCACCTTTACACCTTAAAAGATTAGTTTTTCGCTTCAATTAGGATCCTCACATAGTTTTTAAAAATATAGCATCCTCAAGCCTAAACTAATGAGTTTGCACCTTTCTCTATTTAAGCCAATTGTGAAGTTTCCTCCCTTTCCCTACAAACTTTGAAGACTCTTAATATTTTCTTGAAATGAGAGTTTATTTAAAAGAATTTTATCACTCTTTAGAGATTACCTTTCTTTATTGGAATTTATATTGCCACCATTTAATCTCTTTATGAGGATCTCCATTGATTGAAAAAATATTGCTATAGAATTCTCCATTTTAAGGAATATTGCTTCAACATACTGTTACAAGTATGAAGACCTATGTTGTCATTGATGTCAATAAGCTTGTGTTGTCATTAATGATAGTTGTGCAGTGGTTGAGAAGAGATTGTCTCTTTGATTAGTTGCATTATGTTGTCATCAATTAAGTTGCTGGTGTTAACCTCTAGTGTTACTTTGATAAGCTTCTATTTATGGTTTTGATGTCAAGGATATTGAGAAAATCGATAAAATAAGGAAACATGGTGTTGCAAAAATGTTCTGGTTTGCAAAAGTGTTTTAGTTTTTCTTCGCATTTTTTCTGGGTTGAAGATCTGCTTGTGTGGTTTGAATATGTTGGATAGAGATGTTCAAAGTTTATATATCTAGAATTTTGGCTTCTGGATCAATGGTTAAATGAAGTTATGTTCACCAGTGTGTGAACTGGTCTTGCAATGTTGCTTAAAGAGGTGTCTGAGAGAAATGTTCTTGGTCCACATTTCTTCATGTTGTTTTTTAGGTCTTGTGATTTTGAAGGTATGTTGATGGTATTGATCTCTTGCCTACATCAAGAGGAAATTTGTGGTTTGGTACTCTGGAAGATGGATCTTAGTGTTGTAGTGTTTGGTAGTGTACTTTGAGTGTATTAGGCATGTACATTCTAAAGGTGCAAATTGTTGCAAAGAAGTTTGATAAGTTTTAGGTTGATAGAGGAATATTCTAGATTGTGATGAACTGTGGTATGTGGTTCACAAGTCATCCTTGGATTTGAGGAAGCATGTAATTCAAAGTCTAATGGTGTTTGCATGGGTAACAATTGACCTGGTGTTTACTCTACATTAGAAGATGTTTAAACATTAATGAAGGTGTAGCGTGGCATGTGAGAGTTGATTTGGGTCCTAGTTAAGTTTTGTTTTGGTCTACGTTTTTCTCTTATCCACTGTGGGAATGTTTAGTGACAACCTATTTTGAATTTGTAAAGTGTAAAGGTGTGTGTAGCTGACTTGAAGATTTTTTTTCAAGTTGTAGATGGTATACATGCAAGGAGAGTTGATGCAAGATAGAAGTGTGAGGGTGTGGAATAGAGTTGAGTGTTGTGATGTGAAATTAAGTGTAGAAGTGTGAATTACAATGTGAGCTATAATGCAAGACTGTTGAATGTAGTGAGCTGAGGTATCTTGATCTCTTGAAGGTTGCAAGTGTGGTTGGAGCTATTGTGGTGGAATTTTTGTTGTATTGAGAGTGTGTTCTTTATGTAACATCTTATCTTCTTTCTTCTTTCTATTCTGACAGTGAGCTTGAGATGTGAGCCTTTTTGGATAGTGTGTCCTATTTTGGCAGTGAACCTCTATGTATTAGTTTTTACAACTAATTATATTGTGAGCTAATCTTCGCCATGGTTTTTCCCTCATTGGGTTTTCCATGTAAATTAGGTGTTCTCTTTTGTATGTTGTTGGCTGTTTCAATTTTTGTTATCTACTCTTTATGTTTAAACATTATAATAGATTAAGGTTTTAATGAATGCTTGTGATCTAATTACTGTTGAGGGTTTTAATTTTCTAAATTGATACAAATGATTCACCCCACTCTCAGTTTCTTGTTCATTCAAAAATTGGTATCAAAGCAAGGTTCCTTGGAGAAAAGCTTGACTGCTTGAGGTAGATCCAGATGGCAAACAAGAAGGAGATCCCTATGTTTAATAGTAGAGAATACATTTTGGAAGGTGAAGATGGAAGGCTACCTAATTTATCTCGGATATGAAGTTGCAAAGGTAGTAAAGACTACATATACCATGCCTGCAAATGGACTGCACACAAGTGATGAAATCAAGGCCTATAAAACAAATGTTAAGGCAAGGCAAGGTTTTTTCTTTTGACTAGTCTTGCAAATACTAAATTAGTGTAAGTTATGGATCTGAATACTACTAAAGAAGTTTGGGATAAAATAGAAAGTATCTATGAAGGAGATGATAAGGTTAAACAAGCTAAGTTACAAAATTTGAAGGCACAATTTGAAACTTTGTGAATGTTTGATGATGAAACAATCACAAGTTACATGCAAAGATTAATAAAATGGTAAATGCAATGGGAGGTCTTGGTGCACAAGTCAAAGAACCTAAAGTGGTAAAGAAAATTCTCAGTTCAAGTGTATGTGTAGGATCATGATGGGCCAAAAAGTGGCGATATGATGGGTATGTGTAGGGTATGTGGTTGACAACTTTTTTTTTACCCAAAATTGATGAAACAAAAAGGGTTTTTAAAGGAGATTCTCAGCTTTCCACCGATATAAATTATGCTTTAATTTGAATTTAATAAGTAATTATTATTCATTTTCTATTTGAATTACGACTAAAGTCCTGATTGATAAGCTGATTGAAAAACATCTATAGCTTTCAAATGGTATCACATATTTTTTGAATTTGAAACATGTGTCACATTCTATGCTTTGCATACTATAAGATTAAAAAATGAATTTCATGAAGTTTTGACCAAGTTAAGGTGGTGGACATACGAGTTTTTATATTTTTTAAAGTTGTAATAAAAATTTCATAATTAATTATTTACTTAGAAAAAAATTACAAAAAAATATGCATCACATCGGGACATGAGTCACTACTTATATCTAAAATCTTATAAAAAAAATTATAATTTTATTGTGGTTAGGTGGTCAAGCAGAGGCCTACTTATTTTTCCTTGAAAATTTATGTACTACATTGAAATTTCAAATTTTCATAAATAGTTTTTTTTTTTTATAAATAAACCTAGTAGTTTAGAAACTACATTCAATTTTCTATAGATTCTATTCTTACATATTTTTGAAATAATAAAGATAACTTATTCAAATTTTTATGTCAAGTTGCCTAACTCTGATTTTTCTAAATTTTTTGCCACTTAAGGGCCTATTTTTTCCATGATGATCCTACACATACCTAGAACTCTTCTTGATTCTTATAGTGAAATAGTTTTTGCTATTGAGGATTTGTAAAGTTTGATACATACACTAGAAATCAGCTATATGGTACACTAACTACATTTGAAATGAGAAAAATTGCTCCAAAAATGGTGCAAAAGTGGAGACTGATTTCAAGGATGGAAAATCAGAAAAAGTTAAAGATTCAGATGGAGATGATCTTGATGATGTGGAAGCTAACTTTGTAAGAAGAATGAAAAAGGGCACCAGTAAGTACAAGGGTAAATTACCTTTCAAGTTCTTTAGTTGCAAAAATATAGGTCACTATGCTTCAAGATGTCCAAATAGAGTTGTAAATAGTAAGAATAAGGAGAAAAAAGGTAAGATGATCCAGAAAAGCTACTATGTTAGAGAAGATGTTGGTATTTTTTATGATGAATCTGATTATGGAGATGCTGATGATAATGAATGTTTATTTTTGGCTTTAAAAGATGAATCTATTTCTACTAACTTTGAAAGATGTGAAGGAAAATGCTCCAAAGAAGGCTAAGACTGAAGGTACCTTGGTATCTACTTTTCATGCTAGAAAGGATAAGAACTATTGGGTTATTGACAGTGGCTACCCAAATCACATGACCAGAGACAAAAGTAAGTTTGTTAAACTTGAAAAATATGATGGAGGACTTGTTAAATTCAGAGATGATTTAGGTGCTAATATTTGTGGAATAGGCTCAATCAGTTTTGATGGAAAGCATAATACTAATGATGTAACTTACTATGTCAAGGGCTTAAGGAATAACCTTTTGAGTGTTGGACAAATGTTTAACAAGGGATACAATATTAAATTTCAAGATGATGGATGTGAGATTAGAAAACTGTCTATAACTATAATTGTTGTTGGAAAGAGGACATATGGAAATATC
Source organism: Sequoia sempervirens (assembly GCA_007258455.2). Lineage (NCBI taxonomy): Eukaryota > Viridiplantae > Streptophyta > Pinopsida > Cupressales > Cupressaceae > Sequoia > Sequoia sempervirens. The sequence continues at coordinate 180,632,609 of VDFB02000015.1, forward strand.
TATCAGCTCAAGGGTGTTGATGTTCGTTGCTTTATGACTCGGGTTAATGATAGCTAGCTATAGCATAGAAGAATGTGTCACATCAATTTTGATAATTTGGTTTGAATCAATTTAGTTCAAGTAGTGAGAGATTCGTTGAGGATTACAAAGCCTATCAATGTTGTTTGCAAAAATAATTAATTTGGAAAACAAACAATAAGTAGTTTCAAAGGAAACGAACAATCTTCTACTAGATTGTTGGAATTGGTACACACATACCTTTGTGGTTCAACAAGAGTGAGAAGTCTCCAAGGTGACAAGTACTTTATGCTTTTGATTGATGAATATTCTAGAATGACATGGGTTGTACCTCTCTTAGAAATAAATTTGAAGTTCTAGATAGATTCAAAGCATTCAAAGCTATGGTTAAAAATGAGATGGATTTGGAGATCAAATGTTGAGGTTTGACAGAGGTGGAGAGTTCACCTCCAATGAATTTAACACGTCTTGTGAGAATCATGGCATAGAGAGGCACTTGTATACCCTTAGGAATCCTCAACAAAATGGAGTTGTTGAAAGGAAAAAAATAGGACTATTCAAGAAGTTGCAAGGACTATGATGAGAGAAGGTAACCTACTAGAAGTATACTAGAGAGAAGCAATACATATTTTTGTTTACATACTTAAAATAGTTTAAGAAAAAGCTAATAGTACAAAAACTCCCTATGAGTTGTGGCATGGAAGGATTCTTACTGTCAAATCCTTTAGAGTGTTTGGAAGCAAATACTAAATCGAAAGAGATGATAAAAAATTAGAAAAGTTTGATGCAAGGTCCGATGAAGGTAGCTTCCTTAGATATTCTATTAAAAACAAAGCATATAGATGTTACAATAAAAGACTAAGAAGGATTGTTAAAAGTGCAAGTGTCAAGGTTGATGAAGATTTGCATAATTATGTTATAATAGATGGATATGAGTTAGATGAGCTTGCTTGTAGAGAAGAAGAAGAAAAAGCTAAGGAACAAAAGTGCAGAATGAAGAGGAAGAAACTCCAGAAAAGACCCCCTAAAACCCCTAAGTATGTGTAGAGAATTCATTACAAAGAACATATCATTGGAGACAAAAACAAAGGTGTGTTGACAAGAAGAAGAGCTATTGAAGCAAAGGTAAATCTGTGTTTATTTTCTAAAATTGAACTAAAGACAATGAGTGAAGCGTGCAAATATGAACATTAGATGAAGGAAATGGAAGAAGAACTTATGTAGATTAAGAAGAATCAAACTTGGGAATTTGTTCCCAGACCTGAAAACAAAAATATTAGTAGAACTAAGTGGGTATTCAAAAACAAGCTGAATGAGATTGGAGAAGTGGTAAGAAACAAGGCAAGTCTTGTGTGTAAGGGCTATGCAAAAGTTGAAGGAATAGAATTTGAGGAGACATTTTCTCCGGTGGCTAGAATGGAAGCAATCAAGATGTTTTTGGAATTTGCAACACATGAAAACTTTAAATTTTATTAGATGGATGTGAAGTCTACTTTCTTGAATGGAGAGTTGGAAGAAGTTTACATGGAACAACTGAAAGGATTCCAGTTGTCAAATAAACCTAATACAGTTTGCAAATTGAAGAAGACACTATATGGATTAAAGCAAGCTCTCATAGCTTGGTATGCAAGGTTGGCTAGATATTTGATACACAAGGATTCAATAAGGGCACCATAGGTAGTAATATCTAATTTAAGGTTGAAGAAGATCAAATCTTGATAGTGGTTGTGTATGTTGATGACATAATCTTTGGAGGCAATGAAGTTGTGTAGGAAGTTTTCCAAAGAGATGCAGAAAGAGTTTGAGATGTCTATGTTTGGGGAGATAAATTTCTTCCTTGGGATACAAATCAATCAAATAGATAAAGGCATATCCATTTCACAATAAAAGTATGTTAAAGAGATGTTGAAGAAGTTTAGAATGGGTGACTCCAAATCGGTATGTTATCCTATGGTTACTGGTTGCAAATTGAGCAAGGATGATGAATCCCCTAAGGCTGATTAGAGAAAGTATAGATCTATGATTGGTAAACTGCTATACCTAATTGCTACTATATTGGATATCATGCATGTAGTTTGTCTTGTGGCTAGATTTAAAGATCCTAAAGAGATACATGTTGCAACAATGAAGAGGATATTTAGATATTTGAAGGGCACTCTAGATTATGACTTGTGGTATCCTATGGATACCGATTTCACATTGAGTGCTTATACAGATAAAAATTGGGTTGGTTGTGTTGATGATAGGAAAAGTACTAGTGGTGGTGCATTCTTTCTTGGATGTAGATTGGTATCATGGCTTAGCAAGAAATAAGATTCAATTTATTTATCTACTATAGAGGATGAGTATATTACAATAGCATCTTGCTATACACAGGTATTATGGATGAGATAGACATTAAAGGATATTATAGTAGTGTATGATGAGCCTATTTCTATCTAAATTGTGATAATACAAGTGCAATCAATATTTCAAAGAATCTCGTGATGCATTCAAGAACAAAACATATATCAATTAGGTATCACTTTTTGAGAGAGAAGGTCATGAAGAATGAAGTAAATCTTGAATATGTACCTACAAAGGATCAGATTATTGACACATTTACTAAGGCTCTTCCTAAGGATACTTTTGAGCATCTTCGAGAGAAGTTGGGGCTTATTGCCCATCCTTCTTTGAAATATATGCATATGGAGATGCATTGGTCTAGTGGATCTATGGATTCATTCCTTGTTTGGACTAATGTTGGTGGCTACCTCTTAGGGGGAGTAGGTAGTGATATTGTTATAGTATGGAGTTGTCATTATGCATAGGTTGCTAAGTTGATTGGTGTGTACTCCTAAGGGGGAGTATTTAGAGTAGTAAGTATCTTGGTTTTATGTGAAAGGGGAGAACAATGCAAAATGTTTTATCCTTTTCCATTGATCTCAAAGGGAGAGAGACATAAAAGTAAGGAAAGAGAGAGAATTCATGTGAAAAAGACAAGTATTAGAGGGATAGAGTGTGTAATGAGCTAGTTGTGCAAGGGGGAGGAAAGAGAAAAGGAAAAAAGTATGTTTAGAGCTATATTTTGTCTTTGATAGTTTTTCACATCTTGCATTGTCATCAATGAAAAAGGGGGAGATTGTTGCAAGTATGAAGGTCTTGTCATTGATGTCAAAAAGCTTGTGTTGTCATTGTTGATAGTTGTGTAATGGTTGAGAAGAGATTGTTGCTTTAATTAGTTGCATTATATTGTCATCAGTTAAGTTGATAGTGTTAACCTTTAGTGTTTCTTTGATAAGATTTTATTTATGGTTTAGATATCAAGGACATTGAGAAAATTGATAAAATAAGGAAACATGGTGCTACAGAGATGTTCTAGTTTGTAGAAGTGTTCTGATTTTGCTTTGCATTTCTTCTGAGTTGAAGATCTACTTGTGTAGTTTGGATATGTTGGATAGAGATGTTTAGAGTTTATATATCCATAATTTTGGCTTCTGGATTGATGGTTAGAGGAAGTTATGTTCACCAATGTGTGAACTAGTCTCTAGTGTTGCTTAAAGAGGTGTCTAGGAGAAATTTTCTTGCCTCACATTTCTTTGAAATTGTTATTAACATCTTGCAATTCTGAAGGTATGTTGATGGTGTTGATTTCTTGCCTACGTCAAGAAGATTTGTGGTTTGGTACTCCAAAAGATGAATCTTAGTGTTGTAGTGTTTGGTAGTATAGTTTGAGTGTACTGGGTGTGCACATTTTGAAGGTACGAATTGTTGCGAAGGAATTTGATAAGTTTCAAGTTGATAGAGGAATATTCTAGATCATGATGAAGTGTGGTATGTGGTTTGCAAGTTGTCCTTGTATTTGATGAAGCATGTAATTCAAAGTTTAATGGTGTTTGCATTGGTAATAGTTGACCTTATTTTTACATTACATTCAAAGATGTTTAAACATTAATGAAGGCGTAGCATGGTGTGTGAGAGTTGATTTGGGTCCTAGTTAAGTTTTTTTTGGTCCACGCTTTGTTCCTATCCATTGGGGGAATGTTTAGTGCCGACGTATTTTGAATTTGTAAAGTGTAAAGGTGTGTGTAGTTGACTTGAAGATGTTTTTAAAAATGCAAATGGTATAAATGCAAAGAGAGCTAATGTAAGATGGAAGTGTGGGGCTTTGGAATAGAGTTGAGTGTTGTGATGCAAAATTAAGTGTAGAAGTGTGAATTGCAGTGCAAGCTATAACACAAGATTACTGAATGTAGTGACCTGAGGTATCTTGATCTCTTGAAGGCCACAAGTGTGGTACTTAGAGCTATTGTGGTGGAATCTCTATTTCATTGAGAGTGTTTTCTCTATTTAACATCTTATCTTATTTCTTCTTTCTATTCCAGCCGCGAGCTTGGGTTATGAGCCTTTTTGGATAGTGTGTCCTATTCTTGTAGTGAGCCTCTTTGTACTAGTTTTTGCAACTACTTATATTGTGAGCTAATCCTCACCGTGGGTTTTCCCTCATTGGGTTTTCCACGTAAATTTGGTGTTCTCTTGTGTATGTTGTTGGTTGTTTCAGTTTTTGTTATCTGCTCTTCATGTTTAAACATTATAACAGATTAAGGGTTTAATGAATGCATGTGGATTTGATTATTGTTGAGGGTTTTAATGTTATAAATTGATAAAACTGATTCACCCCCCTCTCAGTTGTCTTGTTCATTCAACACATCCAACTCTTTTCCTCTTAACATGCTTCTCAAATCACTTCTCCATGCACATGATTTATTTTCTCTTTGTAAAGGTAATTTCTCATGTTTTCTTAACTGTGTTGTGGGCATAACCCTACAAAACATACAATTTCCACTTCCATAAAATGAATGAAATTGCAATGAGAAAATTAATAATATAGAATATATAGAGAACCAATAAGCACAAATAAGACACAGATTCACATGGATAACCTGGTAAAATTATACCAAGATAAATCCATGGGAAAAGATATCTCATATTTTATTTCTCACAAATAAAAAAACATTTACAACAATCTTCAAAAGTATTAAAAGCATGACTTTTCATAGAATTATACATCTAAGTTGCTCTGTCCTCATCAAACAAAAAATTGATTCATGCAACTACATGTCAAAATAACTATAAATACTAACTCCAAAAAAATCTTGTCTTTTCTAGAAACTCCTTCAGTTGCCTTGAGCGCATACTTGAGTCACTACCATGTGGTACTCAATGTGGAAATGCCTTCAGCTATGTCGAGCACATACTTGAGTCACTACCATGGTACTTAATTTCAACTATTCATCACTATTGGAATAACAATAAAATTGACTCCACATTCCAACAATTACTAGGTAATGTACTTGATCCATACATTAGGGTAGATATTATACCTATATAGTTTTCAACTTACATAAATTTATGACTTATTTTTTGAGATCATACACAAATAAAATTGTTAAGAATCTAATGCATAAATAAATGAAACAAAAATAAATCACAAATGTTATATATACTTCAGAGAAACCAACTTCATGTAAAAAATCCTCCCAAAATATGAGAAAACACTCATGTTCATTATAGGCAATATAAGAGGTGTCATCCCATATATTTGTAAAATAGAGATTTATTAAATATAGAAACTATTTTGAATAACCTCTCTAATGCTCTCAATTCATTCCTTACATCTACTCTTTAAAATATTCCTAAACCTATAAAATATAATAGTGTTTATATCCAAATACATATCTTAAACATATTAAAAAACAACTAAGAGTTATTTATGCATGTCTTATAGGGACTAAAAATTTATTTACAATGCATTAGGGAGTTAAAGAGACTGATAAAACATGTTAAGAAGAGGAAAGAATGAGAACTAGAATTCCACTAGATACCATGAATTGTCATGATGAATCCACCACTTTGCATATGCTGATGATTATGTTTCCACTTCGATGATTTCATTATCACACTAGTCATTTCGGTTTTTTACATAATATAATCAACAATTTCATCCAAGTGAGAAAATACTTAGTTTCTAATCTTCTCTCTACTAATGTACAACCTAAAAATTTTAATATCCCATACCATTTGATAACTTCCTTGCTTTTAAGAGACTATCTTTGTTCCAAAAACACGTGCCAAAAACTAAATCCTTTGTGGATCACCCATCACCTCTTCAATGAGATGAGAAAATTGATTAAGAAGCTACTATTTAGAATATACCTTTTAGTTTGAACTACATGTACTTTCATAATAAATATTTATGACAATAAAATAAGGAATGTATATTGTTATACTCGTAATCATGCATTAGCTAATAACTAACTAATCTTTAATTGATTATTAGGCTAATTTCACTTCATGCACTTAAGCTAAACTTAGGAGTTATTTTTTTTGTTACTATAGTGAGCTATTATTAGATCATTCTATCTCATCACATAGGATGAAAAAACTTGGCATAATCTAATCCCTTTATCATTTAGGGTTTACTCTTATAAAGAACTCTCCTTCATTGTAACTCTAAGCAATATTTCCATTAAGTAAGTATTTTCTAGTTGAGGAATAACAAGTAATTGTTTGTAAAGTTCTCTTGCATGAAAGGTTTTTTGTTCATTGTTTGATCTTGTCCTCATGTTGCTCACAATTCTAACATGGTACCATAGCATGGATTCAACAAAACCTTTCTTGATTTTTGATTGTTTTCTTCAATTATGGTTACAAGGGCTTCAAATCTAGAATCTTCATGATTTTTTCATAGGTTTTGGAGTTGGGAAATTTTTTGGTGCATTTTGGCACAAAAAGGACCTCACCATTGCATTCATGAGGAAAAATCGACAAATTTTGACAATAAATTTTCCCTATTTCATTGTCAAGAGTTAATTTGGGAGGCCATACGACCCCTAGATGTTGTATCGTACAATAGATTTTAAAAAGAATAATAGGTAAAAACACCATTGAAATGTTCTTTTCTCATGCATAAGTGCAATTCAAACCTCTTAAGTGGATTGAAGCACAATAACATACATCCTACTTGTATGTCATCCTAGGTTTTTTCTTGAAATCATGCTTTTATTAAAAATGTGTGGGGATTGATCTAAGTAGGGTAATTTTGATCTAATCCTTAGCGAAATTGATTTAAGGGGCTTAAATCAAACCCTCATAGGCTTAGATTGAACCCCACATTGTGGAACTCCCAAAATAATCTCCTTCATTCCTATCAAAATACTAATTAAAAATATAATTCACCTCACCTTTTTGAGGGTCAAACAAATTCAAATGATAAATTGATTTTATAAATACACAACTCTCAATATTAACTTTCCAAATAATATAATGCTTATTTTTAAATTTTTCTATTTGATAATTTGAGTTAGTTTATTGGGGCCCTCAATAATGATAAAAATAAATAGAAGAAGCTTCCTAATTATCAATTTCATAATTTTCTTTCTCACAAGCCAAGAAAATAAAATGAGTACCCTTAGAAGGAAGAAGACACACTTGATACAACTTTACCACCTTTGTACTAAAAAACTAAGTAAATCAAACTCAAGTTATCAAGAAAACCTCCTTCAAAAAATGAACAACTAAAAGCTAAATACCATGAATAAAGAGCCAAAATAATCCACATTTCATGATAAGATGTAGCACACTAATATTGGGCCAAAGGCTACCTCTTTATTTTTTCAGAAAGGAGAGAGTACAACATGATAAACTCCTAGGTGAGAGCACAAAGCTTTGTCATACTTTAAGCATTTTTGACTAAAAATTCATTTCCAACCAAAAATGTATTCTAGCTAGATTTTTTGTTGTCATTCTTTTTTTCTAAATGGAAGTTTTTGCTATACAAATATGTGGCATCACTTTTATGTATATTATAGTTAAAAAAATACTTAGATAAACTTAATCTTCTTGTAATTTTTACTCGTGTAAATTCTAAAAATATCATTTTTATTATATTTTAATTGACATCGCCATTTTTATATTTTCATGAAAAATAGGTCATTAGTGCCAAAATTTGAGATTGACTCCATTCACTAAAAATAGTAAAGTTTATTTTAAAAAATAAAATAAATGCATTCCAGTAGAGGAGAAAATCTTGGCTAAGCTAATATATTTCTTTTATTTTAGATAAATAATCATCAAAATATTTAACATCCCATCACAGTGTTGCATGTTTTTAGGACATGCTATTTCAAATTTTTATCAACAAAATACTTATCAATTTTTTTTGTCATTGTAATAAAATTTTGAGTTCATTGTTGGTAATGCCATAGTGCGATGGTTAAATTTTGTGGTGTTGTGATTCTTTCCACTAAGGATCAAACCCCCACTGGGTTGTTATTGTTGAGTGTTCTTTTTGGGGATGAGGTCCTCCATGTGTGGTCTCACCAGTTCATAGCTTCGGTCAAAAGCATTTACCTCCATTTAAAAAAAAAAAGAGTTTACAATTGTGTAAAATAAAAATTTGTTACAAATAACTTGACATCTTATAAACCTCACTTTATTAGTTTTTATACCAATTTAATAGTAAATAAATTAGTAAATACATCATATTAAATCTCGAAATGTATTTATTTATCTCATCTACTTTAAGTTAAAAGATGGACTTTGTTTCCTTTCTTTATAAAAGGGTGACGAAACTTTGTGCTTTTTCCCTTCTTGGATTCTAAATAAAGGATTTTTGTAAGATTTTTGATAGTGCAAATCTCTTAAGATTTGATAACACAAATAAATAACAATAGGAAAATCATAATTAAAGATTATGAAATTTGATATGGATATTATTCCAAAATAGAAGATGCAATATAATAAATAGGAAATATAATGTTTTCTATAAGTGGGTACATACATGGGGAAAATCTATTAGAATTTAATGACACAAATAAGATATAATAGTAAAATCACAACTGAAGATTCTACAAATGTAATATGATAGCCATACCAAAATAGAGGAAATCTATAATACTTGAGAATGAGATATACAATGTATGCTACAAGTAGGTATATATAGTATACACCACCAAGAGATGTGACAATGTGGGATAAAAGAGATTTAATCACATGTGTCATATAGCTCTACTAAGCAACTCTTACACACTCTTACATTGTTATATATGCTCTTATACATCTTGCATGATGCGAGATTCTCTTACACATGTCATACTAATGCATGCAAATGACAAAATGGTTTTCATAGTGGGGCACTCTTTTCCATGAGAGCTCACAAATAATTAATAAATACAATTTTAGGATTATAAGGTGTACAACCCACTGCTCTTGGCAATTTTATGTCATCACATTTTCTTCTCAAGAATGTAATTTATTGATCACTTCTTGTGAGTTTCTTCTTGGCTTTTTCCTCCATTTTGGAAATAGTTCTTCATATTTATTTGTTTTATTCTATATAATTTTTTATTGTTTTTAAATTTACCTCACATGTTTTTTAGTTCAATAATGTAATCTAGAATTTCTAAGTCGAAGATAAATTGTACATATTATGTTATAATAATTACATTCTATTGAAAACTATTTCTAAGATGGGTTTGGTGGATTTTTTAAGTCATGTATGAATGAGAACTAGGTGTACTTCAATGTGAAAAGAAAAAACAAGTACCAATGTAAGAATATACCATTGAAAAATGCATCCTTATCACTTTTATACAAGTCAAGTAAAACATGTTGTGCATCTAATATGTGTGTGTGAATGTGTGACTGTCTACATGTATGCATGTATACATGTACATGCATGTCTATGCATAGGAACATGTGTGTGCGTTTCACTCATCGTTTGAAGATAAATGTTATTTTGATAGTTAATTCATCTTTTAACTTGTAAGAGATGATTGCCATATTTATGAAATAATTTTATTACGTACACAATGACTAATAATATTTTAAAATTTTGAAATGTCCATTTTTAATTCAAATAAATATTTAAAATAATATATATATTAAAATATTATCATCATTCATCGATATTTTAAAAAAAAATAAAAATAAAATAAAATATTATTGCACTATTTTAACAATAGAGTGTGAATAAAGAAGGGAGTCATGGTGATTTAGAAGTGTTTAGTTTAATTGAACTATTTGGCAGCACATGTGCTCTAACATATATGGGACTAATCCATCATTTTTTCTCAATGCCTATGTGATGTGCTTAAAAATCCTTTGTTATTGGACTCATTTAAGCCTCATTCCCTTTTTTTCTTAATTATCCCCCATATCAAGTTATTATTAGATTCATTTAAAAAATGGTAAAACATTTGATAATATGTACCTCCATCCCATGTCAATTTTCATTTATTCTCTAAGTAATTGCTACTCCACTAAGTATCCATTGGTCTTCGTTATACCTCAAAAATACTCATATTTTCCTAAACCAATAAATCCCATTGTGATATATGTTTTATAATTTCCCCAATCTTATGCCCTATTAAGATATTGTTTCTCACTTGGTCTTGACCTTTTTGTCATATGGGACACTAGTGTGTCATGATACTCTCCTTCTAATATAATTTTTGTTGAATGAACAATAAAACTAAGAGGGGGGGTGAATTAGTTGTACCTATAAACAAAGATTTTGGCAACCCGAAATGCTTGTGACCCTTCTAGGGTTTTTCACCTAAAAGGGTAAAGATTTGGGGCCAAAATGTAATGTATACATTCAAAGATTGATGTGATATGGGTGTAATGTGCCTATATGAGATGAACTAAATGCAAATAATTGATAAAATGGATTGATTATGCATGCAAAACTAGGAAATGCAAAGTGTTTGAAAACACAGTGTTCTATGCAAAAAGACCTAGAAAGATGAATAAAAATGCAAGTAAAACAAAATAGAAAGCTATAAAACTGAATGTGTGCACCTCTAAACTTGTTGAGGATTGGAAATGATTCTAAAATTCTGAAAATGCTGATTTTTAGGCCTAGTGGGACTCATTCGCCATTTTGGGTGAATCAATCCCAGTTTCAAAAATTTGCACCAGGGTCTATTTTAGCCAAATGGGTATCCAAATATACAAAACTCTCCAAAAAATAGGTATAGTGGGACTCACTCACCACTCAAGGCGAATTAGTCCACTTTGACTTTTCTAAAAACTCAAAAATGGAATCTGGAGCTCCCAGTTTGCTCAATTTGTACCTCCAGGTGTCCAGATCTGAAACCCTAATTTTTAGTACTATTGGTGACTTTTTGTGTTGATTTTGGCCTTGCAAAAATGGAGATGACTTCAACAATTTTTCAACCTAATCTTCAATCATGTCCAAGCCATCTAAGCACCTAAATCTGTAATCACACAAAGGAAGAGAGAAAATGTTGATTGTTAGGTATTGGGGGTTTGCCTTGGTCAAACCCCATTTAGGTAATTAAACCAAAATGAGGAAATAAGATAATAAAGCATGAAATATGAAACAAAGTAATTAGAAACTTTCCATGATGAAGGATCTTGAATTGCTGCAACAATGAATGAATAATCTTTCTTTTGAATGCCTTGATGATGTTCTTGAAGATGCTTCCTTGTGAAGACTCAAAATGCTAAACCCTAGCTTGCTTGACTTGAGATGGAGAATGAATGATTTATTAGGTGAATGAATTAGTGTTTAAAGGTCTCCTTTTATAGAGGAGAGTTAAGAATAAGGATCATGATCAAGGGCCAAGATTAAATTAGAAAATAATTTAATTAAGGATGGATGTTAATTGAGAGAAGAAAGACATGGATAGATAAAGAATTGAGGTGGAAGATAATATTGGCATAGAAAAATAGGTTGTTGGAGAAAATTAAGTAATAAAAATTATTTAATTTAGGTGGCCAACATAGGAGAAATAAATAAAATATTAATTTTATTTATTTCAAAAGAAAGGAGAGAACAAATAATTAGATAATTAAATAATTATTTAATTGGGGAGATGAAGAAATGATAAATAATTAAATAAACATAACATTTATTTAATTATAGAGAGAAAAGGCTAATGAATAATTAAACAATTAAAATAATTATTTAATTATAAAAGAAGAGGGAAAAGCTAACTATAAAAGTCAAGAAAAGTGTGAAAGTCATTTACAATTCTTTACAACACCTTTACAAGAAATGCATTTTATTCAATTTGTAAGGGCCCAAGACCTAATGTGGATGTGTAAAACACCTCACAACACTAGATCAAGGCCTCATTAAGTCCAATTTGTCATCAATTATTCCCAAATCAAGAAAGAAAAAAGGGATACTTTTTACATGTCCATAGTACCAAATTAAAACATCACAATCCTAAATAGTAATCAGATCCACATGCATTCATTAAACCCTTAATCTATTATAATGTTCAAACATGAAAAACAGATAACAAAAATTGAAACAACCAACACCATACACAAGAGAACACCAAATTTATGTGGAAAACCCTAGAATGGAAAAACCATGGTGAGGATTAGCTCACAATATAAGTAACTGTAAAATCGATACAAAGAGGCTCACTTCTAGAATAAGACAGATTGTCAAGAAAGGCTCACATCCTAGGATCACTGTTGGAATAGAAATAAGAAAGAAGATAGAATGTTACATAGAGAGAATGATCTCAATGCAATAGAGATTCCACCACAATAGCTCCAACAACATTAGTAGCCTTCAAGAGATCAAGATACCTCAACTCACTGCATTCAACAATCTTGCATTAAATCTTGCCTACAATTCACACTTCTACACTTAGTTTCACATCACAATACTCAACTCTATTGCACACTTCATCTCACATCAATTCACCTTGCATTTATAACATCCATAACTTGAAAAAATATTCAAGTCAACTATACTCACTTTACTCTTTACAAATTCAAATTAGGTCGGCACTAAGCATTATTGCAGTGAATAGGAATAAAAGTGGACCAATACAAAACTTAGCTGGGACCCAAATTAACTTTCACATGGCATGCTATACTTTCATTAATGCTTGAACATCTTCGAATGTAGTGTAAACACTAGGTCGACCGTTATGTTAGAGTAATAAGTATATTTCACTTAATTAATTATATCATATTGGTTAATTAATTAAGTCACTTATTCCTTTAGTTACTTAAGCTAAACTTAGGCACATTAATAATTGATTAATTATTAAGTGTGCACACTAGGGTTTCATTTAGGGTTTCCCTTTTAGGGTTTCTTGATCTCCTTCATAAGGATTGATCTCTTTGTAATAATCGATTCTCTTCAATGCATTTTTACTTTAAGGTTTACAAAACATCTTCTTTGGTTCTGCATGTCTTTTCCATGTGACAGGTGATTGCATGCAGGTGATCTTGGTTTTCTAACATGGCATCAGAGTGCCAGACCTACAGCTGCTTGTTCGTGATTTGAAGATATGGCCTTTCAGTGAGTTTCTAATGCAAGGGTTTCCACAGGCATCTTTTTTGCAAGATCTGGGGGCAGCCAATTTTTTGGGACACTTTGGGCTCAAACGGACACCGCCATCACGTTCGCAGTGGCCAAAAACCCTAAGAACGCCTGTCATTTCGTCGATTTTGGAGTAGTTGATCCAGGATGCAAATTTTTTTTGCCAAGGGGGCCGTATGGCCTCCCTAGCATGCAGATTGAAGCACAAAAATCAAAAATATTTTGAAAAATGTGCCATTTTTTGGGATTTGTGCGGTGCCTCTAGTTCAAATGACTCACGCCACCTGGCGGCTGCCCATCCACTACCGCTGCCGGGCCTTGCCGCCAGCCCCTGAGGGCTCCCTCTGCCCTGCTCCAGTCATATGGCCGACTGGGAGCCTCAGCTTAGCCCCCGTGGGCCTCTGTCAGCCTCGCGGCGGTCTTATGGAGACTGGGAGCTCCGTGGCTGGGCCCCAACCAACTCTGGCACCTAGCCCCTGGTCATATCAGTGACCAGGGGCTCTATCAATTTTTTTATAGGGGGCCCAATTTTTGCTGCGACGGCCAGATGGCCGTCAAATTTAGGCTCGCTTTTTGCTGATGCTAGCATGACTTCATGATGAGGTCATCCGTGCGGCTGGCCCTCTTTGCCCTCTCCTAGCCCTGATTTTTTCTAAAAGAGCATTTTTTTCTTTTGGTCATAACTTGGGCATATGGTATCAAAATCAGGCAAATGCGATATCACCGGAAAGCTGGTTCCGAGCACTTTCCAGTGGTGCTATTTATTTTTAGTATTTTATTGTTTATTTACATTTATTTCTGTTTGAAGTCAGATGTTTATTTTGGACTTTTGAGCTCATAACTTTTTGCCATGATCTCCGATTTTTGCTATTTTTGCGGCGTTGGAAAGGTATTAAGGAGCTCTATGTTGCTATCCATGCAATTTTTCTGTATCTATCCCAAGTTGATTGCTTAGTCCATATTTGTCCTGATGGGTTGTTTGGAGATTACTTGGATGTTTTGGCAGTTGGGAGGGTGCATCTTGCATCTTTTAATAATTATTTGTTGCTTCATATATTCCAGGGTTGTTCCCATTTGGAGTTTTCCAGTGTTTTGTGGCATCGGGTCTGCTGTTGCTTTATCATGATTCCTTGAGTCAATCAGTGACTCTCATCTGGTTTCAGTAGTAAACAAAAATATCTTTCCTTGCTTGCCAGAATCAGGTTCTAGTGTTACTCTACAAAGTTCTTCCAGTGCTTCTTTGCAGCATGTCATCTCATTGTAGGGGGGCTTTTTCCCACTGGGTTTTTCCTTCTCTACCTCATTCTTGCATTTGTAAATGGGTACCTGATCAGGCCTAGTTGTCGGGACCCATATTTGCTTTCATGCATCTTATTCTAGTGTTTTAGCTTCTTCCTAAGTTAATCTTAAGGGGGGGTGTTAGAGTAATAAGTTATTCCACTTAATTAATTATATCATATTGGTTAATTAATTAAGTCACTTATTCCTTTAGTTACTTAAGCTAAACTTAGGCACATTAATAATTGATTAATTATTAAATGTGCACACTAGGGTTTCATTTAGGGTTTCCCTTTTAGGGTTTCTTGATCTCCTTCATAAGGATTGATCTCTTTGTAATAATCGATTCTCTTCAATGCATTTTTACTTTGAGGTTTACAAAACATCTTCTTTGGTTTTGCATGTCTTTTCCATGTGACAGGTGATTGCATGTAGGTGATCTTGGTTTTCTAACATGTTACCCATGCAAACACCATTAAGCTTTGAGTTACATGCTTCCTCAAATCTAAGGATGAATTATGAACCACATGGTTACGAACCACATACCATGCTTCATCATGATCTAGAATATTCCCCTATCCTCCTAAAATCCATAAAAACTCCTTCGCAACAACTCACACCATCATAATTTACATGCCTAGTACATTCAAACTACACTATCAAACACTACATTTCTAAAATCCAACTTTCGAAGTACCAAACCACAAATATTCTTGACACAGGAAAGATATCAACATCATCAACATACCTTTAGAGTCACAAGACTTGAAGAAAAATTATGGAGAAACGTGAAGAAAATACATTTCTCCCAGACAACTCTATAAGCAACACTATAAAACTAGTTCACACACTGGTAAACATAATTTCCTTTGACCATTGATCTAGAAGCCAAAATTCTAGATATAGAAACTCTGAACACCTCTAACCAATATATCCAAACCACACAAGAAAATCTTCAACCCAAAAGAAATGTGAAGCAAAACTAGAAAACCTATGCTCACCTTGTTTCCTTATTTTATCAATTTTCTCAATATGCTCGACATTTAAACCATAAATAGAAGATTTGCAAAGAAACACCTGAGGTTAACATAAAAAATTTAACTGATGAAAACATAATGAAACTAATCAAACAAACAATCTCTTGTCAACCACTGCACAACTATCATCAATGACAACACAAGCTTGTTGACACCAATGACAACACCTTCATACTTGCAACAATCTCCCCCTTTGTCATTGATGGCAACATAAGATGTGAAAAACCATCAAAGACACAACAAATCTGATCATACTTATTTCCTTTTCTCTTTTCGCCCCCTTGTGCAACTATCTCATTACACTCTCTCTCCCTTTGATACTTTCCTTTTTTCACATGACTTATCTCTCTCCCCTTTTGAGATGAATGACAAATGATAAAATATTTTGCATTGTTCTCCCCTTTTAACATAGAACCAAGTTACTTGCAACTATTCCAAACACTCCCCCTTAGGAGTACACAACAATCAACATAGAAAACTTTGTACAATGACAACATTTATTCCATATTTCAACAATGTCACTACCTACTCCGCCTGAGAGGTAGCCATCAACATTAGTCCAGACAAAGAATGAATCCATAGATCCACTCGACTGATGCATCTCCATATGCATCTAGTTCAAATAAGGAGGGGCAATAACCCCCAACTTCTCCTGAAGATACTCAAAAGTATCCTTAGGAAGAGCCTTAGTAAATATGTTAGCAATCTGATACTTTATAGGTACATATTCAAGATTTACTTCATTCTCCATAACCTTCTCTCTCAAAAAGTGATACCTAATTGATATATGCCTTTTTCTTGAATCCATCACTAGATTTTTTGATATATTGATTGCACTTGTATTATCACAAAAGATAGAAATAGGCTCACCATACACCACTTTGATATCTTTCAATGTTTGCCTCATCCATGATACCTGTGTGTAGTAAGATGTTGCTACAATATACTCAACCTCTACAGTAGATAATGAAAAAAAATCTTGTTTCTTTCCAAGCCATGATACCAATCTACATTCGAGAAAGAATGCAACACCACTAGTACTTTTATTGTCATCAACACAACTATCCCAATCTACATCTGTGTAAGCAAGTGCTCAATGTGAAATTAGTATCCTTAGGATACCACAAGCCATAATCTAGAGTGCCCTTCAAATATTTGAATATATTCTTCATTGCTGCAACATGTGTCTCTTTGGGATCTTCTTGGAATCTATCCACAAGAAAAAATACATACATAATATCCGGTCTAGTAGAAATTAGGTATATAGTAGTCCAATCATAGATATATACTTGCTCTGATCAGCCTTAGGGGATTTTTCATCCTTAGTTTGCAACCGGTAACCATAGGAGTACATACTAGTTTGGAGTCATTCATTCCAAACTTCTTCAACATCTCTTTAACATACTTTGATTGTGAAATGAATATGGCTTTATCTGTTTGATTGATTTGCAACCCAAGGAAGAAATTCATCTCCCCAAACATAGACATCTCAAACTCTTTTTGCATCTCTTTTACAAATTCCTACACATAGCTTCATTTCCTCCAAAGATTATGCCATCAACATACACAACTACTATCAAGATTCGATCTTCCTCAACTTTAAAGTAAAGATTATTGTTTGCAGTACCCTTATTGAATCCTTACTAAATCAAATATTTTCCCAACCTTGCATACCAAGCTTTGGGAGCTTGCTTCAATCCCATATAATGCCTTTTTCAATTTGTAAACCATATTAGGTTTATTTGAAAACTAAAATCCATCTGGTTGTTCCATGTAAAATTATTCTTCTAGCTCTCCATTAAAGAAATCGGACTTCATATCCATCTAATAAACTTTAAAGTCTTTATGTGTTGCAAAATCCAAAAACATTCTGATCACTTCCATTCTAGCCACTGAAACAAATTTCTCCTCAAAGTCTATCCCTTCAACTTCAACATACCCCTTACACACAAGCCTTGCCTTGTTTCTTATCACTTCTCCATTCTCATTCAATCTATTTATAAATACCCACCTAGTTCCAATAATGTTTTTTCTTTCAGGTCTAGGAATGAGTTCCCAAATCTGATTCTTCTCTTGATCTGCATAATTTCTTCTTCCATTGCCTTCATCCAATGTTCATCTTTGCATGCCTCATTTACTATCTTCGATTCAATTTTAGAGAGTAAAAACAAATTTACGTTTGCTTCAACAACTCTTCTTCTTGTCAACTCACCTTTGTTTTTTTCTTCAATGATCTTTTTTTCAGAATGATTTCTTTGCACATACTTAGGGGTTTAGGGTTCTTTTCTAGGACTTCTTCCTCTTCATTCTGCACTTCATTTTCCTTAGCTTTTTTTCTTCTTCTCTACAAGCAGACTCATCCAACTCATATCCATCTATTACAACTAAATTTTGCATATCTACATCAACCTTGATGCCTGCACTTTGAAAAATCCTTCTTAGTCTTTTATTGTAACATCTGCAAGCTTTTCTTTTAGTAGAATATCCAAGGAAGATATTGTAGTGTAGGAAAATGCATACCCTTGCATTTTCACACTTGTTTGGGCCCTTCTTACTTTATTTATCCCTATTTATGTCTTAATTGGTCCTATTTTGCATCCACAAGCCTAATGAATTATATCTTTTTATGGCTAGTCCCAACAATCATCAAAGGGGAAATGATAATATAATAATTCTGGCTATGTGTCCCTAATTTTTGGGTCGGGAGTAAGATGTATCCTATGGAATCTTTGTCCCCCAAAGGTCTTGGAACCCTCTTTTCAAAGGCACCTTAAATGGGCCCCTTTGTGGAGTTTGTGCCTTGAGTTTCATGCCTCGGGACTAAGACACCACCTAGGGTGTCTTAGTCGTCCCCCTTAGGGTATTTTCGAGATTTAATTTCAAATCTTGGTAGGATTTAGCCTCCTTTAATTAATGAATTTGTATGTCGTCTTGTTGTGGTGTAATTTTAGGATATTAAGCATAGGTAAGTATAAATACAAGGTTCTTTCACTCATTTCTCATCCTAACACACCTAGCAATCTAATAAGCATCTAAGCATTCAAGTATTCAAGCATTCAAGAGCAGCTCAACAAGCATTTGGAGCCATCATCAAAATTCAAGCATCATATCAAGGATATTCTTGCATCATGTCTGTTTTTGAGCTAACATTTGTAATATAGGGTTTTGATTCAAGCAAGCAATTCAAGTCAAGATCTATCAAGCATTCCTTTGATTCAAGATCTACATTCAAGCTAGCCACCTCACACAAGTTTGTAGATTTCATGACAAGGTTTTGGTGAGTTGTAACATTGCATGTTGTTCATTCATCATTTCCCTTCATTATTCTATTTCATTTCAAGGTTTAATTACCAACAAGGGGTTTGACCAAGGCAAACCCCCATTTACTAACAATCAACAATTTTTTCCTCTCTTGCATGTTTGTGATTTCAGATTTAGGTTGAAGACTTGAAGATCATTTGGAGTACAAAGTTGCAAAGTTGCATTTCAAAGTTGTCATCTTTATAGAAACTCACCTATAGGCTAGATCTTGAAGTTTTAGGACCTAAGATCTGAGAAGAAGGAAGTGTAGACATTGAGCCTTAGGATCACATTCAAAGATTTCAAAAATTTAGATAGGGACTAAGACGATAGTAAGGGCGTATTAGTCCTCCTAGTGGAATTTTGTAGAGATTCTTTCATATCCTATTTCAACATCTGAAGATTTTGCATTTCCTCTGAAAAACAACAACGAGACTAAGACAACAGTAAGGGCTTCTTAGTCCTCCCTGGCATATTTTGATAGCATTTTTGCATTTCTAGAATCATCATTACATTTCTAGACTTTCCAAGTACACACATAAATTTATGTTGCTTAATTTCATCATTTGCACTCATCATTTAGCTTGCATTACTAGGTTTTGTGAGTTGAATGTTAAGTTGTCTTTTCCAAGATTTTTCTTGGTGATAAACCCATCAAAGCTTAAAGAACCCCCTCCTAGGTCTTCCTGTTGAGAATTGACTAAATTTTGGGGTTGATAGTCAATGCAATTTAGACCCTAGGACATTCTTGAATGACCTAAGGAAAATAGCGGCATTTCCAACTGTGCCCATTTTATTTCTGGTTCATTTTGGTGAACCCAACATTTTAGAGCATTCATTTTTTGATTGGGAGTTGACTAAAATCCTAGATATAGGTTGCATTCATTCTTGCATTACATCTTGCATTAATGAAAGTGCATCTAGGGTTTCTCATAGTTGCATTAGTGAAAGTGCATATAGGTTGCATTTTTGCTTTCTTGCATCATTTTATCTCATTGAAAAACTAAAAAGTGCATTGTTAATCATCCTAATTACATTTAGAAACATTGTTATCACACTCAAAGTTATAAAAATTGTATTCAACTTTGCATCAAATTGCTTGTCATTAGTTACTTTTTCTTGCATTCATTTGCACACTTTTGTGTTTCTAAACATTAGGTCCCTGGGTAGGCAACCTCGAAACACTATAAACAACTTAGATCTTTCCATTTAAAGAAAAAAACTACTAGGACTAGAACACCCTTCCTGGCATCTTAGTCCCTCTATGGGTTTTTGGATCAAAACCTTGTCTCTGATGTTTGGTTTTTATTTCACTTTCTGGAACTTCAAAATCTCACCAGTAGGACAAAGACGCCCTCACTGGAATCTTAGTCCCTGTTGACTTTGACTTTGTAGTTTTTAGGATCTGAAATTGCTTTTTTGTGCTTCTGTTTGATGCTTTCAATTTTTTGTTACAGTTTGCAGAATTGTTGTTATCTCAATTTATTTCATTCCAAGTGTAATTATAAGCATAGGATATTGTGTTCATTGCACTTTCTTTGGTTTCTCCCTTGCATGAGTTGTACTACTTGGTGTCCTACTATCAATACTATGGTTAAACAAAGTGCGAGACTCATGGAATCCCACAATAAAACACTCATTGTGGATCTTGGGTTATCAAGCTCTCTTACTCCTAGTGTTGGTAATAGTTCACTAGGTATGGACTGTATCTTTGATACCTCTTATTCTATTCCTACCTTACCTACAAGTGCTATGCCAAGTGTTCAAACAATGGTTGATCATATCCCTTAAGAAAACATAATGAAAATGCATGAAGAATTAGCCCATTTACAAGATAGCGTGAGTATTGAAAATATTTCCAACATTGTTATACTTGCCATAGATAGTCTTCACCACATGATTGAAAGTGATGAAGGACTGGAAGTTGTGCGTAACATAGCTCAAATATTTGGAAAACACCTTCCTTCCACCACCAATGTGTTAAAGGATGCAGGACAACTGAGAGGGGGGTGAATTAGTTGTCACAAAAATTCAACTTTAAAACTTCAACTTAAATCATTTTCACAAATCCATAGTTATGTTATTAAGTATAAGCAAGAGATACAAAACAAAATGCAAGATAACACACTGAACACTAGATTTACATGGAAAACCCAATGAGGGAAAAACCATGGTGAGGATTAACTCACAATATAAAGTTTGTTCTAGAACAAAAAAGATAAGGCTCACTGCCAAAAGGGCTCACTGCCCAAATACAAATGCTCACTGGTTACAGGGAGGCTCACTGCCTATAGAAAGATTTACAGAATGAAAGAAGGCTTTACAGCCAAAAGGAACTGACAAAAGTGTACCCAACAAGTACTGATTCAATTATGGTGATGCTCAATATACAAACTTGACACATTTCATTATGTTCACTCTTCTTCACATTCGTTGCTACTTCATTAATCACACACACTGTCACACATCAACACATACTCGCACCAATTCATACAAAACTCATTCATACACACTTTTAATCTTCAACCTTGTCCAATATATACATGATCTCTTCACAAGCATTAATTAGGTCGGCCTAATTAGATGCACATTATATTTATAAAAAAATGCTAATAGTCAGCTTCAAGCAATTTCAAAATCTTCCCAACATGCTTTATCAAGTTGACATCAACCTAGGATAGGTCACACATAAATCTGCATAACCAAAATTATTTCACCATTCATTAGGTCGGCTGAGGATAGACCTAATAGTACTTTTGCAAACACTAGAGAAACATAGATATAGCATATGAGCACTTGGATACATAAGATATTGTAAGTACATGCTCTCAACACCTATGAACCATTTCCAAAAACTGCAAGTGATGATAGTTAACTGTAGAGGAGTACATACAAGAATACTAGAGAGAGCAACACGAGTACCAGTTCAGATACCAGACCAAAATACCTTATCAACATAGACTTCACAACCATGGTGATATCAATGACAACACAAAAGTTGTATAGATAGTCAAGTTTCCAACAATCTCCCCCTTTGTCATTGATGGCAACATGTAACACAAAAATTTCCAATTTTCTCCCCCTAACTCCAATCTCTCCCATCTCTCCAATCTCTCCTCCTTTGAAATCAGTGGCAAAGGGCAGCCAAAAGATGTATGCAAGAATGGTGACATCACAAAGATTCCAAAAACTTCACATTGCTTCCCCTTTTCTTCTTCTATACCACAAAAAAAAACATTCAGGATTCAAGTAAAGATAACACTCTTCACTTGAAAAACTTTCTTTTATCTCTCCTAAAGAACTAGATATAGCTTATTCCAGTTGAAAGTAGCAGACTCCATTCGAGTACATATGCTTTCCAGTACGCCCAACAAAGCAAAGGATGGTGAACAATGCGAACTTTGTCTTTCAACATCTTCAACATCAATAAGAAACCTGGATAGATGTTCTAACCGGACCTCAACAATTTCCTTAAGAAGCCAAAAAGTCTTCACTACATCATCTCTTTGCCTTTGCACAACAACCAATTCAGCTTGAAGTTCACCAACACTTAGCCTCTACTTTCCTTCTTTATATTCAAAGATGTCAAAAATATTTCCAATGTTGTTTACTTTACACTCAATTGCTTCAATTTTGCTCTTGAAATTGTCTACCACAATAGGCCACCAGAGACAATACTTGTAAATATCAAATATCTCTTTAATACACTTCTTTGTTTCAACAATCAGTTCGGCTAATATCCCTTTAGTTTTATTACACCTTTTCTTGATCAAAGCTTCAAATTTGCATCCTTTCGGACCTTCAAGCAACATTCTTTCTTCAACAATCTCAACAAGAATTTCAGGCAAAAAATTAGAAATAACTGATACATCAATACCTTTTCGAAGTAGGTATTCTACCAATGCATCATCAATCTTTAATTTGTCAATAGGAGAGGTTGCACTCCATAATTCACCAAGCTTCTTCATCTTCCCCTTAACCAACATAGACTGGGTATCATTAGAGGATACATTCTCCTTTTCATCTGAAATGTCAATGATATCTTCAGTTATAGCTTTCTTCTTCTTCGATTCCGGAGGGGATTTAGTAATAACAATCTCCAATTCTCATTTTCTGAAGGAAGATCCCACCTCAAATTGTCTCAATACTTATATACCATAGTACAAATTTGATTTCAGAGATGTGAAATAAGACTTGCATAAATTTTCACTGTCTGACAATGTCTTCAGATACTTGTAAATCTATTTTCTAATTGAACTCCTAGATTCCCATACCACATTATCTCTTCTCGACAGGGAATTCAAAAAGTAAAATACCAAACATACTAGTAGTGATCCAAAATGAAAAGGATAACACTCAATTACATACATTCAAATATTCTTAGAAATATTTTCAAGTAACAAGCTACATAGATCAAACTTCTTATTCTACTTAACCATCATGTGCACAATATGAACAATAATAGTTGATGTGCAACCTTCATGGTTTCTAAAATAAATCTTGTAAGAAATGCCATACACCACATACCTCATAGCCAAATCTTCAAGAGTATCTATCAATAAAGCTCGTGGGTCTTTGCTAATACCTATTAATTCCTCCACATCCTTGTATTTAATAGTTTTTTTTCTAGGAAGGTCACCAATACTGCATAAACCAGTGACTACCTCGATCACTTCCTTTGTAACTAGGTAGGGTTTGTCCAATACGATGCTTTCATTCTTAAAAAAATTCAATAAGAATAGGATAAATTCTTTATCGACAATCCACGGAAATTCACTCCACAAATCCATACCTAGGGTTTTGATGTTCTACAATTTGACTTGGTTCAACCCTAGTTCCAACTCTCTTATCTTCTTATGATCAAATTCTTCTAGCTCAACTTCTTTCAGCTTCAGAGGGACGCCATCTCTCAATTCCTTATCCATTTATGCACTTTCTTCAATTCGTTATTCGAGACTTCTTTGACTTTCTTCTTCTACTCTGATCATAAATAGAGAAACAAATTCCTAATTGCCTAAGTTAATTTCTTTGAATTCCTTCTAGAATTATTTCATGCTTGCTTCAAGATCACTCCAAGATCACTTAAGTTCTTCAAATGCTCAAATAACTAAGAAGACACAACTTTTCAACTTATACACCATGAATTTTCCCTAACCATGCATTAAATGCAACAAACACCAAAAAGCTGCTAAAAACATATTCTTCTCAACACAGGAAACCCTAAATCAGTTTGCAAACTTTTATGCCAACATGTTTTCTACCGGTTCATTTTCCAAAACCTTTGAATACCCATTCTTCACATTCCATCCTTGTTGCATCCTCTGACATGCCATACAACAGGGTGTTTTTTGATTTTTTCTAATAATACTCCCCCTGAGGCCTTGCTAGACCTAATTCTCGAATAAGTCACCTATACCAAATGAGAGTACAAACCCATCAGTACTTTCAGGTTTTACCTCTTCTTCCTCTTTCTTCTTCCATATCTTTTTCATCTCTTCCTTCATTTCTTCTTTGTCAATCTTCT
Source organism: Sequoia sempervirens (assembly GCA_007258455.2). Lineage (NCBI taxonomy): Eukaryota > Viridiplantae > Streptophyta > Pinopsida > Cupressales > Cupressaceae > Sequoia > Sequoia sempervirens. The sequence continues at coordinate 180,657,123 of VDFB02000015.1, forward strand.
TTACTGGGTCATTCTTTTCTACTGGAGTAGACTGCTTTCCATTCTTACTTCTACAAAACTTTGAGACATGTCCAGGTTTATTACAATTATAGCAGACAACACCTTTTGAATTAGTTTGACCTTCAATACCTCTCAATCTACACTGATTCGCCCTATGTCCAAATTTGTTGCATGCATAGTAGTAGCCATTAAAAGGTTGATTCATTCTGTCTCCATGAAATATGTTCATCATCATTCTACTAACCATTCCCACCTGAGATCTACACTCAGTAGCCTTATGTCCAAACTTCTTGCATGAGAAACATTGTCTAGAAAAAGAGCTAGGAAACTGATTCATTATGCTTCTGCACTCTATATGACCATATCTATTACATGAAAAAAAGCACCATTAAAAGAAGGATATCTTTGTGCATTAGGCTGTCTCACAGGCTATCTTCTTGAAAAATTCCTCTTCTAATTCCTTTTGTCCTGAGTTATTTTATTTCCCTTTGAACTTTCACCTGCATCTTTTCCTAGACCAGCTTTGTTCTTACTAAATCTCTATCCTACAAGAAATTCCTCAAGCTTTTTGGAGCTAGATTTGAAATTGTTCTCACAAAGCTTTTCCTTCTCCAGTTTAATCCTCAGATTCACCACTTCCTATTCAAGTCTAGTGCATTGATCAACTTTGTTCTATACCAATGTATTCATACATTCCTCAGTTTTTTTCTTTTCTTCTACCAACACCTTCAATCCAATTATCTCTTGTTTCAGGTGCTCACTTACTTCTTTGTGTCTTTCCTTGAATTTCTTCAAATGTTCTTTCAATTTCTAGACACATTTGTTTGCATCATCAAGATTTTCTTTTAGATCTTTGTTTTCTCTTTCCACTTTATCAAGATCCTCAAGAGCAATCCAAATCTCTCCTTTATCATCCATCTAATCAATTTTTAGGATCTTCCTCAAGCGGTTAAGCTCTTCACCAAGAAACAAAAGCTCTGATACCAATTGTTAAAGGATGCAGGACAACTGAGAGGGGGGGTGAATCAGTTTTCAGAAAAAATCAAATTTAAAACTTCAACATAAATCAATTTCACAAATCCAAAGTTCTTTTATTAAGTATAAGCAAGAGACAAAAAAAAATGCAAGATAATGCATTTAACACAAGATTTACATGGAAAACCCAATGAGGGAAAAAACATGGTGAGGATTAAATCACAATATAAAGTTTGTTCTAGAAAAGAAAAGATAAGGCTCACTACCAAAAGGGCTCACTACCCAAATACAAAAGCTCACTTCTTACAGGGAGGCTCACTTCCTACAAAAATATTTACATAATGAAAGAAGGCTTTATAGCCAAAATGAACTAACAAAAGTGCACCCAACAAGTGTTGATATAGTTTCGGTGATGCTCAATATATAGACTTGACAAATTTCATTATGCTCAATCTTCTTCACATTCACTACTACTTCATTAATCACACACACTGTCACAAATCAAAACATACTAACACCAATTCATACAAAACTCATTGATACACACTTTTAATCCTCAACCTTGTCCAATATATACATGATCTCTTCATAAGCATCAATTAGGTCGGCCTAATTAGATGCATATTATATTTAGAAAAAAATGCTAACAGTTGGCTTCAAGCAATTTCAAAATCTTCTTAACATGCTTTATCAGGTTGGCATCGACCTAGGATAGGTTGCACATAAATTCACATAACCAAAATTATTTTTTCATTCATTAGGGCGGCTGAGGATAGACCTAATAATAATTTTGCAAACACCAGTGAAACACAAACATACGATACAAGCACTTGGATACGTAAGATCATGTAAGTACATTCTCTCAACAACTACGAACCATTTCCCAAAACTGCAGGCAATGATAGTTAATTGCAGAGGAGTACGAACAAGAATACCTAAGAGACCAACATGAGTACAGGTTCATATACCAAACAAAAATACTGGATCAACACAGACTTCACAACCATGGTGACATCAATGACAACACAAAAGTTGTATAGATAGTCAATTTTCCAACACAATGGTGCTCAAATTTCAAACAATGTGCAAAGCCAAGGAGAAAATCAAACTCCTTCCCCTTCAACCATAACCTCCATTCCCACCTATACCAATCATCAAGTGACCACAACGATGCAACCAACTAGCAATATATTTCCTACCTCTAACATTTCCACTAGTGTTCCTTATACTTATGTGGCATCTAACCTAATATCTCCTCCCACAAGCAATCCATTCACTTATCCTTCCAACACATACACACCACCACCATATTCACCTCCATCTCAAACCACACACAATAACCCTATCATTAACAACCTTTTACAAAGCCTCTCATCTATTCAATTTCAAGTTTCCACCATAAATCAAAATCAAAATGGTCCACCTTCATACTATGTAAAAAGTAACCCATTATCCTTGGAGATATTTAGAACTCTGGTGCCACAAGGTATAAAGATCCCTAGATTTGAGAAATATGGAGGAAAGGGAGATCCTGCTAATCATGTTAATGCCTTTACTGCTTTGTGTAGTGACTTTATCCTTGAGGACAAACTTTTGGCTAAGCTTTTTCCCCAATCCTTGAAAGATTTTTCCTTGGATTTGTTTTTTGCATTACCAAATGACTCAATTCATTCATTTAATGAACTTGTTGAAGCATTTATTAACCATTTCCAAGTGCATATGGTTCCTGAAATGACATTAGCTGATTTGATGAGATGTAAGAAAAATGAGGGTGAAAAAATCACTGACTTTATTTCATGTTACCAATCACTTTATTCCTAAATTAGTGTGAAGATTCCCAATTCTCACCTTTATGTTCATAGAAAATTTACATAAGATATGAGACAAAATTACCATGATGGAATTCCCTTCATACATTTGTACATTTCCCTTTGAGATTATCATAATTCCGTAGGTAGTTGTGAAACAAAAACCACCTTTATCCATCCTGAAAAGTCTAAAGCTTCCAACCAAAACACCTACCAACCTTTTAGAAGACAAAATAAAAGTTTTCTTCAATTAAATTCCACCTCCCAACCTACCCAACAAGTTAATACCCAAGTAGCTGCTATAAAGAAGAGTAATTCTTATATCTTTGTGGATCCACAAAGAAAATTTACTCCCTTACCCGACAAACTTCAAAACATCATGAACCAGCTATTAAACAAAAACATGCTTACCTTACCTCCTATTCTCGACCTCTTAACCCTAGCAAGCCCTTACCTCTGAGCTTTAGACACAATGCCTATTGTGCTTATGATGAACAAAAAGGACATGATACAAAACATTGCAACCGTCTTAAACATCTTGTGCAAGACCTCATTGATTCCAATCATATCCAAATTAGAGGTGTGAATGACAAAGGTAATTATTTTGTAGCTCCTCCTAACAAAAATTACAAATCTTTACCAATCCCATGCCTAACCATAATATTTCATTTGTTAAGTCTAGTGAAAATAAGTCCGACGTGATGAGAATTAACACAGATGATGATAACATGAACAATAATGAACAATCTTATGGATGATGACAGACAAAATCCTATAGATACTAATGAACAACATCCTATTAGTACAATGATAGGAGTGATCGACATCGAGCCTTGTAAACAACAAACCATAATTCCTATCGACATTACTTTCTCTTCAGAAGAAATAATGAAAAATGCACCTGATGGTCCTCTTTACATAGCCAACAGAATCAATAATAGGCCCACTCCTGGGATTTTAATTGATCTTTTTTGTGGAGAGAATGTGATCATAGAATAACTCTTATATTTTCATGAACTTACTCAAGATAGATATGATAAACCAAAAGCATGGATTAAAATGCATGATGGTTTTGCTTGTGCTACGATGGGCTTGATCACACTCCCTTTACAAGTAGGATCAAACAAATCAAATGTATCATTCTCTATCATCTTTAATTTGGATCAATTTCATGTGAAGTTAGGCTAAAAATTGCTTCGCTCCATGAATGTGCTCCCATCCATTTTCCATAAGTACTTAAAGTTTCTAGTCGACAATGAAATATTCACTCTGAACCATAGTGGATTTAGCCCTTCGTCTTCCCATGGAAATTTTTTCTTAGACTATTTTTGGCTTGAGCCTATGGAACCTATAAGACCTTTTGAAGACTTCATTTTCCTATCCTACCAAAATTTCAAAGCAAAATGCATAGCCAAGTTATCCCTTGAAAAATTTCCTCCACCTATGATAAAAAATCCTCCCCTTGAAGAAAACAATATTGAACTTAAAGCCTTTCTGACTAACCAAGACCCATCCATAAAAAATCCTTTTCCTATTTCTTATAAAAGGCCAAGAGAGAACCAAACAAGTCCTAATCCACCTCCTAAGAAATTTTATAAAGCCAAAGAGAAAATGGTTGAACAACGTTCCATGGTTTCTTGTGTTCTTCCCTCACAAGAAGAAAAGGGACCTATGGTTGAAAAAATTGATCCTACACAAACACAACTTGAAAACCATAATAAAAGGAATCGAAATTCTAGAGAGCATAGGCATAGATGTCATTCTATTGCTCAAAAGATGAACAAAGAAAATAACATAGAAAATCAAAATTTAAACTTGATAGAAGCAATAAACAATGAGCCTCCTCCCTTACCAGAACCAATAGATCCTACGTCTCCAACACAATAAGCACAAGCACCTTCTATGGATATTATCATTCACCCTCTTGTTGTGGTTGACTGGAATGATGATGAAGAAACAAGTAAAATTGATGAGCAAGTGCACAATGAGCTAAATTAGTTATTTTCCTCTTCCATGAGCTTAAACAATAACAACCATGGTGATCCTCCTAAATCAAGTGATGCACTACATGTTGAACCTGGTGATTCTCCTACTTCAGTGCTTGATGTTGTCCCTCTCGCTAGTGATCTACATTTCACATATACTAAACAAGACTAGGATGTAGGTGATCTGTTGAATGGTTGACTCACATGTGCTTTACTAGTCTTTTTTCTTTCCTTTTTTCTTTTTGGTTGATTGCATGTGTGTAATGTGATCCCCTGTATTGTTTGATGTTTCCTCTCTATGTGCATTCCTCTATTTGTACCTTCGTTCTTCTATATGTCGTAAGCTTTTTTTTCCTTTTCATTGGTCTTTACCTTTCATTTTCATTTATCTTTTCTTTCCTTTCATTTTTGTCTTGTGTTTTCCTTTTGGGGATGACGCAAGGCATTGAGACACCCCATGTCTCTTCCGTGTTGACCCAAAAGCTTTTTCATTATCTTTTCTTTTCATTTATGTCTTGTGTGTTCTTTTTTGGGATGACGCAAGGCATCGAGACATCGTATGTCTCTTCCATGTTGACCTAAAAGGATTTTCTTTGTTTTCGCTCTCTTTGTGTCATTCTTCCAATTCTATGTGTATCTATGGAATGATGACAATTCTGAGCTCTCTAATATCATTGCAACAAAGATAGTTACTGACCTCAAATCCATATATCCCTTATGTGTTTCTAGGGGACAACCCTCTTTTCCTTTTTTTCTTTCATGTTTTGGATACTTTAAAGGAATTGCTAATAGCATGGTGTTAGCATTTTCTTTAAAGTGGGGGCATACATTGGCATTATTTTTGCATGATTTCATTTGCATTTTTTTCCATGTTCCTTGATGTGATTTTCTTACTTCATGCGAATTTTTTTGTCTTTGTGGTGACATTGTGAGTAATGTCCTTCAAGAGCCTGATCTATCTTAGCATATTATATTCCACTTAGTGGTAATGTAACACACTACATTCCCTAAGTTGTGAATCTTTTATGCTTTGATTGGTCCTCTCTTGGAGACATTAGGAACAATGTCCCCTAAGATTAAGACCTCACATGAACTAAGCAAAATCCCTCTGAACATCCCTCTCTCTTGTTGCATTTTCTTTTGTACCATATTAAAGTCATGGAAGTATGGCTTTGATATGGTCCCCTGGGGCTCACCTAGTGAACTAGCTTCACTAGCCCTGGTGAGTGTGAATTTTTCTTTTTGTGCCTTATCAAAGTCATGAAGGTATGAATTTGATATGGTCCCCTAGGGCTCACCATGTGAACAACTAACTTCACTAGCCCTTCTGAGCATGCATTTTTCTTTTTGTGCCTTATTAAAGTCATGGAGGTATGGCTTTAATATGGTCCCTTGAGGATCACCTAGTGAACAACTAGCTTCACTAGCCCTTGTGAGTGTGCTTTTTTGTTTATCATAGTCATGGGGTGGGTGTATGAGTTTGATATGGACCTCTTGGAGCTCACCTAGTGGAAAAATAGCTTCACTAGCCCTTGTGAGCATTTGTTTTGTTTGCATAGTGGACAACACATTCCACTTGTAAACCTTTTTAGAAAAAACACCTAGACCTGGCCAATAGTGTTTTGGACGGCCAGTCGAAGCTTTGATCCATTGCATTTTTTCTTTTTCTTTTTCCTATCTTTGGTGGTGTATGTTTGTGATCTAGTTATGGCTTCATATATCATCCAAAAGTGTGTTCCTTTGTGCCTATATTGGTTAGTCATAGGATCTTGATCTAGGGAGCTTGGCCACCCTCTTGGTCATTTTCATCCTATCTTATTAGCATTCTTACATTTGAATCCCTCTTGATTGCATGGTTTGCTACTTTAGTGTAAGTTTGAAGCAAGTTCATCCCCTCACTAAAGTGAAGGCTAAATGTAGTGTAGGAAAATGCATAACCTTTCATTTTCACACTTGTTTGGCCCTTCCTTGCTTTATTTATCCCTATTTATGTTTTAATTGGTCCTATCTTGCATCCAAAAGCCCAATGAATTATATCTTTTTATGGCTAATATTGACAATCATCAAAGGGGAAATGATAATTTAATGATTTTGGCTGTGTCTTTGATTTTTGGGTCAGGACTAAGATGCCACCTAGGGCATCTTTGTCCTGCAAAGGTTCTGGGACTCTCTTTTCAAAGGCACCTTAAATGGGCCCCTTTTTGGAGTCTGTGCCTCAAGTTTCATGCCTCAGGACTAAGATGCCACCAAGGGTGTCTTAGTCCCCCTTAGGTATTTTTGGGATTTAATTTCAAATCTTGGTGAGATTTAGCCTCCTTTAATTAATGAATGCATATGTCAGCTTGTTGTGGTGTAATTTTGGGATATTAAGCATAGGTAAGTATAAATATAAGGTCCTTTCACTCATTTCTCATCCTAACACACCTAGCAATCTAACAAGCATCCAAGCATTCAAGTATTCAAGCATTCAAGAGCATTTCATCAAGCATTTGGAGCCATCATCAAGATTCAAGCATCATATCAAGGATCTTCTTGCATCATGTGTGTTTTTCAGCTAACATTTGTGATGTAGGGTTTTGATTCAATCAAGCAATTCAAGTCAAGATCTATCAAGCATTCATTTGATTCAAGATCTACATTCAAGCTAGACACCTCACACAAGTTCGTAAATTTCATGAAAAAGGTTTGGTGAGTTGTAACATTGTATGTTGTTCATTCATCATTTCCCTTCATTATTCTATTTCATTTCAAGGTTTAATTACCAACAAGGGTTTTGACCAAGGTAAACCCCCATTTACTAAAAATCAACAATTTTTTCCTCTCTTGCATGTTTGTGATTGAAAATTTAGGTTGAAGACTTGAAAATCATTTGGAGTGCAAAGTTTCAAAGTTTCAAAGTTGCATTGCAAAAGTGTCGTCTTCATAGGAACTCACCTACAATCCAGATCCAAAAGTTTTAGGACCTAAGATCTGAGAAGAAGAAAGTGTAGACATTGAGCCTTAGGATCACATTCAAAGATTTCAAAAATTCAGATCGAGACTAAGATAATAGTAAGGGCGTCTTAATCCTCTTGGTGGAATTTTGTAGAGATTCTTTCAAATCTTATTACGACATTTGAAGATTCCACATTTCCTTCAAAAAATAACACTGGGCCTAAGACAATAGTGTGTCTTAGTCCTACTTGGAATATTTTGACAACATTTTTGCATTTCCAGAATCCTAATCACATTTCCAAACTTCCCAAGCACACACATCATAACTTTCTGTTGCTTAATTTCATCATTTAGCTTGCATTACTAGGTTTTGTGATTTGAATGTTATCTTTTCTAAGATTTTGCTTAGTGGTGAACCCCTCAAAGCTTAAAGAACCCCCTCCTAGGTCTTCCTTGTTGAGAATTGACTCACTTTTGGGGTTGATAGTCAATCCAATTTGGGACCCTAGGACATTCTTGAATGACCTAAGGAAAATAGTGGCATTTCCAAGCACCCATTTTCTTTATAGTTCAGATACCTTCATCAAACCTTGCATCAAAATTTCCTAAGTTTTCATCATCTCTTCTGATATAGAATTTACTTCCAAACTGTCTAAAGTACTTGACAGTAGGGATCCTTCTATACCACAACTCATATGGAGTCTTTGTGATATTAACTCTTGCTTGAACTCTGTTAAGTATGTAAACAACAGTTATGAATTCCTTCTCTCCAACATACTTTTGGTAGGTTAAATTATCTCATCATAGTCCTTGTGGCTTCTTGAATAGTCCTATTTTTCCTTTCAACTACTCCATTCTACCAAGGAGTCCTAGGGGTAGAGAAGTGCCTATTTATAACATGATTCTCACAAAACATGTTAAATTCATTGGAGGTGAACTCTCCACCTTTGTCAGACCTCAAACATTTGATCTTCAAATCCATTTCATTCTCAATCATAGCTTTGGATTCTTTAAATCTATCTAGGGCCTCATATTTTTCTCTAAGAAAAGTAACCCATGTCATTCTAGAATAATCATCTATCAAGAGCATGGAATACCTGTCACCTTGAAGAATTATCACTCTTATCAGATCACAAAGATCTATGTGTATGAATTCCAACAATCTGATATAATATTGTTCTTTTCCCTTGAAACTATTTCTAGTTTATTTTCCAAATGGACAATCTCTACAAACAACACTGATAGGATTTGCAATCCTCGACAGATCTCTCACTACTTGAACTGAGCTGATTCTAACCAAGTTATCAAAATTGATGTAACACATTCTTGGATGCCATAACTAGTTATCATTAATATGAGTAATAAAATAACGACCATCAACAACCTTGAGTTGATAGATATTTCCATCTTTCCTCTTTCTAGCACCAATTACTATTTCAAACCCTTTTCTGATCTCACATCCATCATCTTGAAACATAAAATTGTACCCTTTTCTACATATTTTTCCAACACTCAAGAGGTTATGCCTTAAACCTTTAACATAGTAAACATCTTCAGTATCATGCTTGCCATCAAAATTGATTGAACCTATTCCACAAATCTTAGTACCTGAATCATCTCCAAAGTTAACAAATCTTTCATCATATTTTTCTAGTTTAACAAACTTACTCTTATCTCTGGTCACGTGATTTGAGCAATCATTGTTAATAACCCAATAGTTCTTGTATTTTCTAAAACATGAAAATAAGATACCAAGGTGCCTCCAACTTTATCCTTTTTCTCTGGGACACTTTCCTTCACACATATTTCAGAGTTAACATAAACATATTCATCTTTTAAAGCCAAAAACAAGCATTCATTATCATTAGCATCTCCATAATAAGATTCATCATAAAAAATACCAATATCTTATCTAACATAGTAGCTTTTCTTGATCATCTTACCTTTGTTTTCCTGTTTCTTATTGTTCACAATTCTGTTTGGACATCTTGAGACATAGTGACCCATATTTCCATAACTAAAGCACTTGAAAGGTAATTTATCCTTGTACTTATTGATGCCATTTTTCACTCTTCTTACAAAGTTAGCTTCCACATCATCAAAATTATCCTCATCTAAATCTTCATCTTTTTCTGATGTTTTGATCTTGAAAGTAGACTCCACTTTTGTACCATTTTTCAAACCATTTTTCCTCATTTCAAATATAGTTAACTAGTGTTCCATACAATTGACCTCTAGTGTATGTATTAAAATCTATAAATTCCTCAATAGTAGAAACTTTTTCACTATAAGAATCAGGAACAGTTCTAATATTTTTCTATGCTACTTTAGGTTCTTTGACATGTGCACCAAGACCTCTCATTGCACTTACTAGCTCATTAACCCTCTGCATGCAACTTGTAATTGTTTCATTTGTAGACATGTAAATTATACCGATTGATCACGTGCACTTGATCCTATTTTACTAACATCAGTTCTGCCTAAATCACTCCTTTGTTAACCATTTAATCAAATAATCTTTATTTGATTAAATTCATCATTTTCCCCTTTTAATTAAATAAATAAATTTTATTTGATTAAATCATCTTCTATTAATTAAATAAATCATTTTGTTTAATTAATCCTAATGTTCCTCTTTTGATTAAATAAATCACTTTATTTGATCAAATCATATTTCATCTCCTTTAAATTAAATAAACTAACCTTTATTTGATTTAAGTCTAACATCATCCCTCTTTAATTAAATATTCATTTTCCTCTCATTTTGATTTAAATAAATCTAAAAATATAAGTCAAAGTGTCAAATCAACTAATCTCCATCTAAGTTAATCAAATCATGATTAATTCTAACTCTAATCCATCAAATCCTCTAGATTTTGCAACTTGTGCAAATAAGTCAATTTAATTGATTTATTAATTCTTCCATTTTCATTCAAAAGGGCATCAAGTTGGAATATTCCTCAAATTTGAATTTTCCCTCCCACATGCCTTATCCTCCAACTTGGCATTTATTTCTCTTACAAGTCCTTTTTTCTTGAGCCAAGTGGCAATAACTCCTTTTCCACATCTCCCTCCACAAGCCATCTTTCAAATTTCAAATATCCACCTAATAGCATTTATGTGCACATTCATCAAAATGTGCTCCACCTCTCTTCAATAGCATGTTGACAAGTGGCATTTTGTTATTGGTTGATCTTTAGTCCCACATTCATCCCATTTTGCATTCCTCCATCCTTCTCCATTATAAATAGAGGCCTTCTCTATTTGTTTGATCATCCACAATCCATGTAAAATCACTATGCTCATTTCAAACCACCATTATCATCAATATCATCCATATTGCATGAAATTTTTCATAGAGTTTCATCAATCATAGCAAGGTTATAAACATTTTGAATCAAGGAGCACACAATCATCATCATCATCGTCATCAAAGCTTTGCAAGGAGTTGGGAAAGGGCTTCTTTCCACATCAAAGAAACACCAATTCCCCCATGGGATGCTAGTTTGAATGTTTTGAATAAGTTTTCTTAGCTTTCAGTAGATTTCTTTTGATATTCTATCTTGTTTTCTTGTTCATTGCATTTATTGCATGGGGAATGATTGTTTTAGACTTTTTTATTGACTAACATTGGATTGTTTGATCATGTTTGAGTAGGTTTAGACCAAGCATTCACATCATCATCAGACATCCACAAAGTGTCAAATTGTTCCTTTAGATTCTATAACTTAGCTTGTTTAAACTTATCATCTCCATCATAGATAATTTCTAGCTTATCCCAAACTTCTTTAGCAGTTTTCAAATCCATAACTTTCACTAATTTAGTATTTGGAAGACTGGTCAAAAGAACAAACCTTGCCTTACCATTTGTTTCATAGGCCTTGATTTCATCACTCATGTGTAGTCCATTTGTAGGTATGGTGTATCTAGTCTTTACTACCTTTACAACTTCATATCCAAGATAAATCAAATAGCCTTCCATCTTTTCCTTCCAGAATGCATAGTTTGTACCATCAAATATAGGGATCTCCTTCTTGTTCACCATTTGAATCTACCTCAAGTGGTTAAACTTTTTCTAAGGAACCTTGCTATGATACTAATTGTTGAATGAACAAGACAACTAAGAGGGGGGGTGAATCAGTTGTACCCAATTAAAACATCACAACCCTCAATAGTAATTAGATCCACATGCATTGATTAAACCTTTAATCTGTTATAATGTTTAAACATGAAAAGAAGATAACAAAAACTGAAACAACCAACACCATACACAAGAGAACACTAGATTTATGTGGAAAACCCTAAAATGGAAAAAACATATTGAGGATTAGCTCACAATATAAGTAATTGCAAAACCAGTACAAAGAGGCTCACTACTAGAATAAGACATATTATCCAAAAAGGATCACAACCTAGACTCACCGCCAGAATAGAAAGAAGAAAGAAGATAAAATGTTACATAGAGAACACAATCTCAATACAACAAATATTCCACCACAATAGCTCCAACAACACTAGCAACCTTCAAGAGATCAAGATACCTCAACTCATTACATTTAACAATCTTGCATTAACGCTCACATTGTAATTCATACTTCTACACTTAGTTTCACATCACAATACTCAATTCCATTCCACACTTCATCTCACATCAATTATACCATCCACAACTTGAAAAACATCTTTAAGTCTTCTATACTCATTTTACTCTATACAAATTCAAATTAGGCCGACACTAAGCGTTCCCACGATGGATAGGAATGAAAGTGGACTAATAAAAAACTTAGTTGGGACCCAAATTAACTTTCACATGCCATGCTATACTTTCATTAATGCTTGAACATCTTCAAATGTAGTGTGAACACAAGGTCAACTGTTACCCATGTAAATACCATTAAAATTTGAATTACATGCTTCCTCAAATCAAAAGACAACTTGCAAACCACATACCATGCTTCATCATGATCTAGAATATTCCTCTATCCTCTTGAAATACATCAAAACTCCTTCGCAACAATGCACACCATCAAAATGTAAACACCTAATACATTCGAACTACATTGTCAAACACTACAATTCTAACTCCAACTTTTGAAGTACCAAAACAAAAATCTGCTTGACATAGGTAGGAGATGAAAATCATCAACATACCTTTAGAATCCCAAGACCCAAAGAAAAACTATGGAGAAACACATAGAACATACATTATCCTAGACACCTCTATAAGCAACACTGCAAAACTAGTTCACACACTAGTGAACATAACTTCCTCTGATCATCGATCTAGAAGCTAAAATTTTGGATATAGAAACTCTGAACACCTCTAACCAACATATCCAAACCATACTTGAGCAAATCTTCAACCCAGAAGAAATGTGAAGCAAAACCAAAACACCTTTGCACACTTTGTTTCCTTTTTTTTATCAAATTTCTCAATATTCTGGACATTTAAACCTTAAATAGAAGCTTATCAAAGCAACACCAAAGGTCAATATAATCAATTTAACCAATGATAGCATAATGCAACTAATCAAAGAAACAATCTCTTCTCAACCACTGCACAACTATCATCAATGACAACACCTTAATACTTGCAACGATTATATACATTAGTATCTTATGCATTCAAACTTTTATGTAACCATCCAAATCTATTCCTTTTGATAAACCCTAAACCCTAATTCACCTCCAATAATCAAATAGGATCTAAATTTTCTTATTAAATTGGTATGGGCTAATAAGGAAAGCTTCTAACACTACTCACACATCCTTCTATTTAGACAAATATTTGTATGCTTCTAGAACATATGTTTAGCAATCTAGCACTAACACCTACACACATCTCTAACCTCCAATGCTACAACTTGAACCAATGAATAAAAAACATAAAACTACTCCATACTATTATTGTTGAAGTGGTCTAGAGATCTAAGGGATGCCCTTAAATTTGACTCAAGCACTATATTTTTCATTTTTAAGCATATGTAGGCACTAGAGTAGGAGTAGAATATTATGTCAAATGCAAAAATTTACATCAAAAAATACAAAGAACACTTGGTTGCACAAGTACAAGACTTTGTCACACTATATAGGACTTCAATGTGTCAAAGAAGACACCAATGTGCAAGAAAATACCACATTATTCTCTATCATATAAAAGCCTACAATAATAGATAGAAACATAAGCACTCAAGTCCTTGAAAAAAAATAAAAAATGAAAACCAAACTTAGACTCTAGTAGTGTTACCTTCATTCATCTACCTTCCACTTACATCCATTGCCTTCACACATCTAAAAAATAGGCATGCTTTCCACTCCTCTTTCTCTTCCATATGCATTAAATTTCTAATGGTAGTTTAACATTGAGTCCACGTGTCTTCTATTAATCAATCTAAAATTTATTTAAATTATGTTTTATTTACTATGTTAATTAGATTTTATTGTAAAAGAACATATTTAATAATTAAAAGTAAAATATGAACTTCACTTGATTCAAAAAAGAAGAGGTAGTTCAATTTAGTTTTGTTGTCTTATAAGATATTTGTAATTGGTGAATTGTTAGAGAATATTCACCTTCATTTATGATCATTTGGCTTGGACCTATTGTAAAATTTAAATCTAAATATCAAGGGTCATTTTTGCTCCACAAATTTTACCTAGGATAAATTATATACTAGAAATTTGACCTAACTAAAACAAGAAACAATTTACATATTATAACTAGTCCTTAAGATACATGAAAGTAAAATTGAATTAAATTTAAGTTAATTACCAAATTTTACACATAAACATATCATTTATACATTAATCAAATTTACATTAAAACAACCTAATTATTTTTTATCAAAAAACATAATACACAAATTAAATATAAAATAAAAATAGAATGATAAAAATAATAGAAAATACCTGATTAACTTTGTTAAACTAATAATATAATAATTTATGAAAGCAGTGTAGATGTTCACTTTACCAAACACACACAGAACTCTTAGAATCATTTTTTTTTCCATATTTAGCATGTAATTTCTGAGAGTAGTGTGAATGTTCACTTTACCAAGCACACCCAACTCTTAGAATCATATTTACTTTCCATATTTAGAATAAAAGTTCTCACATTATATATCCAACAAATCTTTTTCTCCCTCTTAATATCTAGCCACCATTGTCTCTATAGTCTATAGTACACCAGAAAAAAGAAAGTGCAGTACAGTAGTGCAAGCCACCTCTGTGGGTACCAAGTTGCTCTAGACTTTTCAGCACATTTGTCTCTACCTCCCCCACCAAGAACAAACATATTACAGAAAAAATAATATATTGGACTATAGTCAATCATAACAGCTTCCTTTTACTTCCACCAGCGCAGCATATCTTTTATACAGATGCTTTATACAGATTTCCTTGTGGGTGGAATGAATTTTTTTCATTGTTTTTACAGATACCAACTAATCCATAATGCATATGCCCGGGCCGACCACTTTGATCTTCTTAGTACTTTAATGCATTTTACTTCTCCCTGCTGTTTCTGCGATGCCAGCAGGGGGCGGTCCTTTTAATGGCTTCTCTGGCCCACATTATCATAATATAAATTCATCAACTTGCCCAGTAAGGCAATGCATCACGTTATACAATTACGAATAGATTCATTGTTACTACTTTTCCAGCATTAAATTTCGCTTACTTGTCAGATCTTTCACGGGCCACCATTGTTTCCTCCTCAACTTGTCATAACACGTATTCACCAGCCAGTTTTCTGAAGTTTTAAAATAAATATCTAGTTGAGAAGAGTTCCAGGAAAAACTGTGTTAAGATTTATGTTTTAGTTTATTAATAAGCTGTGTTATCATTGGGATTAGGCCATGGCGTGTGGTAAAAGACATAATGCAAGTTGACAAGAAAACTACTTCCCTTGAGGACGACGTAGAATGGCTTTTCTAACAATCTGAGCATCAGGATAACTGAGAAAATAGGTAGATCTATGGGGATATGGGCTGTATTAAACAATACATAAGAGCGGCATTGAGTGGATAAGGTTTTCAGGATTTAGGTTTAAATAACTAATGTGTTTTGTTGCTAGTTGGGGATTTGGTTCTTACATAAATATTTTGGTGAATTGATTATAATTTATTTTGTTGGTTTTGATATTGATAAAAAATTGGATTAGTATTTGGTTTAAACAACATATTTTAAGTTTTGACTTGTTTGGGTGGTTCATTTGAAATCATATTATTAGGTGGGCCCTACTTGAGAAGCTAGTGTAATTTCGGATGAGCCACCTAAGCAAGTCAAAGCTTAGAGTGTGTTGTTTAATCCTAGCTCAGGATTAGAGGGGCTGAACTGAGAAGGTTTGTGTCTCATGACGAGTTAGATACAACTCAACAAACCATATATCAACATAAACAATGGCAAAACATAAAAGCACAATAAGGGAACAACCTAGACACATTTGGTTGTTTATTAATTATAATATATTTGTTGTTCATAGTTGAGCAAGTTTAAAGGAGTTTAATCATAACTTGGTCACATAAGTTATTAAGAATAGAAACACCCAATAATTTGAGATGGTGGCACAAAAATATTTGGTTCTAATTATACTAAAATAATTTTAATATATTTTTCTTTAAATTATTAAATATGTTCTTTTATAATGAAATATAATTTAACGGAGTAAATTAAACATAATTTAAATAAATTTCAAATTGATTAATAAAAGACATATGTAGTCGATGTTGAACTAGAATTAGAAATATAATTCATAAGGAAGAGAAAGAGGAGTAAAAAGGATTTCTATTTTTTTAGATGTTTGAAGGTATTGGACAAATGGAAGGAAAATGAATGAAGGCAACACTACTAGTGTCTAACTTTGATTTTCTGCATTATGTTATTATTTTTCAAGGATTTGAGTGCTTGTGTTTCTATCTATTCTTGCATATTTCTATTTGATAGGGTGCAATGTTGTCTTTTCTTGCACATTGGTGTCTTCTTTGACACATTCGAGTCCTATATAATTCAATAAAATATTGTACTTGTGCAACCTTATTCTCTATACTTTTTGATTTGAAGTGATGTATTTGACATAATCTTTTGTTCCTACTCTAGTACCTACAAATGCTTAAAAATGAAAAATATGGCACTTGATACACATTTAGGAGCATTCCTTAGTTAGATATCTAGACTGATTCAACAAACAATAGTATGTAGTAAGTTTTAGGTGTGTTTAATCACAGGTGTGGGTTGTTGTAGAAATGGAGGTTAGAGATGTGTATAGGAGGTGGTAGTGCTAGGTAGCTAAAAATGCGTTCTAGATTCCTAAGAAGAATGTATCTAAATAAATGGATGTGTGAAAAGTGCTAGAATATTTCTTAATTAGTCCATTTCACTCTGATAAGAAAATTTGGACCCAATTTAATTATTGGAGTGAATTAGGGTTTAGGGTTCATCAAAAAGAAGATATTTGGATGGTAAAAGAGAAGCTTGAATGCACAAGATAGCAATGTGCATAATCATGTTTGGAGGAGGGGATCATGACACACTAGTGTCTAATATGACCAAAAAAATTGAGGCCAAGTGGGGAATAGGGGTTTTAGTGTGAAAGGGGTCATGTTTATGTTAGAGATAATGGTTTTCACATTCAAATAAGTTCAAAATAGCAATGAACATGATTATTGTGAGAAGGTGCTAAAATAAGTGCAAAAATAAAGATGAAAAGTGATAACTATGCACTTATCAACCTTGCAATATGGTCAAGTGAGCTAACATTGAGAGGAATGTATTGAGAATTCAATTGGGTGGAGATAACTAAATACAATTTTAAATACATTTGAGATGGTGGAAAAAATTATTAAGTGGGCATAGGATTGGGAAAATTAAGAAATGTAGATCACAATGGGATTTGTTGGTGTAGGAAAATATGAGTATTTTAAAGGTTTAACTAGGTCCAATGGATACTTGACCGAGTAGCAATAACTTAGAGAAGACATTTAAATTGACATGTATTATCAAATGGTTTATCATAGATGAATCTAAAGATAACTTGATATGGGGGATAATTAAGAAAATGAGTGTAGATCCATTGAAGATGATAGGCAAGTTGTTTTGAGTGAATGAGGCCTAAATGAGTCTAATAACAAAGTGGTTTTAAGCATATAACATAGGCATTGAGAAAAAAATGATGGCTTAGTCCCATTTATGTTAGATCACATGTGCTACCCAATATTTCAATTAAAATAAACACTTTTAAATCACCATGGATCCCTCATTCATTCACACTTTATTATGAAAATCGTGTAATAATAATATTTTAGTATTTAAAATAAAGAGCAAAATGTCAATGAATGATGATAATATTTTGATATATTTTTTATTTAAATATTGCTTTGAATAAAAGATGGACATTTCAAAATTTCAAAATATTATTAGTCATCAAGTGTGCGTGATGAAATTATTTCATAAATATGACAATCATCTCTTACAAGTTAAAAAATTAGTTAAATATCAAAATGACATTTATACTCAAAAAATGAATTAAACACACACAAACATGTGCCTATACACATACATGCATGCACATATACAAATGCATATATGTAGGCACTCACACATTCACACACACATATTAGATGCTACATGTTTTACTTGACTTGTATGAAAATGATAAGGATGCATTTTCCAACGGTATATTGTTGTATTGGTACTTTTTTTTTTCTTTTAACATGGAAGCACACATAGTCCTCATTCATACATAATACTTAAAAAAGTCCACAAAACCATCTTAGAAGTAGCTTTCAATAGAATGCAATTATTATAGCATAGTATACAACTTATCTCAAACTTAGAAATTATAAATTACTTTATTGAACTTGGCAACATGTGAGATAAAATTGAAAAAAATAAAAAAATATATAAGAGAACAAATAAATATAAAGAACTATTGCCAAAATGAAGAAAAAAATAATTAAAACTCACAAGAATTGATCAATAATTACATCCTGTGAAGAAAATTTTATTTATTTATCATTTATTAATTATTTGTGAGCACCCCACTATGAAAACCATTTTAGCATTTGCATGTATTGGTATGAAATGTGTAAGAGAATATCTTTTCATGTAAGATGTGTAAGAGAATATTTAACAATGTAAGAGTTTGTAAGAGTGTAAGATAATCTATAATACATGCAAGAACATGTAAGAGGGAAGTTAGATCTTTTAAGTTTGAAATGTCGAATAGATCATGATGCATGCAATAAAATGTCATAGAGCATATTCAAATGAAGATAATGAAGCCAAAATGGAGCACCCAACTTGGTGAGTTGGCTACGATGGAGTAATGCTAGATTATTATAATATAAGAGAATTGCTAAACTAACAAATTGAATCATCACATGGTATATGTACATTGGAGTTTGAGACCTTGGTTTGGATGCCATTGTTGGGACATGGGATTAGTGATGGTTTAATAAAACCATGGGGTAAACCTACAATAGTGAGTCCCAAATTTCAGACATTATATTTTACAATGCAGATGAAGGTGAAAATTAGGAAATGCCTTCATACGAAGGTTGAAAGTGTAAAAAAGCTTTCAAACAAAGTTAATTTCCATAAATGATAAAAAATGACCTTCATTCAAAGGTATCTTTTTATTCCATTTCTAGAAATTACCATAAAACAAATAGAAAGGGAACTTTGAAGAAGGTCCCTTTTTTCTATTTATGAAATTACCTTCGTTCAAAGGTTTTTTAATTTTTTTTTTTTTTGTGAAAATTACATAACATTGAATAGAGATCCTTGAATTCCTTCATTAGAAGGTCCTTCAATTGAAGGACCTAAAAGTGACCTTTCCACCTTAAGCCTCAAATTTTCCTCAAAATTTTATGTTTCCAACCTTGGGTTTGATAAAAAAATAGAATGAATATAACAAGATAATTTGTAGGATCATAACACTTGAAATAAGTTTCCCAACTAGTATAATTTTGAATATATTTATTTTGATTATTATAATTATTTTTAATTTCTAGTGAACATGGGTTTTTCAGCAATCCTAAAGGTCTTTGTTCCACACACATGGAAAATAATAAAATAGATAAAAAAATGAAAAATATTTGTGAATTAGGTATTGATGTTCTTATTCCAACAACAAAAAGAAGAAGATAATTTAGAAGCATACAAAAAAAAATTATGCGTTACGTAACATATTTCTAAATTATAGTTAATATCACTTCAAAAAGTTATAAAAAAAATATGTGAAAAAATATTTATGCACTAGATATTGGTGTTACAAATCTATGTTTAAAAATTTATAATTTTATCATTTCTCAAAATAAAGTTATGCTTTACATAAGTAACACCACTTTTTAAAGATAATGTTAACTATACAAACAAGTTATTAAAAGTCATGTAAAAATATCACAAATTATTTTTTAAAATTTTAAAAATAATACATTTATAATCTAGATACAAAATCTCAAAATAACTAGTTCACATCATCTTCAAATTCTTAATGTTTTGGCTACTATAGGTGTTAGAAAGTGGACATTTGGTTCAAAATGTTGATTTCAATGTCCTATTTTGACCAAAAAGTGGAATATACTTTTGTGGATCACCCCATGAATAGTTTATGGTTTTTTGCTTTTCTATTTATTAGGTACTAGAGTTGGTGACCAGTTTCATATAGTGTATTTGTAGGTACTGTCATACTATTGAAAATTGTTGGTGTGATCTCCTATGAAGGCTTGAGTTTAGAGTTATATTATAGATATTGATGTTATTGGGAATATAATTGGTTGATGTTTTGGAGGTTATTGTTTTCAAAAAAGGGTCTTTCTAGGGAATATTATAAAGTTCTGGTTTACTTGTTTATATTTCTTTCTTACAAATGGTTAGATTGTATTTTTAATACTTATCCTCTCACATATTAGTATAAGAAGTATTTTTTTTATCTTAACTTCCTTTAAGTTGGTTTTAGAGAAAATCCCCTAAGATAACTTGTAACACACAAAATGACTTTCTCCCATTTATATACATTGCAAGAGAAAATGGGGACATCAACACTATCAATTATCTACTAGGAGCCAAGAGGCCCATAGACTCATTGCCCCACCTAAACTTATTAGTGATTGCAAGCTTTACTAATGGATTTGTAACATTATATAAATTGTCAAAATTCTCAAGTATCACCTTCCCATTCTCCACCATGAAATTAAAAAGTTGAGATTAAATATTAATATTTTTCATATGTGCATGAGACATTAGGTTCTTTTTTGAACTTATGGTACTTTGACTATTGCATCCAATATAAACTACTGTAAGGATAACCTAATATTTGAACATAATATCTAAAACTAAATAACCTCCTTACAAGAATAATTAGATACCATACAATCTTCATTTATCTTAGAAAAATTAACCACAACTTGTTACCTACTCATCCAACAAATAACATCACCAAATAGGTTAAAGACATAACAATTGGTAGATCTCCTTCTATCAACATCTCTTGCCTAATTAGAATCCACATATCTTCAAATATCTATTGAGTGTTGTAGGTGAATTGGTAGGACCTCTATATATGCTAGTTGCAAGTAACCTATAAAACATTTATAGGTATCACTACCACTACCATAGGAACACTATAGATTACTCATGGTACATCTATAGATTGACTACACATGAACTATGGGTAAATGCAGAAAGATGGGGGGCCAAAAAGGGTCTTAAGTGGCCACTTTTTTTTTTAAATCAAGAAATACTGACCTTGGATGAGAAATTGAGGATAGTTACACTCACAATTTTAAGATGTAATAAAAAAAAGGGTCATAGTGCTCCGAGTCTACGTTCTAAACTACTATTTTTTTTTTGAAAATGGTAGGTATTAAGGGGCTCAAAAAAAGGAGTTGTTAGGGTTCAGGAAGATTGGAGCAATAAAAATTAACAGTTATATGGAGATTAAATAACCTAGAAATAACAATGAAGAATAACACAAAAGAGATCAACACAAAATTTAACGTGGTTCACCCAATATGGGCTACATCCATAGAAACTCAGCCACCCAATGATAATATTACCTAGTACAAAACATATTACAATCTCACAAACACACCCCACAACACACCCAACTACTTACAACAAGCCTTTTGGAATGTTCTATAATTAGGGTTTTACAAGGTCTTTTTCATTTGATGTGTTTACAGGAAAACCTTGACGTGTCAACAGGAAAAAACCTTGACATGTCAGCAAAAAAACCTTGATGTGTCAGTGGGAAAACCTTGACATGTTATGAGTGCACAATACTTACATGATTAGTCACCATATACCAAAAATATCCTACTTGGATACTGATCAATCTCCACACCAAATAATCTCCCACTTGCAGACTGATCCTGGACGACACCACTGCACTTGCAGCTCCCACTAGATTACAAGTCTGGCTAGTTTCTTATGTCCACCATTATCAGTCATGAAGTCCAATAGAAAGTAATGAGGAAATCAGTTTCTCCCATGTAACTTCCTTTGTGAACATATATGCAAGATTCTCACTTGTGTGAATTTTCTCCAACTTCAACTATCCATCCTCCAAAACTGATGGGATGAAGTGCTATTTGAGCTGAATGTGCTTAGTTTTTGAATGTAGAGTTAAGTTCTTAGCAAGATGAATGACACTTTGGCTATCAGTTTACAAAGGGATATCTTCTCATTGTTGTCCCAATTCCTTCAGAAAATGTTGTAACCAAATCATCTCCTTGCTAGCTTTTGTAGTAGCAGCATACTCAACTTCAGTAGTTGAAAGTGCAACAACCTTTTGTAGCCTTGAAATACAACTGACTGTAGTACCTCCTATAGTAAAAACATACTTGGTAGCACTCTTTCTATCAATATCACCAGCTAGATCAGAGTCAACATATCCTTTTAGAGCAGAATTTGTTCCTCCAAAACATAGTTTCTTTGAAGTAGTACCTCACAAATATTGGAGAACCCATTTTACTGCATTCCAATGTTCCATTCCCAAATTGCTCATATGCCTGCTCACAACTCCCACTACATGTGCAATATTTGGCCTTATGCATACCATTGCATACATCAAGCTACCAACTGCTAATGCATATGGTATTTTAGATATTTTTTCTTCCTCTTCTTGTGTCTTTGGACACATCTCCTTAGTCAACTTAAAATGACTAGAAAAAGGTGTACTAATTGTTTTTGCATTCTACATGTTAAACCTTTTCAACACCTTCTCTACATACTCACTTTGAGACAAAAATAATTTTTTGTTTGTCCTGTCCCATGTGATCCTCATACCAAGGATTTGTTTTGATGCACCCAAATCCTTCATAGCAAATGAATTTACTAATTTTTGCTTAAGTTTATTGATATGCTACATGTTAGAACTGACAACAAGCATGTCATCAACATAAAGCAACAAGATAATATAGCTACCATTACCCAATTTCTTAAAATAAACACAATAATTAGAATGACATCTTTTGTAACCTTGTTTAGCCATAAAACTATGAAATTTCAAATACCATTTCCGAGGTGCTTGCTTCAAGCCATACAAACTCTTCTTTAAACTGTGCACAAATTCCTCCTTACCCTTGACCTCATATCCCTGTGGTTGTTGCATGTATATATCCTCTTCCAAATCCCCATGGAGAAATGTTGTTTTCACATCTAGTTGTTCAAGATGCAAGTCTTCCATAGCCAAAAGAATTAGAATAGTTCTAATAGAATTCATTTTTACAACCGGAGAAAATATTTCATCAAAAATCAATACCTTTTTCTATGCAAAACCTTTTACCACGAGTTTTGACTTATATATTTTCTTGCCTCCATCTTCTTCCTTCAACTTGTAAACCCATTTATTTGGAAATGCTCTTTTTCCTACAGGAAATTGGACTAAGACCCAAGTCTGGGTATGCGCAAGATCATCATGGTAAAAATAGGCCCTTAAGTGGTGAAAAATTCAGAAAAATCAGAGTTAGGCAAATTGACATAAAAATTTGAGTAAGTTATCTATATTATTTCAAAAATATGTAAGAATAGAATTTGTAGCAAATTGAATGTAGTTTCTAAACTACTAGGTTTATTTAAAAACAAAAAAATCTATTTGGTGAAAATTGGAAATTTCAATGCACTAGTACTTAAATTTCAGGGAAAAAATAAGTAGGTGTCTACTTGACCACCCTAAACACAATAAAATGATAATATTTTTTTATAATATTTTAGATATAAGTAGAGGACTCATATCCTGATGTGATGCATACTTTTTTGTAATTTTTTTCCAAGTAAATAATTAATTATGAATTTTTTATTACAACTTTTAAAAAATATAAAAAAATCATATGTCCGACCACCTTAACTTGGTCAAAAATTCATGAAATTCATTTTTTTTTAATCCTATAGTATACAAAGCATAAAATGTGACACATGTTTTAGATTAAAAAAATGTGATACCATTTGAAAGCTATAGATGTTTTTCAATTAGCCTATTAGTCAAGACTTTAGTTGTAATTCGAATAGAAAATGAATAATAATTATTTATTAAATTCAAAGTAAAGCATAATTTATATTGGTGAAAAGTTGAGAATCTCCTTTAAAAACCCTTTTCGTTTAATCAATTTTGGGTAAAAAAAAATCATCAGCCACATACCCTACACATACCCATTATATCACCACTTTTTGGCCCATCATGATCTTGCACATACTCGTATGATTCTGCAACAAGGAATCTATTTCCTCTTTCATACCTAGCTCCCACTGCTTTTTGGTATCTACCTGCATTGCTTCTTCATAACCTTCAGGTTTACCAAAATCAGTTAATAATATAGAATATAAGGAGGGAGAAAATATTTATGGAGGTGTAGTTATCCTTGTAGAACATCTAACACTAGCAGGAGTCTATGGGATAACTTGTTGTTGCTAAGCATCAGGTACCACTAGAATTTTATTTTATGGAATTTCATCCAGCAGCACACAAGCCCTTTTGGCCTATTCATGCTTCTTTTCCTATAGCTGATCCGTATACATGACCTCCTCATTGAATATAACATCTCTGCTCTTAATGATTTTATGATTTTCATAATCCCATAATCGATAACCAAATTCATCTACTCCATATCCAATGAAGGTACATTTTTTAGACTTAGCCTCAAGCTTGGTTCTATTTTCAATATCAACATGGACAAAATCTTCACAACCAAAGGTTTTTATAAATGAATAGTTTACCTTTTTACCTATTCATGCCTCCTCTAGAATGCCACCATTCAAAGGATTTGAAGGTCCCCTGTTTATTAAATAAATAGTAGTATGCACAACATCTTCCCAAAAGTGTAAAGGTAGTCCAAAATTCAATCTCATGATCCTTGCATACTCCATAATAGTGTTATTCATCCTCTCAGACACACCATTTTCTTGTGGGGTTCTAGGAACCATTTTCTGCCTACGAATTTCATTGTATGAACAGTAATTTTCAAATTCTCTACTGCAATACTCTTCTCCATTATCAGATCTGAGACACTTCAAGTTTTTTCCTATCTCATTCTCAACTAAAGCTTTCCACTTTTTAAAAGTTTCAAATACTCTTGATTTTTTTTTTAGGGAATACACCCATGTTTTCCTAGTTGCATCATCAATAAAAGTAACATAATAGCAAGAGCCACCAAGAGAATATACCTGAGTTGGTCTTCATACATTTGAATGTATAAGCTCTAATTTCTCTCTTCTTCTCTTTCCCAACTTTGAGAAATTAGACTCTTTTCTATTTTCCATAAACATAATTTTCATAGAAATCCAAGTCAATTTGCTTCAGACCTAGTAGCAACTTTCTGGAGTGAAGGATCTTTATCCCTTTCTCACTCATTTCCCCAAGTCTATGATGGCACAATTCTATTTCTGTCCCTATAGCAAGTGCTATAACTATCTTAGTAGCATTTGTTTCTGTAGTAGCTAAGGTAGAATAAGTATTATCAGTACACAAATACAATGTGCCTACCTTTTCACCTTTAGCTACTATTAATGCACCTTTAGTGACCTTCCAATTTTTTTCTAAAAGGTAACTATGCAACCTTCACTACCTAGTTGTTCTATAAAAATTAAATTTCTTCTCAAATTTGGAACATGTCTTACCTCATGTAGCAACCATTCATTTCCATTCTGCAACTTTATTTTTATCTTTCCTTTTCCAACAATTTGAAAGGGTTCATCATCACCCAAATATACTTGTCCAAAATCCCCTTGAACATAATCTACAAAATATTTCCTATGGGGTGTGGCATGAAATGAAGCCCTTGAATCTATTACCCATGAATCATTAGCATTATCTAAGCAAAAAATTAAAGAATCCTATAATTTATCACTTGCAACATTGGCTTCCTTACTATCATCATGTTGTTCATCTCCTTGTTTTCCCTTTTGAGACCAACAATCCTTCTTAAAGTGTCCTAGCTTTCCATAGCACGCTAGCAATCCATTCTTCCTCTAGATTTGGATCTTCCTTTCTTCAACTTCCCTTGTGACTTCCCATGATTTGTTGGGTTTTTCATCTCTCCTTTTTTCTTCCCCTATTCTCTACAGTCAATTCATTACCCGATGTTGAACTTTCACCTATGCTTTTACATTGCATTTCCTCGCTAAGGATAACACCAACAACATCATCAAATTTCAATGTATTTGAACCAAAGACAAAGTTACTTACAACCATTACCAAGCTATTCCAACTTTCTGGAAAAGAACATAAAACCAAGAGAGCCCTCACCTCTTCCTCAAAATTCACTTTTACAAAAGTTAACTGACTAGTAATCGTATTAAATTCATTTAAATGATCTATCGCAGATCCACCTTTAATCATTTTTAGATTAAGCAAACGCTTATGAGAAATACCTTATTTGAGGCTGAGGTTTTTTCATACAATCTAGCCAAAGTTGTTATCAAATCCTATGTTGTCTTTTCTTTTGTTATATTGAATGCCATAGATAGTACCAGACACAACTGGATGGTTCCTAGTGCCTTTCTATCCAGAATCTCCCATTCTTCATCAGACATCACAACTTATTTCTTTTCTTTTCCTTGCAATGGACACCATAGATCTTTTTGATACAAATAATATTCCATCTACATCTTCCATAATTGATAATTCTTTCCATTGAAATTTTCAACCTTGAGTTTTCCTTCTTCCATTACTCCCACTCAAATCTAGAGTTTTCCTACCAATTGATCGAAATACACACGGCTCTGATACTAGTTGTTAGGGTTCAAGAAGATTGGAGTAATAAACATTAAAAATTATATGTAGATTAAATAAATTATAAATAACAATGAAGAATAACACAAAAGAGATCAACACATAATTTAACATGGTTCACCCAATATGGGCTACATCCATAGAAACTCAACCAATCACTAATTTTATTATCCAATGTAAACCATATTACAATATCGTGAACACGCCTCATAACATACATCCCAACTACTTATAACAAGCCTTTTGGAACCTTCTAGAATTAGGGTTTTAAAAGGTCTTTTTCATTTGACATGTTAATGGGAAAACCTTGACGTGTCAACGGGAAAAAACCTTCATGTGTTAGTGAGAAAAAACCTTGACGTGTCAGTGGGAAAACATTGACGTGTTATGAGTGTATAGTAATTGCATGATTAGTTGCTACATACCAACATGAGCCACAAAAATTGGTCCTATTTTTGTCAAAAAAACATAACATAGCTTCTATTGTGGCTCCCTCAAAAGGCTAACTTTGTTTTGGTATTTTTAAAATCACTTTAGTGAGAAATTAGCTAACATGTAGTTTATGATCAATTTTTTTGATATTTTTTTAATGAATATATGATTTTTTACTATTTTCAAAGTGGACACATCCTGAAAAAATAGAAATTTGGCCGTGCTACCCCTATAATTTTTGGAAACTAATCAATTTTTTTTTTCTTTTGAATAAGTGTATAATGGAGTCTAGTTTATAAAAATGTAATTTATTTGAAATTTCAATGAACGATTCAAAAATAAAGTAAAGGAAAATGAAGAAACATTGAAGAATGATTGGATGGTGATTTTGTGCATGGTTGGGCTAAGGGTGAGGTTCTTGCAAGGCTCATGCTAGGCTTGCATGCCTAGTTGCAGCCTTCCTCAGGCTATTTCCTTACTTTTTAATACTATGTGTAGTCTATAGGGGGTTGTTTGGGGATTTTTTGGAGGTTCTTGATAGTGTGGGGGTGATGATTTTTTCTCTTATTTTTTGTATTTTTCTTCTTCTCACAGGTTGTCATGTGCATGTAGGCAGGGGGAATTCTTTGGAGTTTAGAGGTGTTTTTCTTTAAAGGATGAGTCTCTTTTTATGTCGAGGTTTCTTCCTTTGGGATTTTCTCTTTAGTCTTGTTGTCTGCTGGTGTTTGGTGGTAGGTATTGGGAGTCATAAGGGGTTTTGGTTTTGTTCTTGTCCTCTGTATATGGGATATGGGGAAACATCTAGCAAATCCTTCATAGATTTTTGTTCTTCTCTTAGTGTGAAGTCTTCATCTTCCTCTTTGAAGGCAACTTCGAGTAAATAATTGATTAATGATTTAGGGGTGGAAGGATTTTCTCCATATGGTGGCCCTCAAATCCCAAGAATTAATGGATTCCTAGAGAGGAGTAAGGATAATTTTTTTTTGGTGATTAAACCTGAATCAATTGTTGAAGATTTTTGCATATTTTTCAAATCATGCTTTGTTATACAAATTCATGGGAATGCGTTTCTTGCTCCCATTTTTGGAATTGTGGGCTTAGAGGGATTAGAGCATGGAGGGTGAAATGGAAGTGTTGCTATTGGAAAATAACTACTTTATGGTCATTTTTAGCTGCATGGCTGATTGCAATAGATTTTTCAAAGGAGGGCCATATTTTCACAACCAGATTGGCTTATTTATTAAGCCTTGGCACACTGGTTTTAATCCATTAGAGGAGCTCCCGAACTATGTTCCTATGTGGGTGTTCCTTCCATGGTTCCCAGTTGAATACTAGTGAAATGATATTCTTCATATGGTTGCACTACTTTTGGGGAAACCAGTGGACCCCTCTAAGAAAACGTAGGATAGAAAGGTAAAGACTTATGCTTGCATTTGTGTTGAGATTGATTTGAGTAACCCTCTTCTAGATTCTCTTGAAATTCATGTGGGTACATCTTCTTGGATGCAGTAGTTAGATTATGAGACTCTCCCATTCTGATGTCGATTGTGCCATGAATATGGTCATTTGCAATGAAGATGCCCTAGGATCAGATCTTCTGAGTCTTTGGATACCCAAACTTTATGCAATCCTGCTAAGGTTGATAAAGGTAATGCTCCTATTCCTGGTGATGCTATAGATGATGAGGGTTTTAATTATGTTAAGTTCCACAATAGGAACCATGGGAAAAAGAGAAATTTTTAGGAGAGGCAGGAAGGGGACACCTTTAATCGCTTTGATGTGTTAGATGACCTCAGCCAATAGGAGGTGAGCCTGGGGTTGATGGATTTTCATTTGAGCATCTTGGAGGGGGGTCAAGAGGATTCCATTCATGTTGGTCTACAAAATATGTAGGAAGGTGGTTTACTAAAAATGGATACAGATCTCAATTTGGTGGATCCAATGGTACCAAAGGCACCTATTGCTATGGGAAAGACTTAGGTAGAAAAATATCTTACTTTGGAGAAGATATTTTCTGATTCAAAAAAAGGAAACAAGGCTTCTCCTTCTTTGGGGAATCACCAAAAAAATCCCAAGAATGGGGGGTTCTTGAGAAGACCTCTAAGGTTGGGAGAAAGAAGGATTTAGAAAAGATTAAGTTGATGGGGACATGCTAGTGGAGTCAGGATCTATTAAGACTCTTGAAACCCACTTTTCCAACCCTATGAAATGATTATCCTCTCATGGAATGTAAAGGTCTTGAATAGTGGGCCTAGACAAAATGTTGTTCATGACTTGGTGCAAAACCATTCTCCTGATGTGATATTCATTCATGAAACTAAGCTTTATGTTGAGACTATGTGTGGTTTGGTGCCTAAACTCTGGGGACACAATCATTGTTAGTGCATCGGTGCCCATATTAATTCTGGGGGTTTGGCTTGTTTATTAAATCCATTGAAGATCTACGAGATTTGGTGGATGTCCTATAAATATTCTATCTCTATGGTGACCTCGAGCTTGGAAACTAGTGAAACTATTCTCCTTTCCAATATTTATGCTTCTATGGATTTTCTTGGCAAGAAATTCCTTTGGTCTCACATTTTGTTTATTTGAATTTTTGTTCTTTTGTATCCTTGGATTATTGTAGGTGACTTTAATTCTATGACTGATCTAGAACAAAAGAGGGGAGGAACCTAGATGTTGGAGCCTTCTACTTTTCTTCTTTGCGATAATATCTCTACATTAAATCTTGTTGAGTTTAAGTCTAGCAATGGTCAGTTTACTTGGAACAATAGGAGAATTGGGAAGGAGTGTATTGTTGAGAGGCTTTATAGGTTCATGATTTCTAGATTTTGAATTGGTGGTTCTTGGACCATTTAATCTAAGGTTTTGGACTAGAAGGGTTTGAATCATTGGCCCACTAAGTTATCAGTTTTACTAGCCAACACTACTTGTTATCCCTCTTTCAAGTTTCAACTTATGTGGCTACATGACCCTTGTCTATGAGATTATGTTGCTACATGGTGGCATTTGGGTAAACCTGATTTTGGTACTATTATGTATCCTTGTACTAAGTAGATGTAGTAAGTGAATTATCAAATTAAAAGGTGGAACAGGCAATGTTTTGGCAACACCTTTCATGCTAAGGTTGTTGCTTAGGTAGGTTTGGATGCCATCACCCATGATATTAGGGAGTTTGGCCTTACTAAGGATTCTCTCAAGGAGGAAGTGAGGGCCTTGAAAGAGTTGGAGTGTGAAATTTGTGAAGAGATATATTGGAAGCAAAAGGCTCGGGTTGAATGGTTACAGGAGGGAGACAAAAATGCTACCCTTTTCTTCAATTCTGTGAAGGCTAGGAGACATGGTAATTCAATTCCTCTTCTTGTGATTTCTTGGAGTGATAACATTTCCTCTTTGGGTGACATTTCTAGAGAAGCTTCACAATACTTTACCTCCTTATTTAGGGAGGACTCTTCAGATGTGCTGATAGAGGAACATCATGTTTTGTCCTATATTCCTTCTTTGGCTTTAGTAGAAATAAATGAGAATCTCTTGGGTGGTATTTCCCTGGAGGATTTGGAGGCCACTATCTTTCAAATGAAGAAAGGGAAAGCCCCCATTCTTGATGGCTTTCTAATTGAATTCTTCTAGGAGTTTTGAGAAATTATAAATATGGATTTACTTGAGGTGATTCATGAATCTAAGTGGAACAAGTAGATTATGAGGGAAATTAATTCCATTTTTCTTGCTCTTATACCTAAATGTGATGGTGCGGATACGTTGAGTTTGCTTCAACCCATTGCCCTTTGCAATGTGGTCTATAAAGTTCTCTCTAAGTTAATTGCTGAGAGGCTAAAGTGGTGGATTAGAAAGGTTATTTCTGAGGAGTAGGGAGGCTTTGTGGTAGGTAGGAAAATATTGGATGGTGTGGTCATTGCTATTGAAACCATTCATTCAATGGAAACTTCTAAGGATAAAGCTATGTTCATCAAGCTGGATATGGAAAAGGATTTTCATAGAGTTAAGTGGTCCTTTTTTGCGTAAATTTCTTATTGCTTTTTGTTTTGTTGAGGAGTGGGTTATGTGGGTTATGAGTTGCATCATGACCACCTCCTTTTCTATTTTGATTAATGGGGAACCATCTTCCTTATTTGGGGCCTCTAGAGGTCTTTGACAAGGGGATCCTCTTTCTCCATACCTTTTTATTCTCTTGGCTAAAGGTTTGGGGAGATTTATTGAGAGCAATGTGGTGCAAGGACTATTACAAGGTTGGGTTTGGGGAAATGTTATTTCTCCTCAGTCTCACTTGCATTTTGTTGATGATATTGCTTTGATGGGAATGGCTAAGGTCAGAGGGGCCACTAATTTGTGCAAGGTATTGGACATATATCTTGCCACTTTTGGGTAGTTGATTAATGAGGGTAAATCCTCCATTTTATTCTTTAATACTCTGAGGATCATACAACAATGGATTTCCCATATATTGAGGCTTTAGATTGGTTCTCTTCCTTTGACTTATCTTGGAATTTCTATATCTACTAGTACCCTCCATAGGAGCTTCTAGAAAAATATTTTAGACAAGCTTCATGTGAGGGTGAACCATTAGACTCATAGGTGGCTTTCTTTTGATGGTTTGGTTCAACTCCTTAAGTCAGTGGTGTAGGCTCTTCCAAATTACATGTGTATGCTTCAGGTGGCTCCTATCAGTTTCATTAAGGAGTCTGACTCTATGGCTAGGAAATTTTTATGGGCTTGCAGTTTGTCGTCTTATAAGTGGAGCCTTGTGAAGTGGGATATGGTATGTAGTTTGAAGAAGGTTGGTGGTCTCAGGTTGCAGGATTCTACTTTGACTGGGTTGGCACTATTTTCCAAGCTTTATTAGATATGGTATTCAAAGTAGAATATTGTTTGGGAAAAGATTATTTCTCAAATATATTAGTGGGATTTCAAAGGAGGAGGTTCCTCGATATCAACTGGTGGGGAAAGGTTCTATGATTTGGGCAACACTAAAAAGAGGCATCCTAATTTGCAAGCTCTTTGTCAACATTTCTTGGAGGCTGGTTGGTACCGAGTGGTAGATTTCAAAACTTCTTACCTTTGTGGGCATGTGGAGGTGTCTAGATGGAAGGATCATTGTGAGTGGCCTATGGTTGGCTTGGAGGAGGATTATGCTGAGCTTCACAATATTTTGGAAAGTAGACAGTGTAGCTCTCTCGAGGATAGGGATGTGTTGCCTTGGGTTCTTGATCCTAGAGGGGTTTTTACAATGGCTAGTGGGTATCAAGAGTTGATTGCTCAGAAGTGTGGTGGGTTGGAATGTCCATGGTGGAAATACGCTTGGAATAAGTTCTCTTAGCCCAAGTGTAACTACTTCCTGTGAACCTTAACCTAGAATAGATGTTTGACTTGGGAAAATCTTTAGAAGCGGGGATTCCAGGGACCATGTATTTGTGTTCTTTGTTGGTGCAATGAGGAGGACTCCTTTCACCTGTTCTTTTATTGTCCCTTTTCTATGCTTATTTGGAATTTTTGGTGGGGTGTATGGAAACATCCCCCTGTTCATGCCTTTTTGCTAGTTGAATTTTGGAGTAGTTTGGGGTGACCTCCCACACAAGCTTCTTTTCTTCAGATTGTGTGGGGCATTGGCCCTGATTTCATCCTTTGGAAAATATGGTTGGAAAGGAATTGCAAGATTTTTTGTGGGGAAAATTTGATGATTCAACAAGTTTGGCAATGAATTGTTTGTGTGATTTAGGAGACTGTGGAGGCCTAATGTGAAGGGTATCTTCCATTGGAAAGGAGTGATGAAGATATTATGAATAGATTGGGCCTATGTGGCTTGGATTTTGATTCCTTTTATGTTCAAAGAGGTAGAAATGCAAAAAAGAAGGTTCAAAGGGTTGGTAGGTGGTCCCCTCCTCTGGTGGATACTTTAAAAATCAACATTGATGGTTCTTTTAGTGGTAATATTGGGCCTGTTAGGATAAGTGGGGCTAGGAGAGATATTTCGATATCTGTTGTCTTCCTTTTTTTCCATTCATAAAGGGCAACAATCTTATAATCTTATGGAGGGGTTGGCAGTGCTTGGGGATATTGAGTGTGCTTGTGCTTTAGGATGGCATAAGATAACCTATGAATCTGATTCTCAGATCATCATTGACTAGTTGAATAAGCACGACTTGTAGGGGGTTAATTGATAGTTAGATTTGGTTGCTCGACATATTGAGGTTGTGCTCCACTCTAGAGGTGGTGTCCTTTGCTCATATCCCTCAGAAGTGGAATGGGGTTGCTGTCTGTTTGGCCAAATGGTCTTTGAAGCATGCAAGCGACTAGTAGATTGAGAGTTGGGAGCAATTATCCCTTGATTGCTGCCAATTTTTAGAGAGGATCATTTTTGAGGACATGACTAGTTGAGGTTGGCTGATGGTTTGTTGTCATGCTTTTGGGTCTTGGTTGGGTGTTTATTGCTTCAATATTCCTACCTCCTTTTGGGTGCCTTTGTAGACCATGTTTTATTTGTATTGATGTTATTCTGATATTAATAAATTTTTACCCCTCTTTTTCAAAAAATAAAAAATAAAAATAAAAATACCAAACATTGGTTTTTGAAAAAAAAAGAAAAAAAAAGAAATTAAAGATGAAAGCCTTAATATAGTCAAAATGTAAAAAAAATTACATGTTTAAATAGCTAAGAGAGAGCCTAACATTACCTAGGTGTTTGATTTACTTGACCTTGAAACATGTGCAAACCTAATGGTTAGCATGAATGAGATTATGTGAAATTTTGTAGAATATGCAAAAAACATGTCTTTGGACATTGGGAAGGAACTCCAAGCCTTTGGGTTGGAAATACAAAGAAAATGCAAGCCAAAAGCTTAGGGATTCCCAAAGAAAGACATAACATGAGCACACTATAACATGCAAGTGCATGATTTGAATGCAATGACAAAACACAAGTGCGTTATAACATCATCGTGTTTTGGTCTGCATTGAATTTTTTTCTTCTCTTTTTTTCTCTTACTTCTTTTATCTTTTAGGGAAACTATATACATCTATCTCTATCTCTCTATCTCTACTTCTCTCTATCTCACCTATCCCTCTCTACCTGCCTCTCCCTCCATACCACTCCCTCCCTCTCTCCCTCCTTATTTACTCTCTACTCTCTATCACTCCTTCCATCTCTACTTATTCTTATCTCCCCTTTCCCTTTGTCTACCTATCTCTCCTTCCATCAATCTCTCTCTCTCTCCCTCTTTCACTCCATCCTCTCTATCTCACCATTCTTTCTCTCTCTCTATCTCTATCTCTCTCTCTCTCTCTCTCTCTCTCTCTCTGTCCCTCCCTCCCCCTGTTTCTCTCTCACTCTCTTCTTCCCTCTCTACTCTCTATCTATCATATCCCTCTTTCTCTTTCTCTCCCTTCCTCCCTCCCTTCCCCCTCTTTCTCTCCCCCTATGAGTGTTGATGGTGTAAGGTTTAGTGTTTATGGTATAGGGTTGAGGTTATAGGGTTAAGTGTATAGGATATAGGGAGTAGGGTTTAGGATATTATGTATAAGGTTGAGGGTATAAGGTATAGGGATGAGGGTTGAGGGTTGAGGGTGTAGGGTTTAGGGTTTAAGATATATGGTTGAGGGTTAAGGGATAGTGTTAAGGGTTGAGGGTATAGGGTTAAGTGTATTTGGTATAGGGATTGGGGTTTAGGATATTAGGTATAGGGTTTAGGGTATAGGGTTGAGGGTTGAGGGATAATGTTTAGGGTTTAGGGTATAAGGTTGAGGGTGTAGGGTTTATGGTTTAGGGTATAGAGTTGAGGGTTGATGGATAGTGTTCAGGGTTGAGGGTATAGGGTTAAGTTTATAGGGTATAGGGATTAGGGTTTAGGATATTGGGTATAGGTTTGAGGGTATTGGGTCTAGGGTTGATGGTTTAGGGTTTAAGTATAAGGTTTAGGTTTGAGGGTTGAGGGATAATGTTCATGGTTGAGGGTACAAGGTTAAGTGTATAGGGTATAGGGATTAAGGTTTAGGATATTGGGTATAGGGTTTAGGGTGTAGGGTATAGGTTTAAGGGTTGAGAGTGTAGGGTTTAGATTTTAAGTATAGGGTTTTGGGATAATGATTAGGCTTTAGGGTATAAGGCTAAGGGTATAGGGTATAGGGATGAGGGTTAAGGGTGTAGGGTTTTGGGTTTAAGGTATAGGGTTGAGGGTTGAAAGATATTGTTTAAGATTGAGGGTATAGGGTTAATTGTATAGGGTATATGGATTAGGGTTTAGGATATTGGGTATAGTGTTGAATGTTGAGGGATAATGTTTAGGGTTTAAGGTATAAGTTGAGGGTATAGCTAATAAGGATGAGGGTTGAGGGTGTAGGGTTTAGGGTTTATGGTATAGGGTTGAGGATTGAGGGATATTATTCAGGGTTGACGGAGTGTATAGGGTATAGGGATTAGGGTTTAGGATATCAATAGTATAGGGTTGAGGGTATTGGGTTTACGGTTACGGGTTTAGTGCACAAGGTTGAATATAGGGTTTAAGGTTTAAGTATAGAGTTGAGGGTTGTGGGTTTATGGTTGAGGGATTATGTTTAGGGTTGAGGGTCAAGGTTAAGTGTATAGGGTACAAGGATTAGGGTTTAGGATATTGGGTATAGGGTTTAGGGTTGAGGGTTAAGGGTATAAGGTATAGGGTTAAAAGTTAAGAGTGTAGGGTTTAGGGTTTAAGTATAGGGTTGAGGGTATAGAGTTGAGGTATAATGTTTAGGGTTTAGGGTATGACATTGAGGGTATAGGGCATAAGGATGAGGGTTTAGGGTGTAGGGTTTAGGTTTTAAGGTATAGGGTTGAGGGTTGAGGGATAGTGTTCAAGGTTGAGGGTATAGGGTTAACGGTTAGGGTATAGGGATTAGGGTTTAGAATATTTGGTATAGGGTTGAGGGTATTGGGTTTAGGATTGAGGGTTTAGGGTTTAGGGTTTAGGGTTTAGGGTTTAGAGTACAAGGTTGAATTTCATGTTTAGGATTTAAGTTTAGGGTTGAGGGATAATGTTCAATGTTTAGGTTATAAGGTTGAGGGTATAGGGTATAGGGATGAGGGTTGAGGGTGTAGGGTTAAAGGTATAGGGTTGAGGGTTGAGGGATAGTGTTGAGGGTTGAGGGTATAGGGTTAAGTGTATAGGATATAGGGATTAGGGTTTAAGATATTGGGTGTAGGGTTGATGGTATTGGGTTTAGGGTTGAGGGTTTAGGGATTAAGTATAGGGTTGAGAGTTGTTGATTTATAATTGAGGGATAATGTTCAAGGTTGAGGATACAAGATTAAGTGTATAGGGTATAGGGATTAGAGATTAGGGTTTAGGATATTGGGTATATGATTTAGGGTATAGGGTTGTGGGTATAAGTTATAGTATTAAGGGTTGATAGTGTAGGTTTAATGGTTTAAGTATAGGGTTGAGGGTATAGAGTTGAAGGATAATCTTTAGGGTTTAGGGTATAGAGTATAGGGATGATGGTTGAGGGTGTAGGGTTTAGGGTTTATGGTAAAGGGTTGAGGGATAGTGTTCAAGGTTGATGGTATAGGGTTAAGTGTATATGGTATAGGGATTAGGGTTTAGAATATTGGGTATTGGGTTTAGGATTGAGGGTTTATGGCTTAATTATAGTGTTGAGGGTTAATGTTTAGGGTTTAGGTTATAAGGTTGTGGGTATAGGGTATAGGGATGAGGGTTGAGGGTGTATGGTTTAGGGTATAGGGATTAGGATTAATGATATTCAATATAGGGTTTGGGAGATTGAGAGAGAAGGGGAGAGGGGGAGAGAGAGGGAGAAGTAGAGAGGGAAGGAGAGATATGTGATAGAGAGAGAAGTAGAGAGAGAAGGAGGAACATGGAGAGATTAAGAGAGAGGGGGGAGGGAGAGAGGTAGAGAGGGATATGTTAGATAGAGAGAAGTAGAGAAGGAAGATGGGTGGGAGGAAGAGAAAGAGGGAGATAAAGAGAAAATTAGAGAGGGAAGGAGGGAGGGAGGGAGAGACAGGTGAGATAGAGAGAGATGAGGTAGGAAGGGATGGAGAGAGATAATAATACTTGATAGAGAGTGTAGAGTCCTTACTAGTGTCTAATAAACTTGCTGGTGATCACATAATTCAAAGGGAAAAACCTAACTGAATAGTCCACTTAACCTTTGGAAAGACCTTCATTGAATTATCAACCAGGGGCAGTAGAGTTGTGATGGTACTGGAATTGTATGTGATTTCAAAGACTAGAAAGTACCTAACAAAATCTAGTAAAGATATTATAGTTACTGGAAAATCATAAACTACAAAATAGTAAAGAAAGTAAGGTTGTTACTATGGCTACGGGTACCTATAGTATAATACTGTAGTTAACTATAGTTTAGAAGTAAATGCTAGAAACTCGCGGAACTGATGATTAAACCTATTCTACTCTAAGTAGTACAAATCTAGTAATTATAGTATGACTTATGAAACAAAGATTGTTCATGCATCCATTAAAGATTGAAACAAAAAGAATTTGTTAACACAAACTACATTTATAAAGTAGCAACTAAGAACAAAATGCAATAACTGAAAAGAAAGGAGTGAAGGATAGTTACCATGAGTGGCCCTTTCTCAAGTAGTTGTCTTCACTTAATCTAAACCAAATCTAGCTCTTAAGATCAAACACAATCATAGTAACTCAAATTCCTCGTTGCATATATCTAGAATATCACATAAGATTATGATCAAAGATCTTATTCATGAAATCATCATTGCACAATAAACATAGTTTGTATTTAAATTAAAAATTGGAAGAGTATCTAATAACTTCTAAAACCTGATTGACTAAAAATTGAATAGCTAACTTAAAACTCAACCAACATGTTGTACATATAGGCACAAAGGAGCTTATTCAAAGTATGAATCTAAAATGAAACCTTTAATGACCACTCCTTGGACTTCAAAGGGTGACAAAGATTTAGTTAACTCTAAATGTCACTTGAAAAGAAGAAGAGTCCAAATCGGATTGTGACTAGTTGTAATAGACTAGAATGTGAAATTCTCAAAATTAGTTTAGAATTCTAATCACAATAGGATTCTTCCTTCTCTAGTGTCTTTATTGATCACCATATTGATGCATTATCTTCTCCATTAAATGTATTCATGTTGTAGTCATCGTGTTTAGTTTATTCTAGGAATCCCCTATTTTGTTGTTCGGGAACTCCTTTGATTGCATGCTTTGTGTTGTAGTTGTTGTAGGCTACAATTCCTCCTCTGGCTGCACTCATACTAACAACCATGACTAAGAATAGTTATCCAATCATAATTCACACATATTCACACATAAATCATGCATGAACCATCACATCATAATTATATTTCCATATACTTAAACCAAGTCCAGGGTTTGCATAATAGGTATCAAAGATAGCATAATGTTTGAATATGTATAAGAGAAATGCCTTGGTAATGTCTTTGAGCATGTATAAAAGCTATAAAAACTAACTATTATCTAGACCCATCATTTCCCCCCAACTACCCTTTTGATTTCCCTCAAGAAAATCAACTAGAGATGGAGGTTATAGCATAGTGTAATTTCTCTGAGATCCATGACAATGTTCACTACCTTTATCTAATTCAGGTAAAAACCTTTGTAACATTGAAGTATCCTCATTCTAGTAAGTTTAGCCTACTCACATTCCTCCATTTTATATCCTCTCCAATGTGGCACTAGATAAAGGAGTATTGGTGTCTAGAATGTATTTGGTAGCCATTTAAGAGATTTTTCAACAACAATATCCATATACCTGCGCACTCTCTCAATCATGTCCATGATGTTATACAGTGAATTTGGATTTGTTGATGGTGTTTTTTGCACAACTCAGACAAGATACAAGTATCCTATCTCTCTTGTAAGGTAGATCTCTATCAACAAGCCTCAAAAGATAACCCCAAGGTCTCTAACGTTAGGTCTTGACAATGCAGAAACAACTCAAATAATATGTGAAAATACTGGTAATCACAAGGGGACTTACGTAGCAATGACTAGAAGTTTCAAACTCTTCAGATTTTGTAATATTTTGATGTCTTTAATCCTAAAACTAACCCAAATTTTGAAAGAAATGGTTAAAGGAAAAAGGGTTCAAAGAGATTTTCTGAAAGTTAACTAATCCTAAGATCAATAATGCAGATGACTCAATACTTGAAGTGGACCAATCCTTTTGGAACTAAATCCTACTATACCTAGATGAAATCTTGTAGTATCACAAAAATAGTGCAATCTTCTAAGGAATGCAAAGATTTTCAAATCATGAGCATCCATTGAAACCAATCTTGATGATGGAAAATGAATAAACCCTCACAACCAAACTTAGCATATGATATTCAAGCCCATGCTAACTTTACACAACAACTTACAATCAACAAACTGCTAAAAGTATGGACCTTGGATCGCTCAAACACTTCAAATATTAAACTCAAAACACTATTGCATCCAATTTTAACTCTAAAATGTAACATGCAAATGATAAATTTGTAGCAATTTGAAAGATATGGAATAACCAGAACCATGCAAAATGAGACAACAAAAGAAAGATCACCAAAAGACAATTCCTTTACTTATATTGCATCACCCAAATTTGCAACAATTCAATATTTTGAATGTTTCAACACTTTCCCTTAAAGAAATTTTAACTTCTAGCTCAACTACTATTATTACAATGATACTCAAATTTTCTAACAATGTCTATTGGGTTGGGGATGATATGGTTCAACTGATGTCAAAGAACTAGGAAAAAGCTAGCTAATCTACTAATGGTTGATTGTTGGTCCATGTGTGTTGTTGATCTATGTCCTATTTTGGTTATGTTTTTTGGTGTTTAGGTTTGTTTAATGTTTTGTTGTTCTATAAATTTTTGGCCCTTGGGGCTCTCCATGTAGGGTACAACATCCTGTAAATGCTGCTTACCATATCAAAAACAATGTCTAACCCTCAAGAATGAAGTAAGAGCTTCAATTTATAGGCAAGAATTCCCTTGAGCGTCCCAGAATAGGGATCACAATTATGGGGGAAGCCATGCATTTGAATTTGGCAGGTCAAGGTTGGCCATGAAAGGTTGACCAAGTATATATCTGGAAAGAGGACAAAAAAGGCCACCAGAACTCGCAAGTGGGGCCCATAGGAACCTTAAAACTTCTAAATATGCTCCATTTTGGGATTGTAACTAAAAAATTACACCCCCAGCCTGTTTGACGTGAGTCCTACGTGGAAACAACCTGTCCAGCTCCCTCCACCTTGTCATTATCCAACCTTTTAATCAAATCTTTAACTATTTCCAGGATATTTTTTGCTTCTATTGTGTCTGGAACTAGAATGAATCTGAATCTAGCTTTGTACCCTTTACATTCATCTAAATACTGTGGTATTGCCCTATTCCACTCAATTTGCAACTCATGGTAATTTCCAACTTGGAAATATATATTACCCTGTCTTCTAGATGTTCTTTCACAATAGGAGCACTATGAGAAGGGGTGTAGAATTCATGCCACCATGCCTACAATGTTGTCACATTCATATTTTTCTGTCCAAACTTCTTCCTTCCTGTCACTATCTCCAGAAAACAAGTGTAGCCATCATGTATTTCTTTTATCTTCCCTTGTATTTTTGCAATCTTCTTTAGG
This sequence comes from Sequoia sempervirens, assembly GCA_007258455.2. Classification (NCBI taxonomy): domain Eukaryota; kingdom Viridiplantae; phylum Streptophyta; class Pinopsida; order Cupressales; family Cupressaceae; genus Sequoia; species Sequoia sempervirens. The sequence goes on from VDFB02000015.1 coordinate 180,698,142, forward strand.
ACCTTCGACATGAGTTCCTTTCTTTAATTCTAGGTTTCTAGCCATCCTTTCACCTTGTCAAACACATCTCAAGGGGAGATGTTTAGCTGTGCCAAGTCAGCCTTTGGTATTTGCAAAACCTTCTTCAATTCATCCGCAATTGACTCATCAAACTTTTTGTAGTTTGCGGTAAGCTGTGAAATATGTGGAAGGAAATCTAAATCATTTATATGAACTTTGAGAATTTGTTCAATTGCTCCATCCCCTCTCTTACCGATGTCTTGGAGCCACTCTTGGGTATGATGAACAAAACTCTTTAGCCTCTCAATTTTAGAAACTTCCTCCTTGGGAAACAATCCTCCTGGAATTTCACTTTCACTGCCTACGACTTATAGTGGTTTGATTAGATGTTGGACATAGCTATAGACATCACTCAACTACTTCTTGAACTTCTCCTTCTCTACAGTTTCACTGTCCAACCTTCTAAGAATTGCCAGTGAAGATTCCTAGAATTCTTCCCTTTCCTGCTCTTTAGTAGCTAGCCCCAGGTTAATAGTTTGTATTCGGTAATCTAATGGCCAAACCTCATCTTTGAACTTGTCAATTGGAGGAACTATCACATGTACAATTTTGTTGTTAAACTCATCACGTACAATCTTTGACATTGTCCGCACCCTTTTTCTCTGCTTGGGCTGTCCCCACTATTCCAACAACGTCTCCCAACTCAGAGTTTCCTCCTACACGATTATAGAGTTCTTAGTTGTTCTCTTCTCTAGCCATTCTGGGACATTGGACCGTTCAACATTCTCCCCTATCAAGGAAACTTCCCATTCACCTTTATTTTTCTTTGGACTATCCACAATTTCTTCCACATCCTTTTCAATTGAAGGCTGATCCTCCTTCTCATTACCTGCATTCTTTTCTGGGGATCTGGACTTCTCCTCCTAAAGTACCCTAGGTTCCGCATTCCCATTGTGTACATCAAATCTCGATAATCCCATCTCTCACATAATTTGTTTCCATTCCTCGTTAGTAGGGGTAGAGACTTCCTCATCCTCTGACTCATGTTGTTGGAGATTGTTGGCTATTTTTCCTTCTTCTTTAATAGCCTCCTCAGATGTTTGAATATTTTGAAGAGGCGAGTTGTTTCCCATATTCATCACTTCCTCCTAATTATCAATGATAAGCACTTCTTCACTTAACACTCCTTACTCTAATCCATTTGTGGGAGATGACTTTTGCTTAGGAGGGCTCTTTCTTACATATACTCGGGGCTTTTCCCCAGAAGTGTCTATCTCCATGACCCTTGTTGAAGAGGGGGAATCTGTGTTAGCACATCCTTTCTTGGCCTTGTCCACCTTTTCCCTTTTTGTGACAAGCTATATTTTCCTCAAAAGTTGAGGTGCTTCATCCTCCATGTTTGCAGTGTCATCTTCAAGAGCTTGACTGGCTATGGGAGATGACTTCTCACTTTGTTTTATCTATGTTTTGCTTCTAGTTATCCTCTTTATAATCACCTGTTTTCCTCCTCCTTGCTCTTCACTGCCTTGTAACTCAGAAGCATCATCCTTTCAACCATCAATTCCCCCTTCGAAATGAGACTTCATGTCTCCCATCAAGTCATATGTGAACTTGACACCATCAGCCTCCAATTCTTGCACCTTTGCTTTTACCCATTGCCTTGAATTTTCCCTAAATGGCTACATTATTCAGTCAAGATATATTGCTTCCTCCTCAAAGCAGTTTATATGTGGAAAAGGCTTGTTTCTATAAGGTTCATAATCATGTTGTTGAATCAAGCTTGCATAGTCGTCCTACCCCTGATCGGGAACTTCCATTATCCTGTACATCCTTATCATCTTGAGAGGCATTCAAGAGAACCTTCTTCTAGGAACATCAAAGTCATCCCGATAGTTCACCCAGTAGTCCTCAATATGGTCCACATGTCAGAGGGTCCTATTAGCCAGCTTCATGGCTTTACCATATGCACCAAAATGATTCCTATTTGTGTGGGAGTATAGCTCAAACTGTGCCATTTCCCTTTCTGAATGTTGGGCACTTTGAATGGAAGAACATGATTCTGAAGTCCCAATTGTCAGTGGAAATTCAGACCTTAAACCTTTCTTTTTCACATCAAACCGTAGAATTTCCTCAAAGGGCACCATCTGCCTTGTCAGCTCTAGCATCAAAAGCTTGTTGGTCAGGTATCTAGGTAATTTGAGCGGGATGGTAGGGGATCCATGCACTCATATGTATGAAAACTAGGGAAACTATATGAACCATTGTCCATGCTACTTGATCAAATCCATAGCATCTGTGGTTATCTTAACATGAAGTGCATTCTGCAACAACTTTGGAATGAACATGAAGAAGGCATCATTTTCCCTCCTAAAATTGGAAGTCTTATGTTGTAACTAAGGATATACATCATAGGTTTTGTCTTTTCCCAACACTCCCTTGCAACTTAAACCCTTGTACTTGTTCTTATGTGCCAACATGTACAATATGTACGATGTCATAGTGAATTTTTTGGTTTCCTGTACACTTCTCAACTGAGAATCTAAGTTGTTGCTTATGATCCTCGCCCAGTGATAATGCTTATTGGCCACAATTTGTGTGATGGGGAAGAACATCCAAGATTGGAAGATGTGAGCCTGTTTCATTCCCATTACCATTCCTAGAAGGGTTATCATTTTAAGGAAAGCTAAGGTGCAAAACTAACTCTCCTAATGTCAAAACCTTAGGGAAGAATGTAGAGGTGACTTTAAAATTTCAATTATAGTCCAATTAAGATACACTTGAAAGAAATAACAGAAACAGAGAAATTAACATACACAAATGAACACCAGATTTACGTGGGAAAACCCTTATGGGAGAAAAACCCACCACACCAAGAAAAACCCCTTTGTATTACAGTAATGAAATTACATACAAAGTACGGGCTTCACTCTTTGATGTCAATTTACAATAGCATAATCCTTGATCAACCTTGAACAGAACATTCAAGTTACAATACTCTCAGAATTGAATTCACAATCACTGATCACACATCAAATTGTTTATCCCACTGATTGTCCAACCAAACAGCATCATCGATCTCTGAGTATATCCATGTCATCCTTGGTCTATTGATCTTCTTCTTAGTAATGGCCGCAACAGTCCAACTACTAGCGGTTCCCATTTTGCTTCTCTGATTGGTTGAAGACAAACCACATAGGATAGTCTTTCACTTAGTCAAAGGTGTTCATATGAGATTCATATGTCGGTGAGACTCTAGCCGTGTCTGCCCGATGCCACAAAGCCCAACCATTGATATTGCCAAGAGTCATCACCTTCGACAAGAGGTTACACCGAGTTTAGAAACAGTCACTCAGACTTCCCCTTGTCACCAAGACATCATACCGACATCCACCACATGTAGCGCTATTCGGAAAGACTATTGCTATTTGGTGAGAGGTCATACCGATGTTCAAAAGGTCACATAGACACCAACATTACCATCAGTGAGACAATCACTATTTTCCAAGAGAACATACCGAAGCCTTCATGTTACACCGAAATGTCCTACCGTCGATGAGACTTACCGCTTTTGCCAAGAGGTCACACCAATGTTCATACCCATTGGCGAGAGAACTAACTATCAACAAGAGTTCTTATCGAGGCTTTCATGTTACCCCGAGACCACCTTTCACCACGAGTCATACCGACAATAGCCAAAGAATCGGTGAGACAAACACCCGTCGCCAAGAGCTCTTACTGAGTGTTCAAGTCTCTCTCCGATGACTCCGAGTGTAACACTATCGGTGAGACATCTCACATCGCTAAGACTTCTTACCGAAAGAAAACCTTTCGAAAAATAGTCTCCTCGATAACATTAGTTGCCATGAGTCTCCCTGACATCTGCTAGGAACCAAACTGTCGACAAGACCAACCCACTCGACGGAGAGTTACATCGAACACAACAAGTCACAACGATAGCTTCAGTTGGTATGATAGTAACAAGGTCTCGGTGACCTAAACATTCATAAGGTTGCACAACTGTTAGTTAGCCAGAAAATAAAGATGTCACAACAACTTGGCTCTTTTAAAGGTTTCAGCCTGTGAGATTGAGGCATACTATTCTAACAATTGTATCATGGTACTCCATTTTCAAATCACTTCTGTGCGGTTTCTTGGGAAGATTAGAATAATGAGGCTTCAACTTGAGTATCCAAGAGTTATTCATGATCTGCAATGCTGTATTTGGGTTTTCATCATAATACTTAGTTTCCTCACCAAAGTTTATCTCATCGATCAAGTGGTGGTGTGAAGCAATATTGAAGACTTCTACAATGGACTCTTCCGTGAGATTTTCCATGATCCTTCCTTGTGGGCCAATGATGATTCTCTTGCTAGAATCATCATTTTTTGCGCATTCCAAGATCAAATCTAGGAACAACTATGTAGGAGGGAAACTAGCAGCTTATGCAAGGCTAGTGTGGGTGAGAACTTGAGCTAACTGAGTAGATGAGTCACCATATATCCTTTTGTGAAAAGCTTCATAATCAACATGCCCCATGTTCATGTCTCCGATGCTTGATCTAGTTGATGCAATCCTAGTCTCTGGCCAGATGCCCTTAAATTCATACTTCATTATCTCCTCCCTCTTCTTGACCTCTTTTTGTACAAGAGAAACCTTTGTCTTCTTATCGGGACTCACTTCACCTTGCATCTATTAGAGGAAAACACCAATTACCAAGATGCAACTAATAGCATATTTCATCAACATTAGCCATTATACCAATAACATTTGATTGATGCAAGTGAGATGATACTAATAAATTCTCACTAAAAAAACCATCATGAACTCTAAATGATTACATGAGAACATGAATCCAATCCATAAATGCAAGAACCAATAATAAGCAATAAATACAAATTCAGCCATAAAGAATCCATCGTGTACTTGAAATGTCATTCTAAAGGAGGAATTCCAATAAAAAAAGTATCACAAATGACCCCAATTCAAATGAAAATGATCTAACAATCCATATGAGGAACCATTGGGGAGACACACAAAGCCATGACCCAATTTGATATCATTTTTCGAGTTTAGCACTTGTTTTGAATGGGTGAAATGACCAAAAATCATCAAAATCTGAGTTGCTATCAATGAATCCATGAAATCGAATGCTAGGGTTTCAAAATGCGATGGGAAAAAAGACAAGGGTTTAACAAATCTTCGAATATTTCCTTCAAATCAATAGAAAATGCCTTTCTCAATCGGCATTAGCATTATATTCAACATGGTTTCTTCGAATGAAAACCCTAGTTCTGAAACATTCCTTAGAAATCCATCAAGAAATGCCAAGAAACAAGCCTCCCAATCTTGACCAAAGTTCGATGGAATCAAATGAAACATTTAACAACGAAACCAAAATTGAAAGCAAAGCAAAGGAGGGAGAAATCCAAGGGAAACCCGCAGACCAAAAAACAATTGATAAGGAAACCATAGCATGTTTGAAGGTGAGAAAAGAAAATGCAGAGAAAAACCCATACCTTCAATACGTGTGAAGCCAAATGAAATGTTTGTCGATCCACACAAATAGGTCACTAGACCGGCGACCAAGGTTCTCGCGGAATGAGATTCGAAACAAAGTCAATGGCAGATGGAAATCACACAAAATTTTCCCCGAATTACCTTAGAATAGAAGGTCACCAAAGAGGAAAGGATGCTCGAATGGGTGGAATGATCACAATGAATCTGGAATGAAATCGATGATGTGACAATTTGGAGCACCAAGAAGGAATTTTTCCCAATCAAACAATAAATGATGTAAAGCAAATGAGGAAATAATCAATCAAATAGTGTTATATTCCCAAAACATCCTGCATTTAATGCCAGGGAGTATGGATTCGACAAAAGGGCCCAAGCTTGGAATTTTGGCTAATCCAAGGGAACTCAGATTAGCCGACCAGATTAAGGTTCAACTAATCCGAGCTAGCTCAAATTTACTGAACTTTCCTCTTGGACTTAGCCAATTCCTTGAAAAGGTGAAATTTCAAGTATGGATCATTTAAGGGGGGCCCAATAAAAATTCAAAGTCCGTCAAGAGCATTGAGATGGGTCAGAATGTTGAGCACGAGGGAAAAGCAAGACCAAAAAACAAAATGACCAAAATGACCAAAACGACCTATCCCTTAAGGGGAGAAATTCAGGACCCTACGACAAGAAAACGATGAAAGAAAAATAGGGAAAGAGGGTCCCCGCCTCAGCGGGGCATGTGTACGAAAAATGCACAACAAATGGTGACTTCGCTGGGGAAATGCTTCAGAGCATTTCAGTAGAAAACTGGAATCAGGAACCCAAAAATTTGGTTTTGATCCCCACATCAAGTCACTTAATAGACAAAGTTTCAAATCCAATCAAACAAGTAGACCCTTCCTCTCTCAGAATCCTAGTGTGTGTGTATGTATTCATTCCTTCCCTTAGCGGTTGTGAAGAACTGAGGTCAGTAAGGCGAAGCTACGTAAGAATTATAAATTCAAAAGCAACCTAAATGGAGCCTCACTTCCAGTTAGGTGTCCATAGCCCTGACGAGGTCATCATTGTAGTTCTCCCCAAACATAGCTCTACTGCCATTCGGGCGTCCATAGCCCTGGTAGAGATATTTGGATACCCTTGATAAGTTGTGTCTAATTCTTTTGATGTTTAGTATTTTCTTTTTCTTTTCTTCTCTTTTGATACTCTTTTCTCTTCTTTTCAACTCGTGAACAATGAAGTTCATGCTCAGGGCTGAGAACGATAGTGGCATTGAAGTAGAAATAATATTTTTCACTTGGCCAAGGCTTCCAAAGAACTTGCAATATCCTCAAGAATTTTAAGATGTGTTTATATATGTAATATTCAAGCATTTTCTGGGACTACTTTAGCACTTAGGTCCTTGAACATAAGATTTCTACCAGATCAAACCAAAAAAATGATTAAAGTTTGTAGAAGAAATACTCAAAATAATCCCAGGTAGCCAAGCAATCGAAGCACAAGTGCAACACACCTAGAAGAGGACGAGGAGACCCAAAACCAAAAAATGAAAAACCAAAACTGAGGCAAAACAAGACCCTAAACCAAAACAAAAAGGGTGCAAAGCAAATCAAAAGAAACAAAACCCTACACTAACTATTTATAGGGGAAAGAGCTTCAAAACAACTCAAGATTGGAAGTAATGCTTCAGAAATTGCCCGTTGATAGGAAACGAGACATCCTCCCCAGTGAGAGTTTTCAGGCGAAAAGCATTGTCTCCTAATATTTTTGAGATCTGAAAAGGGCCAATCTAAAGTTTATCAAATTTTTTGTGTTCTCCCTTTTTATCATGTGCTTTATCCTAGTACATGAACAAATCAAAAATTCAGAAGGATTTAACACGGGCTCTTCAATCAAACCACCTTTTAATGACACCTTGATGCTTGGTGAAATTTTTGAGTGCTTCATCTCTCTTTTCTTCAAGGTGTAGAAGCTCAGCCAAATGAGCCTCACATCTATCCCCTTCATCATAATAATTGTTAATGAATTGCAGAGTGGGGATCCTAAGCTGGATAGGAAATACAAGTTCAAATCCATATATAAGGTGGTACGTGGAAGTCCCTATGGAAGCATTTTGTCTCGTCTGATCTGCCCAAAGAGTGAATTTGAGTTGGGTGTGCCAATCTTTGGGGTTCCTTTCTAACAGTTTGTGGATTACCATCAGAAGGTTTTTATTAGTGGATTCAACCAAACCATTTCCTTGTGGATAGTAATTGGAGGAAAACTTTATGATTATTCCGTGTTCAAATGCCCATGCAAAAATTTTTAAGGAAGCAAACACAGGACCATTATCGCAAACAAAAGCAAGAGCACAACCAAAATGATTAATAATACTTTATTCAAGGAAGTCAATTACCACTTTAGAAGTACACTGTTTGCAAGAAAGAGCTTCAATCCATCTAGTAAAATAATCAGTGACAGTGAGAATATACCTGTGGCCTATAGAGGATGGTGGGTCGATTGGACCAATGAAGTCCATTCCCCATTGGGCAAATGGTTTTACCTCTATGACCAACTGAAGTGGAAGGGTTGCATACTTCTCTCTGCTTGCTGTGGTTTGACACACATGATAGCTTCTTATGTGGTTGTGTGTATCCTTGAATAATGTTGGTCAGTAGTATCCCACTCTTAGGATCTGATTTGTAGTCAACGGTGTCGAGCCATGACCCATGCCATACCAGTCATGGAATTCAACCATTACTCTCGCAGCTTCCTCCTTCCCAAGGCAACAAAGGTAAACACCCTCGTGATTTTTCTTGTCTAAGACAACCCCTTTCATCATGAAACTATCACTTTTCAGACGCAAAGCTCTTCATTGTACTGTGTTGAGGCGATCGGGACATTGCTGATTCAAAAGATAGTAGATAATCTCATCATACCAATCACCTATTGAAACATCTTGAAGATGATAATGCTGTGCTATGAGATCAGGACCCATTTCTGCCATGGTCTTAGTTAATACCTATTCCCTTACCAATTTTATAGGTTGAATTTTGATGTCATACTCTTGTAACATTGTCACCCACTTAGCTCTTCATTCTCCCAATTCATTTTGCATTAACAAAAGATTTACTATAGGGTTGGGCACAATTGCGAAGACCTTATTTCTCAATAAATAGTGCCTAAATTTCTTCATAGCTCTGACCAGAGCATAGGCTTTCTTTTCTACATTGGGATATCTCAGCTCTGCATCTTTTAAAGGAGCACTCATGAAGGCTATGGTATGCTCATCTCCTTGGTTAGATTTATGGGTCAACATGCCAACACAGGAGTTATCCGAAGTGAAGGAATATATATAAAAGAGTCTAGAGTAATTAGGGCTTACCAAAACTGGGGCATCAACTATTTCCCTTTTAAGTTTTGCAAATTCTTCTTTTGCTTCTATGCTCCATTCAACTTTTACTTCCTGCTTCAACATGGTGTTTAAAGGATTTACTATTTTTGCGAAGCCAGTAATGAACTTTTTGACAAAATTAATATTTCCGAAGAAAGATTTCATCTCTTTCTTGCTGGAAGGAGGTTGATTTTTTTGTATGGCTTCAATTCACTCTGAATCAACGGATATAATCCTCTTTGAAATAACATGACCGAGCAACTTTCCCTCAGTTACTCCAAAGATACATTTCTTGGCATTAAGTGCAATACTGAATTCCCTGCACCTTTGAAATACTTTGCATAAGTCTGTAATGTGGTCACCACGTTTCTTCGAAAAGACAGTTAAGTCATCCATGTAGATAATGATGCATTTACCAATGATGTATTTGAAGGCGATGTCTGTGGCCCTCTAAAAAGTTGCTCTAGATTTGATTAACCCGAATGAAATCCTCCTATAGGCAAAAGTCCCCCACTTTGTGGTGAAAGCAGTTTTATGCCTGTCTTCATATTGCACCATGACCTGATTGTACCCAGAATACCCATCCAAGAAAGACATCATCTGGGATCTATTGAAAATTTGTAACACCTCATCTAATGAAAAGATTGGGTAATTGTTTTTCTCTAATGCACAATTGAAATTCCTGAAATCAACACACAGCCTGATTTCCCCATTCTTTTTCCTCACTGGAACTAGGTTAGCAACCCAAGTTGAGTGCCTAACTAGAAATATAATACGAGCAAATAACAACTTTTGTACCACCTTTTGAATTATTGGTTCCAGCAAGGCATTGATTGGTCTTTTCCTTTGTCTAAATGGTTTGGAGTTAGGCTTGAGGGGAATGGTGTGTGTAATAATTGAGGTATCATATGTTTATAGGTCCTCGTAACTCCAGGCTATAACATCTTGGTAAGTGTGAAGTGCATCTATTATTCCCCTTCTTTCTTTTGGCGTACACACTTTCCCAATGAAGAAGTTCTTAAAATCATCAGTAGTACCCATATTATAGGTGTCACATTGACCCTTGATTGAATCTTTCTTACTCTGCTACTCCAAGTCTCTGATCTTGTCCAGATCAAATATCCTTTCTAGCTAAACCATTCCTCACGGGATTGTGTTTGTCTTCATATTGATGACTCCTTCGAGGTCCATTTCCACTTCTTGGGGTTCTACTTCATCAATTATCTGGGAAGTAAACATGCTAGAACTTGTGATAAAATATAGAATGTACTTATCATCTTCAAACACTTGGAAATTAGTTACGTTGTCGGGCACTGATGGTACTGGCGTGAGTTCTATAGTGAACTTCAAACCTAAAAGTGACAAAGGCTACAATGTACTTGCTTCTTGTGCTAGGGAATCCACAGTCTGATTCTTACTATGAGGTATTAACTGAATGTTGAAAGCATCAAACCCTTCAATAAGGTCGCATACCCTGTGTCTGTAATTAGTCATTCTCTTGTCATGACACGAGTATTGCTTTTTGACTTGTCTAACCACCAACTCTGAATCTCTGAATACTTGCATAATCTTGACCTTCTTTATTAATGCCATAAGCAGTCCATGAATTAAGGCCTCATATTCAGCTACATTATTGGTGCAATTGAATTGGAGTCTATGTGTTGCAAAGAAGGTTTTACCTTTGGGGCCGATTAGATCAAATCCTACTCTAACACCCTGTTTTGACTTTGATCCATCAAACCTAAGTTTCCAACAGCTGACGGTCCTTGTATCTTTTGATTTACCTTTCATTTTGCTACTACCGTATGGCTCTTCAGAAGGTATTGAGTTCTTTCCTCTAGAGTCATCTTGAGTGCTTTGTATATTAATCCTGATAGCAGGAGGGGGATTGATATATCTCTATATTTTCTCCACTACTATTTGGTACAAGAAACATTCGAGCTCCGAGTGAGAAGCATTATGGACTCTACACCAATTTGGGACAAGTAGCTCTTCAAAATTCATATTTCTTCCCAACTGGATTTGATCTTCCATACATTTCTAGATAAATTCCTAAAATTTTTCCAATAAGCTAAATTGCCCTTCATCTTGATCACTATTGTCTTCCATAGATTCAACTAACACCCCAGCACTGCTGGATTCTGTGGTAAGTTTCCCTGGTGTGTTGTGCAACATGAGAATTTCTTATGTGTCTGATTCTGAAATAGGGGCCGCCAATACATAATTCCCCATTCTAACTTTAGATACCAATGATATTCAGTGATCACATAGTTCATTCTAGATTCTCTCTCAATTCTTATTTGATTCGAGACTCCTTTCTAGGGCAGCCACATATGAGAATGATCTGTGGATGTGTACCCATTTAGTGCCTTGGTAAAATCTCTACCCAAGATTAGACCATAAGTATCAGGGATGTCGACCACCTGAATATTAACAACTTGTTGAATTATAGGATATGAGGCAATCTGCATGGGAATTATGTTGAGTTCTCCTACTATGGTTACCTCTCTTTTGTCCAATTGAGTGACCTTCTTTTGATAAGTGGCTGGAGTAATACCTAGGGCTCTATAGAAAACAAAAGGAATAACATTTGTGGAAGCCCCTGATTCTAAAAGACAATTGTATAAATTCTTCCCAAAGATGCGAATAAAAATTAGAAAAGGGGGAGTTTCCATTTTTCCCTAGAATAAACTCATCTGATTCTTAGCTTGTGCAGCTTGACCCTTATCCTTTTCTTTCCCTTTATCCCCAAAATGCACTTGACTTTGATCTTTGAGTGCTTGTGAACTAGTGGTTTTTCCAACTATTTGGTTAGCAATTCTACTTTGAGGAACTGCGTTTGATTGGAAAGATCTTAGAACTGTATTCTGGATAGCAAGAACTCTCAATAGCTCAAAAGAAGAAAGACTAACCTTAATATTCCTGAGTTCTTCAGTCACATACTCACTTAACTACTCTACGTTCATGTCAGCGTGTGTTTTCTTGGATTTTCCAGTCTTCCTTTCTTTTCCTCCGTCAACACTGCCTTCTTTAGACACATTAGGCTCTCGTTCCTATGCGAAATACTATGTTGGAACATGAGGGTAAGATGGATTGTTACTAGAATTTGGATTTAGTGGAATGGTGAAATTGTTTGGAGGGATTGATGTAGTAAATGGCCTCTAGCCCGAGGACCTCTATTGGGCCTACTCCTTAGATCATACTTTCTGGTAAGTTTTTGGAACATTTGGACTTCCTCAACATCAACCTCTTCTTCATCCAAGGGACCATTATCATTTTCAATACCTTCATTAAATAATTGTGAAATATTGTCTCCATTAAACACTTGTTCTATTTTGCTTCCTTGATCACTTGGCTCTCCTTCTGGTTCATTTTCTTCACCTCTTGGAAAAGGAGCGTGATTTAGTACTAATACTAGGGAACAATAAGGTTCAGACGACACTATCTCCTGACTACTGGAATTGTTTTCAACTTCATATTGGAAGATGGAGGCGATAGTTTGGAACTCAGGGAAATCCAGTTCAAAATGTAAACTGGTCTTATGAAGCCTGCACCATCCAAACAGAGCTGCTTCAGCCAAGTATACACTAGCTAGGGGATTTTCTTGATTGGGGTTCCAATGGAGTAGGAACACCCCCATTATTTGGACTTGTATTTCAGGCTCTATTCTATTTGGGTGGATGCCTTTTGTTGAATCCCTTTCCACCAGCCTATCCTCTATCAAAGTTTTGACTAGAGGATTTTCCTCTGTCGAAACGTTGCCCTTGTTGAGAATCCCTACTATCTCTATTATAACCAAACTGTATGTTCCTTTGGGCCACCTAGAGATGACTATTTTGATTTCTTAGATAGGTGACCTCCATATTCAGCTTTTTCACTTGTTTAGTTAGCTCATCCAATCTCTCCTTGTCAGGATTATTGTAGCGGATCTGATTCACATTATTTTGAGGAAATCTTGATGCTGCACCAGAGCCTAGAGACTCATTCAAAACTTCAAAATTCTACAAATATGTGGGGAAACTAGCCTGCTACTATGGATGAAGGGGTTGATTAGCACCTTGTCATGGATAACTTGCCATTGGTGGGACCTAGTTTATGGGAGGACCTGGTTGTGGAACTAGAGACAATTGTGGCAATGGATTCATGATAGAGGTATGACTAGCAAAAGCTTGATTGAGTGCCTGAACTTGCCCTAGGTGAGCAGTAGGTCCTAATGATGGTAAAGGTCCAGACAGGTGTTACCTTAAATCTGTGCTAACTCTGACAGCCTCAGTATATGCAGTAAACAAGCTATTTGGAGGATTAGTTCTCCACTTAAGGAAGGTGGATGTAAGACTATCTAGAGCCTCATAATAGACTTCTAGAGCAGTAGCATCATCCATAGCATAAGGGGCTTACAATCTATTATTGGCATGATGAAACCTGTTATTAAACGATCCTATGGGCTCATTGATTTCCCTCTTAACTTTAGTAAATTGTAGGTATAGCTCATTAACACTAATGGGGATCTTGAAATTTTGTAAGAAAGCAATCTCTAACTTAGTCCAATTATGAATTGATCCAGTAGGAAAATGATTGTATCGGTAGAATGTATCTTCTCCTAAAGAGTAAGGAAAGAGCCTGCATGCAACATCTTCATGGTTAATTCCCCTATCCCTAAGGGAGGTTTGGAAAATTATGATGTGTTCCTCCATAGTCCTATTAGGATCATTAGTCTAAAACTTAGAGAAGAAATGCTCAGGGTTCTTGGGCATGACATTGTAATTGTTGAAGGATAGTGGAGATGGGTTATTAGCTAGAAAATCCATTGGTGGAACTGGAGGTATTACAGGTTGATTGATGGTTGGTTGGGGTTGTTGTGGTGGAGGCGGTAATGGTTGGCTAACAATAGGTGAAGGTTGCTGAAAGGGAATAGCTTCAGAGTTTGATGATGAATGGTTAGATGCGGGTGAGAATAATGAAGGAGATGGAAATGGGGAAGCAGATGAAGATCCTTCTTGGTTCTGGGCCATTCTTGTCCTAGTGGGAAATGATAGCTCTTGAAAATATTCTTCTCCTGGTGTTGATCTGGTTCTTCTTTGAAATATTTTAGGAGAAATAGCAAATAGGAAATGCTCTAGCTTACTTATTTAGGCCCTCCTTCTAGCGCCAATCTATTGATGGTGTTTTTTGCACAACTCAAACAAGATACAAGTATCCTATCTCTCTTGTAAGGTAGATCTCTATCACCAAGCCTAAAATGATAACCCGAAGGTCTCTAACATTAGGTCTTGAGAATGCAAAAAAAACTTAGATAATATGTGAAAATGCTAGTAATCACAAGGGGACTTACGTAGTAATGACTAGAAGTTTCAAACTCTTTAGATTTTGTAATATTTTGATGCCTTTAATCCTAAAACTAACCCAAATTTTGAAAGAAATGGTAAAAGGTAAAAGGGTTCGAAGAGATTTACTGAAATTAAACTAATCCTAAGATCAATAATGTAGATGACTCAATACTTGAAGTGGACCAATCCTTTTGGAACTAAATCCTGCTAAACCCAGATGAAATCCCGCACTATCACAAAAATAGTGCAATCTTCTAAGGAATGTAAATTTTTTCAAATCATGAGCATCCACTCAAACCAATCTTGATGATGGAAAATGAATAAACCCTTACAACTGAAATTAACATATGATATTTAGGCCCAGACTAACTTTACACAACAACTTACAATCAACAAACTGTTAAAATTATGGACCTTAGATCACTCAAACACTTCAAATATTAAACTTAAAACACTATTGCATCCAATTTTAACTCTAAAATGTAACATGCAAATGATAAATTTGTAGCAATTTGAAATATATGGAATAACTAGAACCATGCAAAATGAGACAACACAAGAAAGATCACCAAAAGACAATGTCTTTACTTATATTGCATCACCTAGATTTGCAACAATTCAGTATTCTCAATGGTTCAACACTTTCCCTCAAAGAATTTCTAACTTCTAGCTCAACTACTATTATTACAATGATACTCAACTTTTCTAACAATGTCTAACCCTCAAGAATGAAGCAAGAGCTTCAATTTATAGGCAAGAATCCCCTTGGGCGTACCAAAATATGGCTCACAATTATGGGGGAAGCCATGCATTTGAATTTGGTAGTTCAAGGTTGGCCATGCAAGGTTGAACTAGTATATATCCAAAAAAAGGACGAAAAAGGCCACCGGAACTCACCGATGGGGCCCATAGGCACCTTAAAACTTCTAAATATGCTCCATTTCAGGATTGTAACTAAAAAATGCCACCTCCAACCTATTTGATGTGAGTCCTACATGGCAACAACTTTTCCAGCTTCCTCCGACTTGTTAGCATCCAACCTTTTAATCAAATCTTTAACTATTTCTAGGATCTTTTCTACTTATGCTGTGTCTGGAACTAGAATAAACTTGACTCTGGCTTTGTACCCTTTAAATTCATCTAAATACTATGGTATTTCCCTATTCCACTCAATTTTCAACTCATGGTACTTATCCAACCTGGAAATACATATTACTGCGTCTTCTAGATGTTCTTTTGCAACTGGGGCACTATCAGAAGGGGCGTAGACTTCGTGCCACCATGCCTGCAATGTTGTCACATTCATATTTTTCTATTCAAACTTCTTCCTTCTTGTTACTATCTCCAAAAAGGAAATGCAACCATCATGTATTTCTTTTATCTTCCCTTGTATTTTTTGCAATCTTCTTTAGGACCTTCGACAGGAGTTTCTTTTTGTAATTCTAGGTTTCTAGCCATCCTTTCACCTTGTCAAACACATCTCGAGGGGAGATGTTTAGCTATGCCAAGTCATCCTTTGGTATTTGAAAAACCTTCTTCAATTCATCCACAATTGAATCATCAAACTTCTTGTAGTCTACAGTAAACTATGAAATATGTGGAAGGAATTCTAAAGCATTTGTATGAACTTGGAGAATTTGTTCAATTGCCCCATCCCCTCTCTTACTGACATCTTGGAGCCACTTCTAGGTATGATGAACAAAACTCTTTAGCCTCTCAATTTCATAAACTGCCTCCTTATCCTTTGGTATTTGCAAAACCTTCTTCAATTCATCCACAATTGACTCATCAAACTTCTTGTAGTCTATAGTAAACTGTGAAATATGTGGAAGGAATTCTAAAGCATTTGTATGAACTTGGAGAATTTGTTCAATTTCCCCATCCCCTCTCTTACTGACATCTTGGAGCCACTTCTAGGTATGATGAACAAAACTCTTTAGCCTCTCAATTTCATAAACTACCTCCTTGGCCAACAATCCTTTAGGAATTGCACTTTCACTGCCTACGGCTTGTAGTGGTTTCATTAGATGTTGGACATACCTGTAGATGTCACTCAACTACTCCTTGAACTTCTCCTTCTCTGCAGTTTCACTATCCAACCTTCTAAGAATTGCCTGTAAAGATTCCTGGAATTCTTCCCTTTCCTACTCTTTAGTAGCTGGCCCCAGGTTAATAGTCTGTATTCAGTAATTTGATGGCCAAACCTCATCTTTGAACTTGTCGATTAAAGGAACTGCCACATGTATAATTTTTTTGTTAAACTCATCACGTGCAATCTTTGACACTATCCGTGCCCTTTTTCTCTACTTAGGTTGTCCCCACTATTCCAACACCATCTCCCAACTCAAAGTTTCCTCCTACACAATTATAGGCTTCTTAGTTGTTCACTTCTCTAGCCATTCCAGGACATTGGAGCATTCAACATTCTCCCCTATCAAGGAAACTTCTCGTCCACCTTTATCTTTCTATGGATTATCCACAATTTCCTCCACATCCTTTTCAATTGAAGGTTGATCCTCCTTCTCATGACTTGCATTCTTCCCTGGGGATCTGGACTACTCCTCCTGAAGTACCCTAGGTTCCACATTGCCGTTGTGTGCATCAAATCCCGATGATCCCATCTCTCACATCATTTGTTTCCATTCCTCGTTAGTAGGGGTAGAGACTTCCTCATCCTCTGACTCATGTTGCTGGGGATGGTTGGATATTTTTTCATTCTTCTTGAATAGCCTCCTCGAATGTTCGAATATTTTGAGTAGGGGAGTTATTTCCCATATTCATCTCTTCCTCTTGATCATCAATAATAAGCACTTCTTCACTTAACACTTCTTCCTCTACTCCCTTCATGGGAGATGGATTTTTCTTAGGAGGGCTCTTTCTTACATATACTTGGGGCCTTTCCCCAGAAGTGTCTGTCTCCATGACCCTAGCTAAAGAGGGGGCATCGATTTTGGAACATCC
Organism: Sequoia sempervirens; assembly: GCA_007258455.2. Lineage (NCBI taxonomy): Eukaryota > Viridiplantae > Streptophyta > Pinopsida > Cupressales > Cupressaceae > Sequoia > Sequoia sempervirens. The sequence goes on from VDFB02000015.1 coordinate 180,715,303, forward strand.
TTTCTTTGCCTTCTCTACCTTTTCCCTTTCTGTGACAATTCTCTTTTCCTCACAAGTTGAGGTGCTTCATCCTCCATGCTTGCAGTGTCATGTTTAGAAACTTTCTTGGCTACAACATATGACTTCTCACTTTGTTTTATCTGTGTTTGGCTTCTAGTTCTCCTCTTTATAATCACTGGTTTGCCTCCTCCTTTCTCTTCACTGCCTTTGGAATTAGAAGCAACATCCTTTCTACCATCAATTCCCCCTTTGGAATGAGACTCCATGTTTCCCATCAAGTCATATGTGAACTTGACACCATTGGCTTCCAATTCCTACACCTTTTCTTTTACCATTGCCTTGAATATTCCCTAACTAGCTTAGTTATTCAGTCAAGATCTATTGCTTCCTCCTCAGACGAGTTTATTTATGGAAAAGGCTTGTTTCTATAAGGTTCATAATCATGTTGTTGAATCAAACCTGCATCGTCGTCCTGCACCTGATTGGGAAATTCCACTATCCTGTGCATCCTTATCATCTTGAGAGGCATCCGAGAGAACCTTCTTCTAAGAACATCGAAGTCATCCCGATAGTTTTCCTAGTAGTCCTCAATATGGTCCACATGTTGGAAGGTCCTATTAGACAGCTTTATAGCTTTACCATATGGGTCAAAATGATTCCTATTTGTGTGGGAGTAGAGCTCAAACTGTGCAATTTCCTTTTCTGAATGTTGGGCACTTTGAATGTAAGGACATGATTCTAGAGTCCCAATTGTTAGTGGAATTTCAAACCCTAAACCTATCTTTTTCACATCAAACTGTAGAATTTCCTCAAAGGGCACCATCTTCCTTATAAGCTCTAGCATCAGAAGCTTGTTGGTCGGGTATCTAGGTAATCTAAGCAGGATGATAGGGGATCCATGCACTTGTATGTATGAAAACTTGGGAAGCTATATGAACCATTTCCCATGCTACTTGATCAAATCCATAGCATTTGTGGTTATCCTAACATGAAGTGCATTCTGCAACAACCTTGGAATGAACATGAAGAAGGCATGATTTTCCCTCCTGAAATTGGAAGTCTTATGCTATAACTAAGGATATACATCCCAAATTTTGTCTTTTCCCAACACTCCCTTGCTGTTTAAACCCTTGTACTTTTTCTTATGTGCCAACATGTACACAAAGTACAATTTCATAGTGAATTTTCTAGTTTCTTGTACACTTCTCAGCTCAGAATATAAGTTGTTGCTTATGATCCTCGCCCAGTGATAATGATTATTGGCCACAATTCATGTTATGGGGAAGAACATGCAAGACTGGAAGATGTGAGTATATTCCATTCCATTACCCTGCCTAGAAGGGTTATCATATCATGGTACTCCATTTTAAAATCACTTATGTGCAATTGCTTGGGCAACTTGGAATAATGAGGCTTCAACTTGAGTATCCAAGATTTATTCATGATCTCTAATGCTCTATTTCGGTTTCATCATAAAACTTAGATGCCTCACCAATGTTTATCTCCTCGATCAAGTGGTGGTGTGAAGCAATATTGAAGACTTATGTAATGGACTTTTCCATGAGATTTTCCATGATCCTTCCTTGTGGGCCAATGGTAATTCTCTTGATAGAATCATAATGTTTTGCACATTCCAAGATCAGCTCTAGGCACAACTGTCTAGGAGGGAAACCAGTAGCTTCTGCAAGGCCAGTGTGGGTGAGAACTTGAGCTAACTTAGTAGGTGAGTCACCATACATCATTTTGTGAAAATATGAAAGTCATAATCAACATGCCCCATGTTTGTATCTTTGATGCTTGAACAAGCTGATGCAATCCTAGTCTCTGGCCAGATGCCCTTAAAATCACACTTCATTTTGTCCTGCCTCTTCCTGACCTCTTCTTGTACAAGAGAAACCTTTGTCTTCTTATCGGGACTCACTTCACCTTGCATCTGTTAGAGGAAAACACCAATTACCAAGATGCAACTAATAGCATATTTCATCAACATTATCCATTCTACCAATAACATTTGATTCATGCAAGCGAGATGATACTAATAAATGCTCACTAAAAAAAACATCATGAAATCTAAATGATTACATGAGAACATTAATCCAGTCCATAAATGTAAGAACCAATGAATAAGCAATAAATACAAATTCAGCCATAATGAATCCATCTTATACTTGAAATGTCATTCCAAAGGAGGAATTCCACTCACAAATGTATCAAAAATGACCACAATTCAAATTAAAATGATCTAACAATCCATATGAGGAACCTCTGGGGAGACACGAAGAAAATCATCTAATCTGAGCTAGCTCAAATTAGCTAGGTGGATTATGGTTTGGCTAATCCAGACTAGCTTGGTTTAGCCAAAATTGGCTCAACTGACTAAATCTTAGTTTGGAAATTTGGTCCGATGCCATTCGGAATGCAAAGAATGTTGAAAGGATGATGGCTAATGTCATAGTTGCATGAAAGTTTATGATTCAAGATCGATTTTCGATTCGTGAAGTGAATTTTAGAGTTTTGATCACAGAAGGGTGAATTTTGGCTAATCCAAGGGACCTTGGATTAGCTGACCAGATTAAAGTTTGGCTAATCTGAGATATCTTGGATTAACTGAACTTTCCCTCGTCAAAATTTTCCTAGGCGAAAAACCAGTCAGTTCAAAATACAAAGCCATGACCCAATTTGATATCATTTTTTGAGTTTAGCACTTGTTTTGAATGGGTGAAATGACCAAAAATCATCACAATCTGAGTTGCTATCAATGAATCCATGAAATCAAATGCTAGGGTTTAAAAATGCGATGTGAAAAAAGATAAGGGTTTAACAAATCTTCCAATATGTCCTTCAAATCTACAGAAAATGCCTTTCTCAATCGACATTAACATTATATTCAACATGGTTTCTTTGAATGAAAACCCTAGTTCCAAAACATGCCTTAGAAATCCATCAAGAAATGCCAAGAAACAAGCCCCCCAATCTTGACCAAAGTTTGATGCAATCAAATGAAAAGTTTAAGAACAAAAAAAAAATTGAGACCAAAGCAAAGGAGTGGGTAAACCAAGGCAAAACCCATGCACCAAAAAACCATTGACAAGGAAACCAAAGCACGTTCGAAGGTGAGAAATAAAAATGTAGAGAAAAACCCATACCTTCAATATGCTTGAAGCCAAAGGAAATGTCTGTCGATCCACACAAATAATTCAATAGACCTATGACCAAGGCTCCCACGGAATGAGATTTAAAAGAAAGTCAATGGCAGATGGAAATCACACAAAAGTCACCCCAAGTTACCTTAGAACAAAAGGATGCACGAATGGGTGAAATGATAACAACAAATCCAAAATGAAATTGATGAAGTTTCAATTTGGGGCAGCAAGAAGGCAAGTTTCCAAATCATACACTGAATCCCGAAAAGCAAATGAAGAAACAATCAATCAAATAGTGTTATATTCCCAAAACATCCTGCATTTAATTCCAGGTAGTATGGATTTAGTGAATGGGCTCAAGCTTCAAATTTCAGCTAATCCAAGGGACCTTAGATTAGCCAACCAGATTAAGGTTCAGCTAATTCAAGCTAGCTCGGATTAACTAAAATTTCTTCCTGGACTTAGCCAATTCCTTCAAAAGGTGAAATTTTAATTATGGATAATTCAAGGGGGGCCCAATAAAAGTTCAAAGTCTATCAAGAGCATCGAGATGGGTCAGAATGTTGAGCACAAGGATGAAGCAAGACTGAACACCAAAACAACCAAAACAACCAAAACAACCAAAATGACCTATCCCTTAAGGGGACAAAGTCAGGACCCTACGATGAGAAAACGATGAAAGAAAAACAAGGAAAGAGGGTCCCCACCTCAGTGGGGCGTGTGTGCAAAAAATGCACAATAGGATCTTTCCTCTATAATTCTAGAGTGAAACTGTCCCATCTCTACTGCACATACTTGTAACAATGACGAACCAATCCAACTATCAATGTGTACATTCTATTGTAATCCTACATCCTCAATCTCATGATCTTTCCTATTGGTCCTTTGTACTCCAAAAGTTGTAACCATTCATTTATGATTGCATCAAGGTCCTTGGATTCCTTTCTCACTGGGGGAGAAATTAAATTTTCTCTCTCCTCATATTCCTCCATGAGTTCACCCTTGAATATTTCATTTCTAAAATAGGATGCTAGTGCCCTTACCTATAAATCCCCCACAAACATCAAGGAGTTCCATTCTATCTCCTCTAGCACTACATAGTTATGTAAATAATACTCACAAAGTTAGTCCTACTCATCTAGTGTAGAGTCAACAAAAATGTTAAGGAAATCATATTTTCTGCTCATGGAAACTGGCTGGTTGCTTATCAACCTACTGAATTGAAGACTCGAAAAAATTTCCTAGAGAAACAAGGCATAAGTTCTGGTTGGGGGTCTACATATGATAATTTTGGAAGCCTTGTTTGCTATCTCTTCCAGTTTTATTGTTAACTTAATCAACTCAATGTCCTTACCCTCTAGTATCTTTGTATGCTCTACCATCATTTCTTCCTTTTCCTTTTATTGAGAAAATTCTTTAGTAATCTTCTGTAGTTGGTAACCAAGGGATAGAGTTGTATGATATGTAGGGGTTTTTGTAGCAGGGGGGCTTCTAATTTTCATAGGTAAGTTCTTTAGTCCTTGTTTTGACACTAGGAAGTTATGCCAACAAGTCTAGTTTTGCTCCATGTCCATATGTTTGTAGTTTCTCGTCCAACTCTTGTATTTTTATCTTCCTTTCTTTATCCTTCCTCTCATAATTCTGAACTAGTTCCTCTAGGTGTTTAATTCTTTCTAGAGCTTCATGTAGCTCCTTCTTAACATTTCTATCTTTTAAAAACACTTCCTCTTCTTCTAAAAATTGTTCATGACAACCCCATGTATAATCATAACCCTTATCACTAGGGCTAACTAGGGTTTTCTTTCTTGTATTATTGGAAACAAATACATCCTCTGAGTTTGACTCAGAGGTGGTAGATATATACCACTTTTTTTTTATAGGTACATTTACATTCTTAGAGGCTTTCCCTTTCATTTCTAAATCAATATCAACCATCATAAAATTTTCTTCCTGTTGTCCTTTATCCCTTGTTTCTTCTGCTAGATTATCTAAACTTCCTCTCATAATACATTTCTTCTTCAAATGTCCTGAATGCCTAGGTGGGGTGGATTCCCTTTCTTGTGTACCCTTCTTTGTCTTTAGTAGTTTAGAAGGTATAGATGAGCTACCTCTCTTTTTCTTAGTCCTAGGTTTTTTAGAGGAAGATGAAGTCTCTTGTGTTGTAGGTTTCCTAGAGGTTGCATGTGGTAAATATTGCACATCTTGTTCCTCAAGTACACTTTGGATTCAGGTAGGTGAATCCACAAGTGAAGCAGGAGGGGTTTCTCTTATAGGTCCAGTAGGTGATTTTGGGGCCTCTGGCTTTGTAGGTTCCTCAAGGATTTTATTAATATTTTGACAAGCTACAAAATCCTCCCAAGACACTTAAGGGTGATGAATCCTATGACTCATTTTTACTAAAAAGGTTAGCAAATAATAATGTGATAAGGTTGAATCACTCTGATTCCTCTGATATTCTGATCCCATTCTTTTGAGAAAATTATAAACATAATTGGGCACATTGACCAATAGATTCTTACAAAGATGACTTGACAATTTGAAATGAACGGTATACAATAGAGATAGTCTACCATCACATGTAATGTACCCAATGATATAAGAGGCACAAGAGGCCCATACCCATGGCAATAATAGTCTTTTGGTACCTTGTGATGAGGAGTCTAGGTTCTCTCCTAGCTTGTTGAACTCATCTCTAGCTGCAACTGCATTTGCTCAAGCAAGAAACTCAGCTCCAACCCTTAGTAGACCTGACACTTGTGCAATTTCCACCTCTGAAGCATCCACCTTCAAACCCTTGATGGTGGCCTCATCAAATTGTAATGTAGCTACAAATTTCCTAGTCATTGTACTTTGTCAATTTGAGAAAGTAATCCAACCAACCAGTCCTTGTGAAAATGGGAAGACGTAATGTGTCTTCCAATATCTATTTGCAATTTGATGGTTATCTTCAGATAATTTCACCTCCCATGGTGAAATACTCTACCTCTACTCAATAGTCTTAGAACTTCAACTCAATTTCAACTTAACCACCTTCAAACCCTCTACTATTCCCACATGCAATTTCCATTGTAACTACAACTGTCACATCCCCTGCCCCTCTGTATTAGCTTAATTCAACTAAAATTGGGTTCTCAGAATCTAGGATCTAGGGAATTGACAACTAATATCAACAACTCAAAGTTAAAGGTGCAAAAAGAATTAAGACAAAAAGGGTTTGCATGTCTGTTTCTATATCTAGCTTTTGGTGGCGAAAAACAATATTTTTTGGCTAATATATTACCCCCTAACTTAAGGTTTGAAGTGACCTCACTTCAAGTCATGTAAAAAATAGGCAAAGGGTATGATTGAAGAATATGGAAATAAATGTAATAAATAGATAGCATGCTAAATTTAATGTAATACATAATGAAAGCTTTTCGAAATCCATGTTAATGATGGTAGTGTACTATTGATACTTGTTGGATGTGATTAACTAAATGTCATGTGTGTGAGGCTGATTGTAGAGCATCCACAATTTGATATTGATTTTGACAAGATTTAATTGTAGTGTATGAGTAAATGAATTATAGGGTGGCACATGTAATAAAATGAAGTGGATTGTATGGATGGTGAGATATGAAGTGGTAGTTTGAATGTTTGAAACTAAAATCGGTAATACATAATGGAATGAGCATGCTACATGTACTTAATATGATAGGACTAATGTTGCATGTGTAAGAAAATATGAAATGAAAGGTGATGAATTGCAATTCTTGTAGCACAAATTTTTAAACATTTTGACAGATAGCGCTATGGGTACCTTTTGTATCAGGTCCCAAATTGAACTGTGACTATTCACATGTATCAAACTATAGGTCCCTACAAAAATAGGGCCCAAATTGAATTGCATAAGCTTTAACACATGAAGTTACAGGTCCCTTCAGCAGTATGAAAAATTGTTGGAAGAAGATTTTGAACCATTGTAATTGTGTTGTGTGTGCATATAATTGTGGGATAGTAAATTATACCTAAGTAACCTTAGGAGATGAACTGTGTAGGTCACCTACTGAGGAACTATGAGAATCAGTTGTATCTATTGCTGAGGTATTATCTTGTGATTGATTATTTGTATCTAAATCATGATTTTGACCATATAGATGCATCAATGAAATAATAAAGTCATTTTTTGATCTGTATGTGTATATATCTTCAATCTATGTCCATTTACCAGTAATATGAATATGAATACATCTATAGTTTGTAACTTAATTGCTCCATTAGGAAATAATTGTTAAATTTTGTAAGGTCCCAACCATCTTGATGATAACTTTCCCTTTTGATCTTTGTACCTAGAATCATATAGTAAATCCCACTCACCTATATTAAAATCTTTGAACTTTATAAATGCATTGTGCCACTTGGTCCTCTATTTTTGAATGATCTCTGTATGATGCATTGTTTCCATTCTAATTTCATCCAATCCATTTAAACCGTGTAACCTCTCTTTCCATGTTTATGTCAAATCCATGCCTAAATCCACTGTTGCCCTAAGTGTCTTGTACTCAAACTCTATTGGAAAAACTACTGTTTTACCATAAAATAACTCATAAGTTGTAAAACCTATGTAGTTTCCCATGTTGTTCTGTAGGCCCACATTGCTTCAAGTAATATTGATGCCCAATCCTTTATGTGAATTTGCATTGTTTTGGTCAGAATATTCTCAATCTCTTTGTTTGTAACCTCCATGTTCCCATTAGCTTGGGGATGATAAGGTATGGATTTTTTGTGTCTTATTGAGTATTCTTTAACCAACTGATAAATAAGCTTAGAAGTGAATTGGGGACCTTGATCAATGAAAATTTCTCTAGGTACTCCATACCTGGTAAATATATCTTCATAAAGAACTTAGCTACATTTCCATATCTTGAAAATTGAAATACCTTTACTTCAAGCCATTTTGTCAAATAGTATGTACACACTAAGATATACTCTTTATTATTAGAGGCTAGTGAAATTGGGCTAATGAAGTCAAGCCCCCAATTTTCAAATGATGCTAATGCTATCTATGGATGCAAAGGCATTTCATCTGACCATGTTGGTTTTCCCATCCTTTGAAATCTGTCACAACTTTTGGTATACTTTACTGAATCCTTGTGAAGAGTTGGCCAATAGTAACATGTTTTCAAGATATTAAATGTTGTTCTTTTTGCTGCAAAATGACCCCCACATGGATCATCATGACAAGGTTTTAGAATGTCAAAGACCTCATCTTCTTTTATGTATCTTCTCATGAAATTATCTAGAGTAATGTAAAATAAGTAACTAGCTACCCAAGAACATGGAAAGCTTTTGTGCACCAACTGTCTCTTTTCTCTAGGAGAGAAATTTGATGGAATCTACCTTGCCACTAGGTAATTTACAATCTCAGCAAACCATGGTGTGTGTACTATGAGAGAAAATAAATACTCATCCAGAAAAGAGTCATCCAAAACACCTTCTTCTATTTGTACAGGCAACCTAGATAGGAAATCTGCCACCACATTAGCTTTCCCTAGCTTATCCACTATTTTTATGTCAAACACATATAGTAAGAGCATCCAACTGACTAGCCGCCCCCAACTATAGGTTTGTTCATCAAGTATCTTATGGATGTATGATATATGTTAATGAAGAATTGATAACTAGTGATATAATGCGTAAATTTGTTGATAGCATAAACAACTACCAACATCTCTTTCTTAGTGATAGTATAGTTGAGCTCAACTCCTTGCAAATTCTTGCTAATATAGTAGATGACATATTCTTTATTCCCTTCTTTCTATCCCAGGACTGCTCCTATTGCAAAATCTGAAGCATCAATGTATATATGGAAAGGAAGTGTCCAATTTGGCCCTATTAAGGTAGGTGCTTGTGTCAAGGCTATCTTAAGTTCTTTAAAGGAACACTAACATTCTATAGTCCATTCAAATTCTATCTTTGGTGAGTAAGAAAAAAATGGTGCTACAATATTGCTGAAATCTTCAATAAATCTCCTATAATAGCTTGCATGGCCCAAAAATCTCCTAACATATTTTTACTTCTATGGCACAAGAAGTGTAGAAATGATCTCAATATTTTTGGGATCCACCTGAATACCTTCACTTGACATGAAGTTTCCTAGAACAATCCCTTGAGTTATTATAATGAAACATTTTTCATGACTCAATGATATGTTATGTTCTTTACACCTTTTAAAAACCTTTTCCAGATTGTTGAGTGCTTCTTCATAGGTGTTTCCATATGTATTGAAGTAATCCATGTAGATTTCCATGGAATCATGAGCATAGTCTAAAAATATACTTTGCACTGCCCTCTAAAATTTTTTTGGGGCATTACACAGTCCAAAGGGAAGAAAAAAATAGGAAGAGATAAGCCAAGGGCATGTAAATGTAGTCTTATCCTGATCCTCTAGATCTATCTTTATCTAGTTATAGCCACTAAACTCATCCAAGAAAGATAATTATGTTTTCCCTACTAAGGAGTAAAGCACTTAGTCAATGAATGGTAGGGGGAAGTGATCCTTTCTTGTGGCTATATTCAGCTCCATATAGTCCACACATACCCTCCATTTTCCTCCCTTCTTAGGAACAATGACTAATGGTGACACCCATTGGCTATCATAAATTGGATAAATGAAGCCTGCATCTAGTAGCTTTTGTAACTCAGTCTTGACTATATCTTATAAGACATGGTACATTCTCCTTTGGGGCTATCTAATTGGCTTGAAACCATTATTTATATAGGTCCCATGCATGCAAAGTTCTTGATTAATTCCTTTCATATCATGGTATTCCCATTCAAAGGTTGTTGCATGTGCCTATAACACAATGTTTAGAGAATTATGCTATTTTTTAGTTAATCCATTATTGACGTTGAGGGTTTTACATGGAATAATTTCCCATGTTTTGGGTTCTGATTGAACATATGGGAGATAAAGGCCACTAATATTGGGAACACACTATTGTGGAAAAAGGGAATGGAAAATTTAGGATACTTCTTCTCATGAATTTGCATGTATAATGTTCTACAGTAGATCTTGCATACATCATAAATAGTCTTATTGTTGTAGGTCCCTACCACAATTGTTTCATATGATATGGTCCATTAAGTCATCTTCATCTTGATTTCCTAACAAAGGGTTGCGTTCTAGTGTCATGAGAGTTTTTTGTGAGTAATGATCTTCTTCATCCAAGGTAGGCCTTATAGTTTGCTCTAGGTTCTCATGAGGTTGGGTTGGTGGATAGAGAACCAATTTCTTTGTTATAATCCCGTTAGATATTATTACATTCCCAGACCTGCAACCTATGAATGCATCAACTATAGCTAACCATGGTCTACCTAAAATGAGTGGATATCTTGCAAGGTTAATTTTGGCTGCAAGACTATAAAGTTTGGAGGATACTCTCATGAATCTAAGGAAATGAATAAATCCTCAATGATTCCCTTAGGTTTTACTATTGACCTATCTACAAACTATAAAATAGTTGGTGTAGGTCTAAGGTTAGCTAACTGAAGTAATTGCATTATCTCTTTAGTCATGACATTAATTTCCACCCCTAGGTCAATCTAGCTATTCTTGGTAAGGGTCCCATTAATCTTAACAACCACTATTTGACTACTAGGGTATGTGTATTTAGGGATAGTTATGTTCCCTAGCATAATATCAACAAGGTTTCCTAGGACATGAACTATCTAAGGGTCCTTCCTCTTTCTCCCTAGTTTCTTAAGACATAGGTCCCTCACTATCTTTGTAGAGATTGGGATATGTTTGATAGATTGGATGAGGGGAATCTTTATACTGATATCCTTAAGTTGACCCAACAAGTCTGTCTTATCTTGGGTTTGATGTGTTTGAATGGCTAAGCACTTAGGGAAAGGAGGCTTTGGACTTGAGGTAGTCCAGTTTACCTAATTTGACCTCTATTCTAGAGGTGAATTATCTAAAGCTTCAACTATAGGTTCCTCATCCTCCATTTCAGTGATTTGGGGGGATGGAGGTCTAGCTAGTGTCTTCCCTAACCTGAGGTGGACATAACTCACCTCTACCCCATAAGTGGGGAATTATATAGCCTTGTTAGTATAAGTTTGTTGAACAAGCTTGTTGCTAGGGTTAGGTGTATGTTGGGCAGGTAATTTTAGTGGTCTAGATGGCTAAGATGTGTTTGAGAGATTAGCCATGATAGCTTGTTGTTGTGGCTCAAAAGGAAGCAAGGGCTATTTGTAATTCACATTTTTTTGCTACCACTGGTTTTGCTACAATGGCCATTAATGGTTATAATTGGAATCTTGAAAATTTGGTTCTAGCCAAGAATTTGGTTTCTACTAGTTCCATTTTTGTTGAGGGTTTTGTCATTGATTTTTATTAGTTTTCTAGGGCTAAGAATTCCAAGAAGAGAAATTTTGATTAGCAATAGAAAAAGATGTATTTAAATTAAGAGGGTCTTGTGGCATAAATTTTCTTGGCTACCATGGCCTTCTTTGAGAATTGTAAAATTATTGTCCATATTCTCCTTCAAGTGGTTGAAAATCAGGTTTCTCTTAGTTGTCCTCTATAATACTAGCAACCCTCTTGCACTTGCAGTTTTTCCTTCTTAGTCTGCAATTGGGGCAATATTTAGTGAGCATAGAGCTTTAACCTCTTTTTATTTCTTTTTTATATGCAGAGTTTCCAACTGAGTAGCCAAGTGACTTATGATATCCTCCATGTTGGATAGTAGGTTACTTAAATACACTCTTGAAACCCCATTAGATGTCTTGTCAATGATGGATGTTCTTTCTCCTCTTGACCTTTTGGTGAAGGTCCTAGAGAAGTTTATCCAAACCCTGCAAATTTATTCATAGTGTAATTGAGACACATCGCCATGCCCAATATGATTGGGGGAATCCATAAAATCTTCATTAACTCCTCTTAGGAACACAAGCTTCAATGATTCCCCTGAGAGCTTATTCTGTGGGTTTTTCTTCAAGAAAAATTGAAACATTTTGACATATTCTTCCAGTGGATCATCCTCTTTTTGAGTCATCCTAAAGATATCATCTCTTCTCCTATCAAATCCTTTACAATAATCTTGGTATTTCTCTAAGAATTTATCAAGAATCCCATAAACCATCTCAGGGCAACATCTTTTAAAGTAGCAAGGAATAACTTGAGCTTATAATCATTAGTTGTATATTAATATCTCTTGCATAAGACATTAAACTCAAACAAGAATGTTTCTAGATCCTAAATCACAAAAACATAGAAAATTGGTAATGTTGAAGGAGAAATACTCTTCAAAAAAATAGCCCTTTCTTGGTTGGTAATTGGGAATTCAAAGGTCACATGTTCAGGTGGATCATCCACTACTACATCACCCATTGTTTGGAAGGTCCCCTCTATATTTTTAGTAGATGTTGGTGAATAGGGAAGATTATTCTTTAGTAGTACCCTTCTTTGATAAATTTAGTCACCAATATCTACTCTAGCTTGTTGGCTTGTTGAAGAAAGGAATCTTCCCAAAGAGTCTCTCTACCTCCTCATACAATAGATATGACTTTGGATGGAAATGGATCTTGCAAAATCTTAGTTGAATTCTCTAGTATTTGATAAGATTAAACTTAATAGTCCTACTACTAAAATAAAATTTTAAAGTAGGAAAGCTTGAAAATGTAAGGAACCAATATTTGAGAGTAGCACCATCCTTGAAAATGGTGCCAAAAATGTAGAGTCCTTACTAGTGTCTAGTAAACATGGTAGTGATCACACAATTCAGAGGGGAAAACCTAACTAAACAATCCACTTAACATTTGGAAAGAATTTCATTGAGTCATCAACCAGGGCTAGTAGACTTTGGATGATACTAGCACTATATGTGCTTTCAAAGACTGGAAACTACTAAAACAATCTAGTAAAGATATTATAGTTACTAGAAAATCATAAACTATAAAATAGTAAAGAAAGTAAGGTCATTCCTATTTCTATGGGTACCTATAGTATATGATTGTAGTTAACTATTGTTCATAAGTAAATGTTAGAATTTGAAAAAACTGATGATTAAACCTATTCTACACTTCAGAGCACAACAAATCTAATAATTACAGTATGACTTATGAAACATAGATTATTCATGCATCCATTAAAGATTGAAACAAAGAGAATCTGTTAACACAAATTACATTTATAAAGTAACAACTAGGAAAAAAATGAAATAACTAAAAAGAAAGGAGTGAAGGACAATTACCTTGTGTGGCCCTTGCTCAAGTAGTTGTCTTCACTTAATCTAAACCAAATCTAGCTCTTAAGATCCAACACAATCATAATAACTCAAACTCATCATTGCACAAATCCAAAATATCACATAAGATTTTGATCAAAGATGTTATTAATGAAATCATCATTACACAACAAACATAGTTTGTATTTCAACTAAAAACTGAAAGAGTATTTGACAATTACTAAAAATTGATTGATTAAAAACTGACTAGCTAACTTAAACTCAACCAACGTGTTGTACATATAGGTACAAGGGATCTTATTCAAAGTAGGACTCTAAACTAAAACCATTAATGACCACTCCTTGGATTTCAGAGGGTGACTTAGATTTAGTTAGCTCTAAAAGCAACTAGAAAAGAAGAAGAGTCCAAATTGGATTGTAACTCTAGTTGTAATAGACTAGAACATGGAATGCTCAAAATCAGTTCAAAATTCTAATTTCAACATGATTCTTCCTTCTCAAGTGTCTTTATTGATCACCATAATGATGCATTATCTTCTCCATTAAATTTCTTCATTCCATAGTCATCATGTTTAGTTTATTCTAGAAATCCCTTGTTTTGTTGTTCATGAAATCCTTCGGCTGCGAGCTCCATGCTATAGTTGTTGTAGGCTATAGTGCCTCCTCTGGCTGCAAGGGGTTAGTTCACAAACTATGCACTCATACTAATAACCATGAATAAGCATAGATATCCAATCACAATTCACATATATTCACACATAAATCATGCATTAGCCATCACATCATAATTATATTTCCATATACTTAAACCAAGTTCAGATTTTGCAGAATAGGTATCAAAGATAACATACTGTATTAATATGTATAGGATAAATTCTTTGGTAATGTCTTTGAGCATGCATAAAAGCTATAAAAAATAACTATTATCTAGACCCATTAGAGAGTAGAGAGGGAAGGAGAGAGAGAGATATTGGGTGAGAGGGAGAGGTAGGGAGGGAGGGAGAGAGAGAGGTGATATATACATATATATACATATATATACATATATATACATATATATACATATATATACATATATATATACATATATACATACACACATATACACAACACACACAACATTACACACACACACAACATTAACATACATACATATACATATTACACACATATACATATTATTATTACATACATACATATACAGAGAGAGAGAGAGAGAGAGGAGAGAGAGAGAGGAGAGAGAGAGAGAGAGAGAGAGAGAGAGAGAGAGAGAGAGATTGAGATAGAGAGTAGAGGGGAGAGAGGGAGAGATAAAGATGGAGAGAGGAAATGGGAGAATGGGAGATGGAGAGAGATAAAGAGGAATGCATGCAAGAGACAAAGAGGAGGAGAGGATACAGAGATAGAGGCCTGGAAGGAGAGAGAGGGATGTGGAGGGCGACAAAGAGAAGCAGAGAGGATGGAACGAGGGAGAGAGAAGGAGATAGAGAGAAATGGAGAGAGAAAGAGGGGGGAAGGAAGGAAGAGAGAGGAGGGAGGGGTGGAGAGATGGGATAGGTTGGATAGAGACAGGGAGGGGTGGGGGGAGAGAGAGAGAGATAAAGAGTATATATATATATATATATATATATATATATATATATATATAGTATATATATATATATATAGAGAGAGAGAGGTTCAAAAGGAAGAGAGGGGAAGATAGAGAGAGGGGAAGATAGAGAAAATTAGAGAGGGAAGGAGGGAAGGATGGAAGGAGGGAGGGAGGGAGGGAGAGAGATAGAGGTGAGATAGATAGAAGTATAGAGGAAAGTTGAGTGTGAGAGAGAGGTCTAGAGTATAAGGGATAAAAAATGAGTGAGATAGAGAGAGAAAGATGATACAACTTGCTGATTACTAAAATTTGACATGCTAATTATTGAAATTTTGCTAATCTGAAAAATTATATGATCTTCCAATAACTAGAATTTTCATTATAACTCTTAGAAATATGAAACCACTCTCAAACATCCTAAAACTATATACATGAAATATAACTTAAAGTATAAGAAAGTAAATGTCCATATATATGTTTATTTCATGTATATACTTTCCCTAACAAATAAAAAGAAAGAGAAAATAGAGAAGAACAAAATTTCAATGCAAACTAAAATGCAAGTGTTATAACACACTCACATTTTGTTAATGCATTCATAAAATGTGAGTTCTTTATAATGTACTTGAGTTTTGGAAATGTAATAAAAAAATGCACATTTTTTAAATTCAAACCATAACATGAGAACATTATAACACACTCGCATTTTGGCTTGACAATGACCAAGCTAGGCTCGGTCACTACCAACCCATAATGCAAGTGCATTTTATTATAACAAACTCATATTTTTACTATTTTGGGATGAAAAGTGGAGTGGCCACTTTTTGGATCCTCATCTTTGTGCACCTACCCCTATATGATCTCTACAAGTTTTTTGTAGGTATTGCGATAAAAAATAGAATACTCTATAGTTCCCTATAAGCATATGAAGCTCACTCTCTTCACTACTACCCAATGATTTCAACCATGATTATCCATGAAATGAATCAATACTCCCACTTCTTTAATAATTTTTGGACTAGTGTAGACCATATAATACAAAGTACTACCAACTACATTAACATAAGGAACATGATACATATCCTCCATCTCACTTAGGTGTAAATGAAAACTGCTACATTGATAACTTAGTCCCCAGTAAAATATGAATACTCATTGGTTTGAAATTTATCATGTTGAAATACTTACTTTGACCTAAAAAAAAAAGTTTTCTTTATCTATTTAATCTCCATACCTAAGATAAAATTAGTATCCCCCAAGTCCTTCGTATAAAATTATATAAAAAAATAATATTTCAATTCCCTAATCATATCCTTAATATTACTAATAAAAAAATTATGAGCACAAGCTTATACTGAGAGGGGGGTGAATCAGTATAACACTATCTTTTACTTTTCCAAATTTAAAAGCACAATAACTTTAAATACACATCAAAAAATAATAACACAAGAGGAACACAAGATTTATATGGAAACCCTTTCAAGAGAAAACCATGGAAAAATATTTCTTATATAAAAATCTCATACAAACTTTGTAGGCACCAACCTACTAAAGACACCAATCCCCAACACTTGAGCACCAACTCAATATTAGACACCAATTTCTATCAATATGAGGCACCAACCTCTCCAATATAAGGAACCAACCTCAATATGAGGCACTAAACTCTTGATAGACAAAGTATTTTTCTTTTTGAAAATCCGTCTTCAAAAATATACCTTTGAATGATATTCAATTATATTCTCTTCTAAAAGTTTTTCTAGTGTATATATGATTTATGAATTTATCTTCCACACACCCTCTTCTCCATATTCCAAAAACTCTATTTATACCTTCACCAAAAGAGGTGACTTCATGAAGGGATACATCTATTGACAAAGGGAGAAAACTTAATTTGTATGCACCTTTTCAAACATAGGTGCTTAGTATGAGGGGTCGCCTCCTTTAAAGAAAATATAATTTTTTTATTTTTAAATTCCCAAATGGGGCGCTTCTACATGGGGGTTAGCCTCATACAAAAAAAAATTAATTAATTTTTAAACCATCAAATAAGGGTGCCAAGAGATAAGGGTTGACTCTTAGAAATAAATAAATTTATTTAATTTTATCTTCATCTTGGGTAACAATTTCAAGGAGGGGAAATCCATAAATCAATTTGAACATAAATTTATTTCCATTCCTTTTAGAATACCCTTTTATGTATCAATGATAACTAATTATAACAATCTTCCCCTTTGTCATTGATGGTAACATCGCATAAAAATAATTTATGAGCATATAATGCTCCCCCTTACACTAATGCTCTCCCTTACTCTAATTCTCCCCCTTTAACATCAATTGCAAAAGAATCATTAGAGTTATGAGATAATACAATGATGAGATCCCATTGAATAATCCATCTCATTAATGACTAGATGAAGAGGATATTACCCTCAACTTTTGTCTAAGATACTCAAAAGTATTTTGGAAGAGGATTTGGAAAGATGTTTGTAATATGTTCCTATGTACAAATATACTCTAACTTCACCTATTGGTCTACCACTTACTCCCTTAAGAAATGATTTTTTATTGGAATGTGTTTGGTTCGTGAGTGCATCATATGTTTCTTTGATATATTTATTGCACTTGTTTTATCATAAAATATGGATATTGGGGTTAGTGTAGGATCATGGGGGTCCAAACTAGGCCCTTAAGTGGTAAGGAAAATTCAGAAAAATAGACTTAAGAAACTTCACATAATAATTGAATAAGTTATTAACATAATGTTGAAAATATGTAGCAACATAATTTGTAACAAATTGAATGTAGTTTGTAAGATACTAGGCCTTTTTTGGAAAAAAGTAATTTGATTTAGTGAAAATTTAAGATTTCAATGGAGTAGTTCATTAAAATTTGGAAAAAATAAAACACAGGTGTTTGTCCGGACACCCTAATGAGGAGAAAAAATAAATATCTTTCTCTGAATCTTTCAATATAAGTAGAGGACACATTCCGAGATGTGACACATATTTTTCATATTTTTTTTGCAAGTAAATAATTAGTTATAAATTTTCTAGTAGGAATTTTGAAAAATATTAAAAACCATTTTTTCGACCACCTTAACTTGGTAAAAAAATTATGAAATTCATTTTTTTTAAACTATATTTTGTGAAGCATAGTGTGTGACACATCTTTCAGATTCAAAAAATGTATAACTTTTTAAAATTTATAGATGTTTTTCAATCAGCCTATCAATCAGGACATTACACATAGTGCATGTAGAAAATCAATAATAATTACCTATTAAATTCAAAATAAAGCATATCTTATATCAGTAGAATTCTAACAATTTGTTGAATAAACTTTCTTTGTTTCATCAAAATTAGATAAAAAAGTTGTCAACACAAAGGGTGAAGTTCAAAAATCCCTTGCAACCCCTATAAACACATTAGGG
Organism: Sequoia sempervirens; assembly: GCA_007258455.2. Classification (NCBI taxonomy): domain Eukaryota; kingdom Viridiplantae; phylum Streptophyta; class Pinopsida; order Cupressales; family Cupressaceae; genus Sequoia; species Sequoia sempervirens. The sequence goes on from VDFB02000015.1 coordinate 180,733,705, forward strand.
ATGTTGAATTTTTGGGTTGGATTCCCCCAAGCTAAATCCTAAAGCAATAAAGAAGCAAAACAAATATCCATTTCTATAAACTATAAATATTAATATATATAAACCAATATAGATTTAAATTTAAGATGTTATAATATTAATATTAATACAAATATTTATGCATATTATATATTAATATATAATATAATATATGATAAATTAATAATACTAGGAAATATTAATATTAATATAATATACACTATATTTAATATAAATATAATATTATATAATATATTATAAAAAAAATGATGGTAAGGATATCTGTTTTTTTAATTAGAGATATTAATATATATAAATATCACTATAGATTAAAATATAACATGTCATAGTATTAATATTAATATAAACATTTATATATGTTTAAAATATTAATATATATATATATAATATAAAATATGATAAATTAATAAATACTATGATAAATTAATATATAAGAGGAAATATTAATATTAGTATAATATAACATTATATTTAGCATAAATAATATGCGTTATATTATATAAATGTAATATTAAATATATTTAATAATATATATTATAAAAAAAAAATTTGATGGATTGTTGCAAAGGAGTTTTAAATATTATATTCATTACAATAAAACTACAAGGAGCTAAGAGAAATATATACATCTCTCTCTCTCTATCTCTCACCTTCCCTGTATAGTTTTGTCTATCTCTAATCACCCTCTCCCTCTCTACCTATATTTCTCTCAATCTATCTCACCCTAACTCTCTCTTCCTCCTACCTTACCCCCTCTTCATGTCCATCCCTCCAATAGTAAGTCACTCTCAACTTATCCATCCCTTTATACCTTACTCCCTCCCTCTCCCTCTCTCTACCTCTCCCCCCTCTATGTCTCTCACACATACTAGATATCTCTCTTTGTACATCTCTCCCACCCTACCTCTTTATCTAGCTTTACCTACCTCTCTCTTTATTCCTTGCACCTTACCTCTCTATACCTACCTTCTCTCAATCAATCCTACCCCACCTCTCTTTCCACCTACTTCTCCATCCTTCCCAACTTCCCCCTCTTTGTACTTCTTTGTCCACCCACCCCTCCCTATCTCCACCTACCCTTCCCTTCCTCCATAACTCTCTCTATACCTATCCCTCTTATCGTACCTCAATATATCTCCCTCCTTCCCTCTTTTTGTCCATCCCTCTATCCCTCCATCTCTCCCTCCCACCCTACCACTTCCTATCTCCCTCCTTCCTCTCTTTCCCTCCTCTCATCCACACACACATTCTCACCTGCCTTCCTTATCCTAACAAATCTCTGTCTCTCCTCCACCTCTCCCGCCCTGTTCCTCCTTTCCACTTTCCTCCTCCATCCCTCAAAACTACTGCTCCCTATCCTCATCTGGCTTCTCTCTCCACCCTCTGAGTCCATCTCTTGGCTCTATAGCTTCTCCTCCACCCCACCACGCTCCTATCTCTCTCCCTTCCCTCTCTCTCCTCCCTCTGTCCCCCCCCCACCTTTCCTCCCCTCTCCATCCTTCCCTCTCTCTATCCCACACACACACATAACCCCTCTCCACCTAGCCCTTCTTCCTTCCCTCCCACCCTACCACTCCCTGTCTCCCTCCCTCCCTCTTTCTCTCCCTCCACCTATCCATCCCTCTCTCCCTCACACACACACACAACTTCTCTACACCTACCCATCCCTCTCTCCCTAACTCTCTCTATACCTACCTCTCCTACCCTACCTCTCTCCACCTACCCATCCCTTCCTTCCTAACTCTCCCTATACCTATATCTCATATCCTACCTCTCTATCTCTCTCCTTCCCTTTTTTTGTCCCTTCCTCTCTCCCTCCCACCCTACCAATCCCTATGTTTGTCCTTATCTCTCTCTCCCTCCAATCTTACCAATCCCTATCTCTCTCCTTAGCTCTTTCTCTCCCTTCCTATATCCTGTTAGTGTAATTAATATTTAATTACACTTGCATAGCTATACTTAGGTATATTTTAATTCCTAGGTTAATTATTCTCATCCTTATCTTGTTGAGCTATCTTTTTTCTCAAGATAAGATTAGGGTTATGCATACTTTGCTTTTATAAAGAAAATCATCTCATGTAATTATGAATTCCTGAATAATATTATTTTGCACATCTTTTGTAAAGCTTTTCTTTTTCTGATTTTTTCTTTTTCTAGAAGGCTTTTTTGGTTTGCATTTCAGATCTTGGTTTCTAACATGGTATCAGAGCCTTGATTTGCAACCCCTTCTCAGATTTTTGAGAAAATCATTGTAGAGTTCGTTCAAGATTCCCCAAGGGTATCATGCCTTGAGTTCATCTATGAGACATTTTGGATCAGATCAGGCTTCACCATTGGATTCAAAGTGCTGGAAAAATTCAGGATTGGCTTTTGTTTTACATATTTTTGTCATCGTTTGCCATATCCATGAGGGTTTCAAGCTAGGAGATTTTTTGCAAGCTCTGGAGGTAGCCAATTTTTTGTAGTAGTTTGGGCACAAATAGAGGTCACCATTGCATTCACAGTGGCCAAGAACCCTAAAAATTCCTTTCATTTTGTTGATTTTGGTGAAGTTGGTCCGATGCACGAAAATAAAAAAAAGTATTGAAAAACGTGCTTTATTTGGGAGCTCTGTGGCGCCTCTAGTTATAAAGGCCACCGCTGCACCGGGCGGCCACCAGGTGGCCACCCATCCTCCACTACAACCGGCCTTCACCACTGGTCCACTGCTGGCCACGCTAGCCCCTGAGGGCTTCTCCACTAGTAGCCCTGGTCACATGGGGGACTGGGTGCTATGCGCCCAACCTCCATCCGGAATAAGCACCAGCAACGGTCCTATTAAGGACCAGGCGCTATATGCTAGCCCCACCGGCCCCTTCAGCACCTCCGTAGGTCCTATGGAGGACCAGGGACTCCACCCCAGCCCCTAGTCTGCCAGCCCCTAGTCGTGCATAGGACCAGGGGCTTATTTTTTTAAGCCCCCTGGGCTGCTTGCAAGCCTTATTGGGCATTTTGGAGCAACTTTCACTAAATTGGGTGTATTTTTTGCATACGATGTTCATTTTTCACAAACGAGATACCGTTGGAAAGCTGATTCTGATGCTGATCTAGTGGTGAAGATTTTTTTATCAGATTTTTCTCCAGATTTATTTTTCAGGTCCTTGAACTCAGATGTTTATTGTTTTCACTCTAGAGGGAATATATTTTGACTCGGTGATCCTTTTTTTGCCACTCTTGCGGCATTGGAAAGCTGGTTCAGTCCTCTACATAGATCTGAGGTCTATTTTTTATTTTTTGTTTATGAATATTTGCATTCTCTCCTTTTACAATCATTGGGTTATCGTAATAAATGAACTGAGATAAAGTTCCATTAGGGGAGTTTCTTGCATAATAATTTGATTAAAGTGTGCATGCACATTGATCTCCATCTTGATTTGATGATAGCTCACATGGTTTATATCTAGTTTCCTAGTTTCTTTTGGCCACATCTTGTCTTGTTTGACACATATCAGATTCACATTAGTTCACACTTTAGATTGAGAGTTTATGGTTCTTGATTTGCATTCGTTCAGATCTTTCTTAGTTTGAGGGCCATGTTTTTATGGTTAATGTTCCAAAGTCTTTATGGTAATTGTTCCCATGGAAGATTTTTAGTCTCAGTTTTGCATTGACATCGAGATACATGGTTTCTAGATTATGTCATCATTTCATCTATTGTTGCTTCACAGATTCTAGGGTTGTTCCAGTTTGTGAGTTTCCAGTGTTCCATGGTATCGGGTCTGATGTCGCATTATTATGATTATGATTTGGTTTCTTGTAGAAAAAAGTATCCTTCCTTGCTTGTCGGATTGCGGTTCTAGTGTTACTCCACAATGTTCTTCCAGTGCTTCTTTGTAGCAGTCATCTCATTGTAGGGGGGTTTTGTCCCACTGGGTTTTCCTTCTCTACCTCGTTATTGCATTTGTACATGGGTACCTGAACAGGCCTTGTTGTCGGGACTGTTAGTGTAATTAATATTTAATTACACTTGCATAACTTTACTTAGGTATATTTTAATTCCTAGGTTAATTATTCTGATCCTTATCTTGTTGAGCTATCTTGTTTCTCAAGATAAGATTAGGGTTATGCATACTTTTCTTTTATAAAGCAAATCATCTCATGTAATTATGAAGTCCTGAATAATAATATTTTGCACATATTTTGCAAAGCTTTTCTTTTTCTGATTTTCTCTTTTGTGGAAGGCTTGTCTTGTTTACATTTTAGATCTTGTTTTCTAACATATCCATCCCACCATACCACTCCCTATATCCCTCACAC
>VDFB02000015.1:180738059-180816279 GCA_007258455.2 Sequoia sempervirens
TAAATCTCTTTATACCTACCTCTCATACCCTACCTCTCTTCACCTATCCCTTCCTTTCTTCCTAACTCTCTCTATACCCATCCCTCCTATCATACCTCTCTCTATCTCCCTCCCTCTCTCCCTCCAACCCTACGAATCACTATCTCCCTCCTTCCCTCTCTCTCTTCCTCCCACCTTAACAATCTGTATCTCCCTACTTCCATCTTTCTCACCCCCATCTATCCCTCCCACCCTACCAATCCTTATCTTCCTCAAACATACACATCCTCTCTCCAACTACCCCTCCTTCTCTCCCTAACTCTCTCTATACCTACCTATCCTACCTTGCCTCTCTTCACCTACCATTCCCTTCCTCCCTAACTCTCTCTATACCTATCCCTCATATCCTAACTCTCTCTATCTCCCTCCTTCCCTCTGTTTATCCCTCCCTCACCCCCCCACACCCTATCACTTCCAATATCCCTCCTCCCCTCTCTCTCCCTCCCTCTCTCCACCTACCCCTTCCTCCCTCCCTAACTCTCTCTATACATATCCCTTTGACCCTACCACTCCCTATATCTCTCCTATCTTTCTCTCCCTCCCTCTCTCCCTCATACACAACCTCTCTCCACCTACCTCTCCCTCTGTCCCTAATTATATCTATACCTATTCCTCCCACCCTACCACTCCCTATCTCCCTCCTTCCATTTTTATGTACCTCCCTCTCTCCCTCCCACCCTACCACTCCCTATCTCCCTCCTTCCCTCTTTCTCTCCCTCCCATCCTTCTACTCCCTATTTCCCTCCTTCCCTCTCTCTCTTCCTCCCTCCCTCCCTTATACACACAACCTCTTTCCACTTACCCCTTCCTCTCTCCCTAACTATTTCTATACCTATTCCTCACACTCCATATCTCCCTCATTCCCTCTTTCCCTCCCTCCCTCTATCCCTCCCACCCTACCACTTCCTATATCCCTCATCCACTTTATCTCTCCATCCCTCTCTCCCTCTCACACACAAACAACCTTTATCCACCTTCCCCATACTCCCTCCCTAACTCTCTCTATACTAGGAAAAGTATAAATGTTCATGAGTAAAACTCAAAGGGTTGAAGAAAGTCCTTCAAATACTCCTAGATCTCCTCTTCTTTATTTTCCATGTAGAGATTGATGTTCTCACAAATAGAAACTCTAAGATGATCTAGAAGGTTGTCCTACATTATGGGGTATAAAGTGGTCAAGTAAGTGTAAATTTTGTCATCATTCCTTCATATAGTTCTTAAAAATCTCAGGTATGTCTTGAAAGTTTAATGAAAAGAAGATCCTATAGTACAACCTCTAGAATTCAAATAGCCACGCAAACACTACACCATTCTACATATTGCTCACAATAAGCTGACCCATTGCTCCTTCAATGCCTGCTCAAACAATAGTCGTAGAATGACAATCCCATACTTGGGCTTATTCACTGCTTGTTTCAAATAATTCTCTACCTATTTTCTCAACTAAATATTTAGCATTACAGTTTGCAAGAAACACTCTAATAAAGATTGAATTCTTTCTAGAGTGTTTTTCATTCTGTGAGTAAAAAAATACTCCAAGGGTTTTCACCACCAATCTCTCCAACAATAGATATGCATTTATCCTCTTTTCATGGACATCAACTATGTTGTGTTGAGTAGATAACCATCTTGGTTCTGATACCATTGATCTCTAACTCTTTCTACACCTATCCATACCACCCTACCAATCCTTATCTCCCTCATTCCATCTCTCTACCTCTCAAGCTCTCTATTTCCATTTGTCTGTCTAGATGATATTATATAATATATTATATATAAGTTATAATATATAATTTAATATGTAATAGATGATATATAATAAAATATATTATGTTTTAAGTTTGATATAATGGATATCCATTTTATCTAAAAAATGGATATCCATTTTGTTCAATACGGGCACCCATTTTGTTCTCCAAAAATATTATATATATAGAGACATGTCGGGTATGTTTTAAGTTTGAAATAATGAATATCCATTATGTTGAACATAAGTACTCATTTCATTGTTTGTAAACATTGTTTTCACTTATGGAAAAACAAGCTTCACAAAATGGATATATGTTTCGTAAAGCTTGTTTTCACATGTGATATAATCTTTTGTAAACAAATATGAGCAAAATGGATATCTATTTTATATTAAAAAATGGATATCGATTTTACTTTACAAAATGGATATCTATTTTACTTTACAAAATGGATATCCATTTTGTTTGAGTGGAAAAAATGGTCAAATGTCCATTTTGGCCCTTCCAATAGTCCCCACATTCTTTGTTCTATTGGGAATGTCATGATTTTTTGTTCATTACAGACAAGATTAACTTTTTTAGCACTCTTTTACACAAAATTTTATCCTTTAAATCATCATGGTACTTGTTTGGGTTGGGATAATGGGAAGAAAAAGTCATCGTAAAGAGAAAAGGAAGAGGAAATGTCAAGTGAAGGAAATCAAGGCAAGTAGGGAGAAAGATAGAGTAAGGAAGAGGGTGGAAAGCTAAGGTATGCCTAATAGTTGTCAAGGTGAGGCTTCTTCTCCACCCATATTTTAGTTCAAGTGAAGATGAAATAGAGTTCAAAAATATTGAATATCATATTAAAATTGGAAATGAAAATGTTGAAATTTATATTACAAACGTTGAAATTGGAAATGAAAATGTTGAAATTGGAAATGAAAATGTTGGAATAGATATTGAAAAAGTTGATAACATTGATAACATTGAAAATGAAAACATTGATAACATTGAAAATGAAATTTTTGAGCCTTATGTATCTCCAAATTACATGGCAACACAAGACCTTTGCAAGGAAGAAAGATAAATTTCAAATCTAAGACATTCAAGAACCCAAAATGGTTACTTGAAATTGATGAGAACATATTTGAAAATCTTGAAGGAAAGAGGTCAACACGAATCATTTGGTTGTGGGCTTCAAATTTTTTTAATGAATACTTTAGCAATAAGACATTGACTAAACATTGCCAACTTTTCATACAATTGGTAAAGAAACACAAAATGAGACCTTTTCTAGCCAAATTGAAGATTCATATGCAAAAAAAATTGGAAAAAATAAATTATTTTCAAAAATAATTGTAATGCTCTCAATTCTATTGAAAAGACTAGTAAGGAAAGAGATAAGAGACATTGGCTTGACTGCTACCAATCATGAGAAATTCCTTCAAGTAGGGTGGAAAATTTTATTGCATCTTCCTTAAACATTGACTTGAGTGCCAAATATGTATCAAGTTTCTACAACCATGCCCTATAAGTGCTTTTCTCATAACCATCAAAAGGGGAAATAGATAGCTTTCCTGATAAGTTCTCCACTTCTTTTTGGCTTGAGGAGTGAATGGTAAGTTTCCATTTTATTCTTCTTCATTTCCACAAAATCTCTCAAAGAAAAGATCTCTTTGATTGGAGGGTCTAAAGCCCTATCTTCTTCATAAGCTCTTGAGATCTTATCTTGGAGAGTAGTTTCTTCCTATTGAGCTTCTTCCACTCTTTGAATGAACTTAGGCTTAAGGGGCCTATTACTGAAGTCAGTTCTAAAACTTTATGTAGTAATCACCTTCTCCTTCCCCTTTCCACCACTTTATTCACTAGAGGCACCAAATCCATTAATACTATCATTCTACCTCCTTGCATTAGTTTGCATCCACTAAAACATCCGACCAAAATGTCAACAATATAATTTCCCTTTTATCATTTCCTTGATTTTTTCTTTGGCTTCATCATCCTCCATGGTTTCTCATTAACCTAATTTATTTAGTTCTATCCTTTGAAGTGTGATCTCCCTTTCACTTGGAAACATTAATCATTAGAAAACCCTACAGTTTGGTAGAATCTTTCTCTAATACCATTATAATGTCCCTAACATACATTTTTTTAACAAATACTAATTTGTAGATAGAATTAAAACATAGAAAAATAGGCACTATTACTCCAAAATATGATAACAAATCTAGAAGGTATGTATAATATATATTGACTACAACTTTGAATAATGATTTGGAATGACTTGCCAAATTAGCACATATAAGATGAAAAAAATTCTAACTTCCTACAAAATCCTTGAAGCTCAGATGCAATCCTTGAATGAGAATGCCATCAAGAACCAAAGGGATTTCATCCTCTAATCCTAGTGAACATTCAGTTTTCATCCAAAAAAGGAAATAGAACACAAGTGCCCCAAATTTACAATAAAATGACCTAATAATCTGATTCCCTTATAGAAATTAATTTGCTACATTTATATGTTAACAATCCCTTTAAGGAACAAGTCGACATTGAGCCCAATTGGTGCCAAAGCCCATAATTCAAATTCTCAACATGCTACATTAGGTCAACCTTAAGGCCAAATTAGATTCCTTTGGAATAAGCATGCTACCCTATGAACCTATCCACACACTTGCCTTGCCCTTCCCTACTTCCCAAAACTTCACTATTACTACTACATGATCCCATGATGTCTTATCCTTCAAGCCTTTAGATGTGGGTGACAACTCACTAGAACCGTCACCTCCTAATAGCAATATATTTTTTCTTTCCCAATCCCTCTCTCTTAATATTTGTATATGATGTGCAAGTTTCATCATATGTTCAATGTTTCAAACTACACATATGAATGCACTCCTATGCAGGGATGCAAAAGGATTCCTAGAACTAATTTTGTTCTGGCATAGTGAACCTAAACTAATGATTTTCTGATGGTGATATCTTCCTGATATATAATCATTTTTCCCATGAGTTTTGGATATATTGTGGGACCTTTATTAAATATGTGATGTCCCATGGAGGAATGTGGTAGGATTCTCAGATTGGGACATGACAAATCATCCCTTCCCAAAATTTCTTGTCCTCAAGCAATGGAAATCTGGATGCTCAAGGATCCTAGACCCTTTCGAGGTAGCATCTTCAATTGGCAAGCCCTTCCATTAGAAAAAAATACTCTGTTATTATCTGATTCCTTACATTTTTGACCCTAGTATCAATCACAACTTTTGGAATAAGGATGATTTTCCCTTCACCATCAAGGAGTGGCAACTTAGTAGTAGGAGATATATTCAATCCCAAAACCTTCTTTAGGCATGAGACATGGAAGACATTATGGATTTTTCTATCTTCTAGGAGTTCCACTTCATAAGCAACTTCTCCAACCTTTTGAATCACCTTGTATGTAATAACTCATTCTAAATTATTACTTTAACAATATTATTGCAAATGACATATGAATATATTCAAATTAAAAAGACATAACTAAGTAGCTATAGTCAATCATAGCAACACATGTCTAATTAAAATGAGTCAAGATTTATATATTCAATTCAAAAGTTAATTACAATATCTAAGTTTGACTTGGATCATAAGGCCACAAAGTCAATACAATGTACAACTTTAACTAAAAGGTTATGTTGATTTTCACATCAAGGTTACATCATAGACTAAGATAGTCTCGTATACATACAAGGTTCCTCTTCACGCTCACCTCCACTAGTGAATGAGAACATGGTTGAAGGACTTCACCACCCAACCATGAAGCTTATGCTTCCCCATAATTCTTCCAACTTGAAGAATACTTGACCCTACACAAAAATTTTAGCAAGAGAACAATTTGCAAGGTGGAATCTGGTGCATTCCCATACATCAACATGCATTTCTATCTACAAGTTAGAAAAGAGAATGCAATATCTATGCTATGATTGGAAGAGAGTGTTATCACATAGTCTATAATTAATGAACTGAATTGCTTGGCCAAGCATAAGAATAATGTTGCAACAAAAAAAAAGGTTTTGGTAAAAAAAAACCTATACTCTCTGAACTCGATCTCAACACCTATCCTGGAAGGTAAATTTCAACATCAAGTTATCTCATAGCAACTAACTACCCTATAGAAGCATCTACCCTTAGGTGCTCTAGTCTACTAGATGTTGTTCTATTTGATTTACAATTTAGAAATAAATCTAATGGAAACTAATCAAACATTATCCTTCCATTAAAAGAAAATGTCACAAGATTACTTTCATCATAACTAATTATTCATTTAAGAATAAAGAAAAATAAGAAACAAAAGAAGGTATGTCAGAAGTATGTGTATGTATGTAGATGAAGGTCTATGTGGATACACATATATGTGCCTACTTAAGTTATGAATTTGTGCATACATTCTGAATTTAAAACCAATCAATTAGATTTCTATCATTCAAATAATGTTTTAGAATATCATATAGTCTATTGGTTTGCATAAAGTAAGAATTTTAAGAACAAGTCTGATTAAATAGTTTCCCACTTACTATTATGTCATTTGTATTAATCATGCTATGATAACAAACCATTCTATTGTAATCACACAATTACTATTTTATAGAATGATGGTGTCTACAACTAAAAAATCATAGTTTATAATAAAATAATGGTGTTTACAAATGAATCCATATTGTTTATAATAGAACAATGTTGTTTCCGACTAAACAGTTACAAAACGATGTTGTTTACTTATGAAACATACAATGCTTATAAAAAAACAATACTATTTTGGTTAAACATTTACAGAACAATGTTGTTTTCAGCTTAACAATTACATAAGAATGTTGTTTCAACTTTACATTTACAGAACAATGTTGTTTCAGCTTAACAATTATATAACGATGTTGTTTCAAGTAAAATGTTCATAGTTTATAACAAAATGATATCATTCATAGCAAAAAAATCACTGTTTATAGTAATACATTGTTGTTTATAGCTAAACAGTTATAGTTTATAATAAATCAAGATCATTTACAACAGAACAATCTCTATTTACACTAATACAATGTTGTTTACAACTAAATAATTACAATTTATAACAAAACAATGCAATTCACAATAGTTTTTAGTTAGAGCTCCAAGTTTCCATTGCTTCATTAATCTATGCTTTATCATTTTAACAGTTGTATTTAAAACTTTCATGTAAAAAGATAACCTAATGAAGCTGTTATTAACTTTTGAAAGGTAATTAAAATAAATTGAACAACATGCTAACCATTTATCATCAATGATAAAATGTTTAGAATCAAGGATTAAATCTCTTCCAGACTCAGCTTGAAAAGCCTCATTCAAGGTTTACATATATATTTCTATCATTCTAAGAATGACCCATAGTCATTGATTATGGCTCCATACCCGGTGGTCAAGGCTGGATAGAAAGTAATCATACCAAGGAAATTTGGGTGTCATTCAAGGTGAACAATGGTTTACAATACTGCACATGCAAGCAAATTGAGAGAATGAATTAATTGTTTAGCCTTTATCCTTTAAGGATTAGGCGACATGAGACCATAATATCCTTGCAACATAACATATATTTGCAACTACAAGGAAATAACAAAAACCCATATTGAGAAATGGGCGATGTAATCCTACCATTGCTTACTATGAAGAAGAACATAGAATGGTAAATACAACCCATCGATATCTGATCGATGGTGATGGATTCACACCATAAGGGAAACCATCAAATAGAATCTAGCATGCAAACTAAAGTTGAACAAATACTTGTGTGAGGGATTTCACTACCTACCCTCAAGGGTGATGACAACTTAAGAGTTTTTTAGCTCCACATTATAGTCTTACAAGTTTCCCTTAAATACATGCATTAAGTTCAAAAGAAACATACACAATAGATACACATGGGTGGCGACACCACCAAAACTCACAGTGAAAGAAAATATGATCGACTATCAAGCCTTTGTGTAGCATGCACAAGACATAGTCAGAAAGGAAAAGGGTTGACATGGCCATGCTTACAACAACAACATTTATTAAATTTGATTCATACAATTTGCATAAGGAAAATTGATAACAATATCATTCAGTTCTATAGAATTGATAGCCCAATACTCAGACTATATAAATCAAAATAGACAAAACTGTAAAAGAGTGCAATATGCAATTGTAAAATCACCAAAATACCTCTATATTATGAGAATCCCTTCCTTCATATTTTTCCATGATTTCTCAACCAAAATTGTGCATTCACTGATTTTTCGAGTCGATGATGATCCTCTAGAATAGCATCTTTCCTTGATTTTTCCTGTGCCTCCACCATTGGCCATTTTGAAAGATAATGGGCATAAATATTTTTAGCTGCCCACTCAAAAAATTTGAATATTTTCTTAATGTTGATGGCAGACTACCATCGCATTAGATCTTTCTCATGATGTGTGTTTTTTTTTATTCTAATAGTCTGATAATGATAATATCAGATTTCAAATTCAATTAATAATAAATATAAATATCTATGTATATATATATATTATATATACATATATATTTATATATTTTGACATTCATACACATTCACTTATATTTTTTCTTCATTATATATATATGTATGTTTGTATTCACATATACATACATACATGTATATATATGTTATTTTTTTGAAAAGGTTTATGTGTTTCATATACCCATCATTCAATTAAGTAGAGGAATTTTTATTTCAGTTCAAGCATCAATTTATTTAAACAAAAGGGACTTCTAATTAATTTCATATAATAAAATTCTTATCCCTTTTAATAGTAATTTAGAATACATACTATCATTTTCTTCCAAAATTATCAACACACAAAATTAAGGTAAACAATTTAAACATGAAATCATGGGTTTAATTTTTCTACAAGCCATTCATTTTCAATCATTGGAGAAATTTGAATCATGTAATTGAGTTATTCTATATGCAAAAATTTCAAATGCAAATCATCATGCCATTTGTGGTGTGTGCTCCTAGATTCCATCTATCTTAACATTCGATCTGGCTAAACGATCCTACTTCAACCGTGTTCTCATCTTTCAACTTGTCACCCTACAATTGCACACACTTGCACTTGCCAAAATTCATTAGTAACATTCAAATCATAATAATAATATATAAGATAATTCAAAAAGATCACAATAGTTAACAATGGTCAACTTCTTTCAATCTTTTCAAAAATATCAAAATTTCCATTCAACATATTGAATTTTCCTCAATAATTCAATTTACCATATTATAATTAAAATGGAATAAAATTGGGTTATGACATCCTTCCCCTCTTGGAAGAGACATCTTACCGATGTCTATTTAATAAAAATTTAAGCATATATGTCTATTTCAACATCACATCAAATTGTCCCAACAAAATATCACAATGTTTCAATCCAAAATTTCTCAAACAAAATTATCAAAGTCTCTTTCTCAAGAAAGAAAATGTGGAAAGGAGAGTTCTATTTCTTCTACATCCTCTCAAGTAGCACTTTCTTCATAATATTGGTCCCATTGGACCTTAAACTGAGCAATATCTCAATATGTGCAAGAAATTGGGTCCACATTTAGGGGAAGTGCCAGTTTTCAGCTTTAAAACAAATACCCATTCATTTTTTAAAATAGGTACCCATTTTGAAATGGGTACTTGTTCCAAAAGGTTTGAAACTCACAAGAAATGTTTTTCATTTGGATTTAGGCTCAAAAAAGGAATGGCAACCCAACATTAAAGGCTTAGACCTGCAAGTACAAGGTCATGGAAATTTCAATAGAAAAAAACTAACTTGGCAATATAGCTAATGAGGCTTTTTTTAAAATTATTTTATGAAATTAAAACTCATTATATATGACAATGTCTAGTTTTCAAATATGTAATTTTTTTAATAATTTTTAATTAATTTATGAGGAAATAGGTCCATAAACTTGAAATATTAGGTTTTCATTTTTTTATAACTTTTAATTTGTAAATTTTTTTGTTAAAAAAATTATATGGCATCAATCTCTAAACAATTATTTACACAATGAAAAAAATAAAATTGAAAAAATGATAAGTTTAGGTCAAGTTATGGTGTCTGTACACAAGGGTTTTGAAAACTAGAAATTAGGATCAATAAAAAATTAATAAATAAAAAATTATTATGAAAAAAATTATAAAAAAATATCCTGATCAATCTTCATTATAATAAACATCTTTCCCCAAAAGAAATTATAAAAATACTTTTATTTATGTGAAATTATGGTGTCCATACACGTGCATGGTATGGTCCTAGAAAAGTGACTTTTAAAATGTTGTTTTTATACATGCATATTAAAAAATATTTTGTATCATCTAGGCATTAGAATAAATTACATATTAGAAAACTAGACTCAAAATACTAAATTTCATATTATTGAAAATTTTAAAGATTCAATATGTAAGTGCTTCAAATTTTAAGTCCAATTCTGAATAATTCTAAAAATAAAGAAAAACACTTCCACTTTTGAACTTTTTGTGGACCTAACTTCTTGCACCTACCCATCTCTGCTTCACAACTTAACGTTGCATCTATCCAGGATTCTAATGGGCTCCACTAGCACCACTCTTGGATCTTGTACCTGCAAGGATTGATAATTAAGAACATGAGCTACATCAGGATGAAATGGCTTAAGCAAAGAAACATGAAACACATTATGAAGTCAAGCTAGAGCACAAGTGGTAGAGCTAGTCTATAAGTGGTGCAAGATGGTGCAGGTGCACCCTAGCATGATCATGCCTCCATAAGGAAATTATAGGTTTTTGATTTGGTAGGCCTAATATTATGTTGTAATAAGGCCTAAATGGCTACATTTAACATGTACAAGGTCCTAGTTAGTCATTTTAGTGTCATTGGTTTCAAAATGTCAAAAGTTGCAAAAATTGCTAAAGTTGTCATTAATGCAAAAATGCAACAAATTGTAAAATGAAGGAAGGTGAAAGGTCAACTAGTTAAAGAGATAGTTTTAGGCATCTGATCTAGTTTAAAAACACATCTTGGGGCCTCATTTACTTTGAGGAAAGTTGGGAATAAAATGTATGAATGAAGTCTCAATGAAAAAATATAGTTTTCTGTTAATTTTTTGTATTTTCTTGGTTATCAGGCCAATGTACGGCCATATTTGTGCAAAAACCATATCCTCCTCCATTGGTAATTGAAGCCTTGTGAATCTACTCAAATTTTCATTTTGTTTCATTTAAATCCATGAAGATTTGATAAAGATATATGTAAATTGGTCTAGAGGGGTAAAACCCTCTTTTAGGGTAGACAAAATGAAAATTATGTTTCCCAGTTTTTAATTGATGGAATATCCTAAAAATTGGTGAGAAGATTGTTTGATGAGTAAAATAAAAGGTCTCAAGGTTGCAGATTATTAGAGTTAGAAGAAAAATATCTAACAGTTAATTGCAGATTTGATCAATAAAACAGAGAAATAAAACACACAAAAAATTATAGCAGAAACAAGACAACACATAATTTAACGTGGTTCACCCAATCTAGGCTACATCCACAAAACTGCAACTATTCAATTATTTTATTATCCAGTGCACAACATATTACAATCTCAAGAATAATCGCCTTTTTCTACATACTATAACTCCCATCCCAACCCCTTATAACAAGCTTTTTAGAAGCTTCTAGAATTAGGGTTTTACAAAGTCATTTTTTTCTTTTTCGGTGACGACATGAAAAAAATGGGAATTTTTTTTCTTCTAGGGGTTGCTGCCCTTGAACCTCTACCTGAGGCCCAGCCTAGCCCCTGACCCTGGCGAGGATACATGTCAGGGTGTATAGTATAGCATGATCAGTCACCACATACCAACAATCTCCCACTTGGAGACTGATCAGGCTCCACACCAACACAATCTCCCACTTGGAGACTAATCCTAGATGACATTGCTGCCCTTACAGCTCCCATTGGAAATAAGTACCTTGGACCCTACTACTATGTTATACCTAAGTTCAACCTTGAAGGCCAATCGAAGCTGAAGAGGAGCTTGGCTTCTCCCTTGTCACTGCCTTCATAAACATATCTGTTGGATTGGCATCTGTATGTATCTTGTCTAGCTTGACCTATCCATCCTCCAACACTAACCGAATGAAATGATATCTCAACTGTATGTGTTTTTCTTTAGAGTGTAAGGCATAATTCTTTGCAAGATGTATAGCACTCTGGCTATCTGTAAACAAGTAATTTTTAGCCTGTTGTTTTCCCAACTCTTCCATGAAGATTTGCAACCATATCATCTCCTTTTCTACCTCTGTTGCAATAATATACTCTGCCTTCGTGGTGGATAAAGAAACCATCTTTTGCAACTAAGAAATCCAACTTAGTGTTGTCCCACCAATTGTAAATACATAACCTATGGTACTCCACCTAGTATCAATATCCCCTGCTAAATCTGAGTCAACATAGCCTTTTAAATTAGTATTTGAGCCCCCAAAACATAAAAATTTATTGGATGTACCTCTCAAATACCTGAGAATCCATTTTACCACATTCCAATGCTCAACTCTAGGATGACTCATATACCTACTAACAACTCCTACAACATGTGTAATATCTAGTCTCGTGCATACCAAGGCATACATTAAACTACCTATAGTTGAAGCATATGGTACCTTGGACATTTTTTCTACCTCCTCTTGTGTCTTTGGAAACACATCCTTATTCAACTTAACATGACTAGGCAAAGGTGTGCTGATGGATTTTGCATTTTCCATATGAAATCTCTACAACACCTTCTCAACATAATTAGTCTGAGATAAAAACAATTTTCTATTTTTCCTATCTCTTGTAATATTCATACCAAGGATTTTCTTTGCTGCCCTCAAATACGTCATAGAAAATGAATTTGCTAATTATTGTTTTAACTCCCTTATGTGATCCATGTTAGACCCCGCTACAAGCATATCATCAACATATAAACATAAGATAATGTAGCTATCATCATCTAACCTCTTAAAATAAACACAATGGTCTGAATTACACCGACTATAGCCTTGCTCAACCATAAAACTATCAAATTTAATATACCATTGCTGAGGTGCTTGCTTCAAGCCATATAGAATTTTCTTCAATATGCACACAAGTTTCTCCTTACCTTTGACCTCAAATATTTGTGGTTGTTCCATATATATTTCCTCTTCCAAATCACCATGGAGAAAGGTTGTTATAACATCAAGTTGTTCTAAATTCAAATCTTCAACAGCCACAATACTTAAAAAAGTATGAATAGAAGTCATTTTAACAATTGGAGAAAATATTTTATCAAAATCAATACCTTTTTTCTATGAAAATGCCTTTACGACTAATATGGCTTTAAATATTTTCTTACCTCCATCCTCCTCTTTTAGCCTATAAACCCATTTTTTTGGTAAATCCTTTTTACCTGCAAGAAACTTGCATAATTCCCATGTCTGATTTTTTAGCAAGGAGTCCATTTCTTCTTCCATTCCATGCTTCCACTGAACCTTGGTATCCACTTGCATAGCTTCATAATAACATTATAATTCTCTAGCATCAGTTAATAAAATAGAATAGAAAGAGGGAGAAAATATTTTTGAAGGTCTACTTATCCTTGAAGATCATCTAACATTCACAGGATTTTGTGGTATTTGTTGTTGTTGTTGTTGCGGAGCATGAGGAACCACTAGAACATTGTTGTTTGGTGTATCATGCAACACTACATAATCATTTTCTTTCTTCTCAAGCTGCTGCAACTGATCATTGTACAACACTTTCTCATTGAATATGACATCCTTGCTTCTCACAATTTTTTAATTTTCAACATCCCAAAGCCTATAACCAAATTCATCAATGCCATATCCAAAAAATATACATTTCTTTGATTTTGCATCAAGCTTGGTTCTATTTTCAGAATCTACATGTGCAAATGCTTCACAACCGAAGGTCTTGAGAAAAGAATAACTCACCTTCTTACTTGTCCATGCTTCTCCTAGAATACCACAACCCAAAGGATTAGAGGGACCTCTATTGATTAAATAAACAGTAGTGTTTGCAGCCTCTACCCACATGTTTAAAGGCAACCCAACATGCAATCTTATAGTCTGTGCATGCTTAATTATTGTTATGTTCATGCGCTTAGCCACTCCATTTTCCTGTGGAGCCCTTGGAACCATTTTCTGCCTACGAATACCATTAGAGGAATAATAATATTCAAACTCTTTGCTACAATACTCACCACCATTATCAAATCTAAGACATTTTAACTTTTTACTTATCTCATTCTAAACCAAGCTTCTCCATTTCTTAAAAGTTTCAAATACATCAGATTTCTACCTAAGGAAATAAATCCATACCTTCCTTGTTGCATTATCAATAAAAGTGACATAGTATCGAGAGCCACCGAGAGAAGATACTTGAGTTGGTCCACATAAATCCGTATGCACAAGCTCCAATTTCTCATCTTTATTTTGCTTCCCATCCTTGAGAAAAATAACTCTCTTTTGTTTTCCATACACACAACTTTCACAAAAATCCATATTAACACATTTCAGACCTAGTAAAACATTCTTTGAATGAAGTACTTTCATACCTTTTGCACTCATATGCCCAAGTCTATTATGCCATAGTGCCGATTCAGAATCCACATCAACTATCTAATTTTCTACCTGTTGACATACAACAACTATTCTTGAACACTGATTTTTATCTGCAATATCTAAAGTAGAAGGATTAGTATGACATCTAAAAAGATATAAGGTGCCTACTTTCACACCTTTTGCTACCACTAAGGCACCTTTTGTAACCTTTCAATTTTTATCACTAAATGCAACAACACAACCTTCGTCATCTACTTGCCCTGCTGAAATTAAATTTATTTTTTACTTTGGAATGTGCCTTACCTCATGTAGTAGCCAATGATTCCCATTCTACAACTTAATCTTGATTCTTCCCTTTCCAACAATCTAACAGGGTTCATTATCTCCGAAATAAACCAGCCCGAAATCCCCTTGGACATAATCAAGAATATAACTTCTATGGGGTGTAGAATGAAATGAAGCCCCTGAATCTAACACCTAAGAATCATAAACACTATCAAGGGAAAGAATCAAAGCATCCTCATCAAATTTATTACTTACCACATTTTCCTCTTTATTTCCTTCCTTTTTGTCTCCTTTATTTTTTTGAGACCAACAATCTTTCTTTAAATGACCCGACTTACCACAATACCATCAATCCCTCTTGTCTCTAGAATGGGACCTTTTGTCCTTTTATTTTCCTTGTGACTTCCCATGAATTCCAGAATTTTTTCCTCTCTCCTTTGTTCTACCCTTGCTTTATGCATTCAAAGCATTGCCTAATGTGGATGTTCCACTTGAGCTTTTCCTATGAATTTCCTCACTCAAAATAACACCAACAACATCATCAAATTTTAATGTATTTGAACTAGAAGTAGAATTGCTAACAACCATTACCAAACTATTCCAACTTTATGGAAAATAACATAGAATCAAAAGATCCCTAATTTCTTTATCAAAGTATACATTTATAGAAGTTAATTGACTAGTAACCGTATTAAACGCATTTAAATGATCAACAACTGATCCACCTTCTACCATTTTCATATTAAATAAACACTTCATCAGAAATACCTTATTCGAAGCGGAGGACTTTTCATATAACTTCGCTAGGGTTTCCATCAAATCTTGAGTTGTCTTTGCTATTGTAATATTGAATGCCACCGATTATGCTAGGCATAAACGAATGGTTCCTAGTTCCTTTCTATCCAAAAGTTTCCATTCCTCATCACTCATTGTTGTTGGTTTCTTGGCTATTCCTTCCAATGAACTCCATAAATCCTTCTGATAGAGATAATCCTCCATCTACATCTTCCATAATTGATAGTTCTTCCCATTGAATTTATCTACCTTCAATTTACGCTCTTCTACCATTTCTCCAACTTAACTGTGAGACTCCCACTCAACCATGAGACTTTTCTATAGATGGTAATCGAACAAAACCCACTTTGATAACACTTGTTAGGGTTAGAAGGTAGATATCTAATAGTAAAATGCAAATTTTATCAATAAAACAGAGAAATAAATCACACAGAAAATTATAGCAGAAACTAGACAGCACATAGAATTTAATGTGGTTCACCCAATCTGGGCTACATCCATAAAACCACAGCCATCCAATGATTTTATTATCCAAGGAAAAACATATTAAATGACTGGTAAAATCAGTGACTGTGAGGTTTTTAAGGGATTTGATGTTAATGTGATAATATTTCTTTGTTGTTTTGGTGATAGAAGATTTCTAAGATGTATTTGAGATTATTTTCTGATAGGGATTGGTGAATTTACAAGTTTTGGAATCCATTTGTTGACTGCCTTGTTTTGGTAGAGCATTAGAAACAATCCATAATTTTTTTTTTGATGATATAAAAGGTGTTTTGCTTTTGGGAAGTGATTTTATTGGTTGTGTTGGTGTATTAGAAACCTCTTCTTGACAATTTTTGGTGGCTTAAAAGCCTTCAATGCCTTTTGTTAATTGATCTTTCATGACAATCATAATTTGGTGTAGAAATGGAGGGTTTTGAGTAGGTATTTGTTGAAAAATTATGAACAAAGAATGGGAAGTGGTCTAACATGACTGTGTAGACATGTTTACATCTGTTTTTAGTGTTGGAAAGGTGTAAATAGTTTGGGAATTTGTTGTTGTTTTGGGGATGTGGCCTAAAAGGGTCTAAATGCCAGTTTGAATAGCTTGCTACATGCTTGAGTTGTATGAGTTGGAAAAAGTGTTTGAGGTTGTCATTTGACGTTGTTTAAGGTCTTTTGAGGAATCTACAAGTGGATTATTGCCTAAATCTCAGTTTGGTGCCTTGAAATCATGAGTTTTGTGAAGGGAAATGAGTCCTAGTTGCAAGAAAAAACAAGGAATGTTTTGGGTTTTGTCAAAGGAGATTGAGAGAGTGAGTTTTTCTTCCTTTTCTTACATCAGTGTCATATCAGAGCATAGAAGGCGCTAGGTAGAGATTTTTTGTTTTGTGGTTTTACATTGTGGTTTTGTGCAGGTTAAGAAGAACCTAGTTGCTACCAAGAGGAGGTAGGGAAAGTTGAGAGAAGTTATGAAGCAATAAGAGACTTGCTTAGAGACCATATAAAAGATGGAGATATTGAGAAGACATTTGTAGGAAGAGGAAGAAAGGAAAAATAGAAAGGGACAAGAGAATTTTGACAAAGAGATAGCTAAGTTGAAGCAAGAGATGAGAAGGTTGGATGTATACTTCCAAGAATCCATGATGAAGATGAAATAGATGATTGAGTAGGTGTATAGACAAGCCAAAAGTTGGCATTTGAAAGTGAAGAAGAGAGCATCATGGCCCATAAAGAAGATAGTCAAGAGAAGAAGAATACAAGCAAAGTTAGCATTAAGAAGGAAAAAAGAAGATGAAGAAGAGTTTCAAGATGTTCAAGAAGAATTCAAAGATGAAGAAGACAAAGGTATTCCCAAGTATGAAGATGAAGGAGAAACAAAGATAAAGAACTTGATTTCAAAAGGAGAAGATATTGAATTGGTGTCAAGGTTGGCAGAAGAAATGATCAAAGATGAATTGATCTTGGAGGTTTTCAAAGAGTTGAAGAAGGATGGAGGTATTGTGGTAGATTTTATGTATCATTTCTTTTCTGTGCTAACGCTTTGGACAGGGAATAATTTGCAGGTCAAGATGCAGTAGATTGGACAACAAAGTGTTAAGATTGAAATTGTGATGAAGGAGAAGATTCATAGAGACAAGTCAAGATGGAAAATAGTTGGCATAGAAAAACTAAAACCAAAGGTAAAGATGAAGTGGTAGGGAATAAAATACTACATGGAGGAGAATATAATGATTTAATCCAAAAGGACTTGGAATTCTTTTGGTTGGAGAGAATGGTGCAGGTGCACCCTAGCATGATGATGCCTCCATAAGGAAATTCTTGGTTTTTGATTTGGTAGGGCTAATATTATGTTTTAATAAGGCATAAATGGCTACATTTAGCATGTACAAGGTCCTAGTTAGTCATTTTAGACTCGTAGGTTTCAAAATGTCAAAAGTTGTAAAAATTGCTAAAGTTATCATTAATGCAAAAATGCAACAAATTGTAAAATGAAGGAAGATGAAAGGTCAAGTAGTTAAAGAGAAATTTTTAGGAATTTGATATAGTTTAAAAAGGAATCTTGGGGCCTCATTTACTTCAATGAAGGTTGGGAATAGAATGTATGAATGATGTCTCAATGAAAAAATACAATTTTCTGTTAATTTCTATATTTCCTTGGTTATCAGGCCAATGTACGACCATATTTGTGCAAAAATCCTATCGTCCTCTATTGGTAATTGAATCCCTATGAATCTACTTGAATTTTCATTTTGTTTCATTTAAATCCATGAATATTTGATAATGATATTTACAAATTGGTCTAGGCAGGTAAAACCCTCTTTTAGGGTAGACAGTGGGCAATGAAAATTATGTTTCCCAGTTTTAGTTGATGGAATCTCCTAAAAATGTGTGAAAATATTTTTTTATGAGTAAAATAAAAGGTCTCAAGTTTGCAGAGCACGAGAAGAAGGTTTTGGAATGATCCCATGATGCCCTAGGTCTGCAAGTTATGGTAAATGACTATTAAAATTAGTGACAGTGAGGTTTTTAAGGGATTTGATGTTAATGTGATAATATTTCTTGGTTGTTTTGGTTATGGAAGATTGATAAGATGTATTTGAGACTATTTTCTAATAGGGATTGGTGAATTTACAAGTTTTGGAATCCATTTGTTGATTGCCCTATTCTGGCAGAGCATTAGAAATAATTCATGATTTGTGTTTTCGATGATATAAAAGGTATTTTCCTTTGGGGAAGTGATTTTATTGGTTATTTTGGTGTATTATAAACCTATTATTTACAAGGTTTGGTGGATTAAAAGCCTTGAATTCATTTTGTTAATTGATCTTGCATGACAGTCATAATTTAGTGTAGAAATGGAGGGTTTTGAGTAGGTATTTGTTGAAACATTAAGAACAAAGAATGGGAAGTGGTCTAACATGATTGTGCACACATGTTTACATCTGTTTGTAGTATTGGAAAGGTTTAAAGAGTTTGGGATTTTTTTTTTTTGTGGGATGTGGCCTAAAAGGGCCTAAATTATGGTTTGAACAGTTTTCTACATGCTTGAGTTGTGTGAGTTGGTGAAAATGTTTGAGGCTGTCATTTGATGTTGTTTAAGGTATTTTGAGGAATCTACAAGTGGATTATTTCCTAAATCTCAGTTTTGTTCCTTCAAATCATGAGTTTTGTGAAGGGAAATGAGTCATAGTTGCAAGGAAAAACAAGGAATATTTTGGGTTTTGTCAAAGGAGATTGAGAGAGTGAGTTTTTCTTCCTTTGCTTACATCACAAGAGAACCAATCTATTTAACTTGAATTTGATTAAGTTTTTTTTGTGATAGGGTTTCTTAGGGTTTTGAGGTCTTTGGTTGAGTCAATAAGGTCTAAAATTGACCATTTAGTATGTATTAGGTGTTCATCTTTGAAATAGTGCAATGTTGTCATAATGATGCATAGAAATGTAAGAATTTGCAATTAAGGGTCTTAGATAGAATTTTGTATGTTGAGTCTGGGTTTTTGGATGAATAAGGTCTTATTAGACCATTTAATATTGTATTGGGTCATTATGGTGTTCATTAGGAAGTTTGGGGGTTCAGTTTGCAAAATTGACAAGAATTGTCAAATGTTGTCAAAACAAAAACAATGTAAAAGTGTAATTTTTAGGAAGTCCAACGGTCAGTTGGGATGTGAAATGTAGTTGGCTAGTTTGAAGGGTAATTTTAGTGGAGAAATTTTTAAATATGTTTAATCCATCGATGGAAAAGGTTGTTGAAAATATTGTGAAGGAGAATCAATAAAGGAAGCCCCTGTTTTGCTTTTAATTTATGTGATTTTACAATGAATTCTATATTACCAGTCATTTGTATGGCTCCGTACTATAGAAAATATTTGTGAAATTTTTTTGAATTCAATAGAGGAGTATGTTAACTTCATGCTACATTTTATTTGAGGGTTTCATATTAGTTTTGGTGCAAGTTTTCTCAAATCTATTAAAAATGGTTTTATATACATTGTTCTTAGGGTTTGAGGCTTTAATCATGGAATAAATCCCATTCCACCTTTTGGATTCCCTATTTCTAAGTGGAATGGGAATCATGATGTTAGGTTTAGGAAGGTAAGATAGGAGGTTTGTTCTGTAGGAAGTTTTGGGGAAGATTAAGGATTGTCTTGTGGAAATTGCAATGAATTTGGGTATGTAAATGATGGGATTGTGAGAGAGTTTGATGAAATATTTTGTGTAGGGGATGTGAGATGGTTTTTTGTGTTTGGGAAGACATATCCAAGTATGTTTGAGGCATTGGCAGTGTTGTGAGTGGTTGGGAATACCTTGATCCAATAAACCCTACCTTTTACAACTGTATAGTGAGGGTTTCCTATTACAGAGGATAGATGAGGGTTTGTGCCTCTAAGAATTGTTGAATTGGGCCTTATGTCATCTATTAAAAAGGTCTGAGAAATTTTGTGGTGTTGGATAAAATAATTTAAGGCACTTCCTTTGTAAATTTGACCTAATTAAGGTCTTGGACAACGCTATTTCATGTTTTTGTGAAAGTTGATCCAAAAGAGTCTTATAAGGGTTTGATGTATGTTGAAGAAGGCTTAAATGGGTGCCTAAAATGGTGGTTTATTACAAATTTTACTAAGGATTTCAAGGATTTAAGGTGGGAAAAATAGGTCTGCAGACCTAGTAGAGAAGAAGAGTGCTTGTGTGAAGAGGTGCCCTTGTTAGGGTTTTAAGTTTCAAATACTTGTTGAATAGTGTTGGTGCTGTGTTGATTGTTTTGGAAGCCCCCTTGATTTTCATTAGTTGGTATCGGAGCATAGGAAGTAGGTCTCTTGAGGGTGAAGGTTGAAAATTTTTGTGCAAGGAAAAAGGTGTAATTGGTGGAGTCAAGATGCCTACTAAAGGAAGGACAGTTGTTAGGAAGATTGATCAATAGGCTAGAGAATTAGAAGCCTTGAAGAAGGAGATGGCTGCATTGAAGTCTAAAATTGGGGTTGGCATGAATGAAAGTGATTCTGAAGAGGAGGAGACCTCTAGTGAAGAGGAAGAGTTGGATCCAGAGGATGTGAGGATGCTAAAGCTTTTGAAGGCTATGGAAGGTGATGGACATAGAAAAATAGATTTGTGTATGTATGGGGGTAAACTAGATGGTGAAGAGCTCTTGGACTAGATAGGGGCCATGAAGAATTACTTTTAAAGTGAAGAAGTGGATGAAGAACACAAGGTGAAGAAGGCTAAGACCAAGTTAAAAGGACATGCTTTGCTATGGTGGAACTTTGTGCAAGATGAAAGGCAAAAAAATGGGAAGACCAAGATCACTTCTTGGGAGAGAATGAAGGCAAAAATCAAAGGTAAGTTCCTTCCTAGTGATTATAATTAATGTTCAATTGCTTAAAAAAAATCAAAATATTAAGCAAAAGGATGTATATGTGCAAGCATACACCAAGGAATTTTATAGGTTAAGTATAAGGAAAAAGCATGAGGAAGATGAGGAAGAAAGAGTGGCAAGATATCTTAATGGATTGAGGTATAATATTCAGGATGAAATAAGTTTGATGACACCAAAAATAGTAGAAGAATGTTTTCAAATGGCTATAAGGGCAGAGGAAAAAATGAAGAGGAGACAAGAGAAGACCACAAGAGGTAGAGGCAGTACTTCTAGAGGTAGGGGAACCTTTTCTACACCAAAACAGTCCAATCAAGAACAAGAAGATGTTGGTAAAGGTAAAGAGCAAGTGGCTGAATCTAGAGGTGGATGGAAAGGTAGAAGAACAAGTTTTAGGGGCAGATATATAGATCAAGGAAGAGGTTCTAATGAGTTTTTGGGAAAGTGTTACAACTGTGGAGAGTTTGATTGTCCATCCTTTA
This sequence comes from Sequoia sempervirens, assembly GCA_007258455.2. NCBI lineage: Eukaryota > Viridiplantae > Streptophyta > Pinopsida > Cupressales > Cupressaceae > Sequoia > Sequoia sempervirens. The sequence goes on from VDFB02000015.1 coordinate 180,759,872, forward strand.
AGTTTCCTACAAAGTTTGGTGCTACTTCAAGTGGGAGTGAGAGAAGAGGTGAAAAGAGAGTCCAAATTGTGCAAGAAGACAAAGAGGAAAGTGTCAATTCATTAAGTCATGTTGTTGCACCTAAAGTTGGTGAAGCTTTGATGCTGCAAAGACAACTTTTCAAGGCCTCCAAGGAGAAAGAACTATTGCAAAGGAGAAATCTGTTCAAGACCACATGCAAGAGCAAAGGTAAAGTATGCAAGTTAGTAATAGATTTAGGCTCCATTGATGATATAGTAGCAAGAGAAATGGTAGATAAGTTAAGTTTGGTAAAATTTCCTCATGAAACACCCTATAATGTGTCATGGTTAAATGATGATCAGTCACTTCTAGTCAATGAGCATGCTTTAGTTGAATTTTAGATTGGAGGGTACAAAGATAGGGTACTTTGTGATGTTCTACCAATGCAGTGTTGGCATTTTTTGCTTGGAAGGCCATGGAAATTTGATAAACATGTTGTGTATGATGGAATAGCTAATACATATCAAATTGAACATGATGGGAACACATTTACTTTTCTTCCATTGCAAGATGAAGTCAAGGATCAAACAAAGGAAGCAAAGAGTTTGTGCAAGTTGAGAGTGAAATGGAGATGAAGGTTATAGCCACCCCAAGGATGGAAGATTCTATGACAGTGAGCTTGCAGAATGATGCAATGTTGAAGAGAAAGGATGGTGAGTTGCTGATGAAATATTATCATGGTAAGGTCAAAGGAGAATTTGTGTTGAAGGCTCAAGATAGGTTTATGAAGCATGATAGAATTGTGGTTGGGACAATTCCCTATCCACTTATTGGGATAAAGGTTGGTGGGAAGTTGTATTCTTCCTTTACAGAGGTTAGTAACTTTGATAAAGTAGAGATGTTTGGGTTATAGAATGTGAGAAGAGATGTAAAGACTAAGGGTGAAGTGAAAAAAGGTGTTTGGCCAAAGCACATGAATGAATTCAAGCATGAAAGGATAATGAAGGAGAGAGTTAAAGGAAAAAGAGGTAAGTGTTTGTTTGTAGGTGCTCAAGGAAGGTTGACATTAGTTTTAAATGAGGATGATTGTAGAAGGCATGAGGTAGGATTGTTTGTTTAGGAGAGGAAATGGAAAGGTAGCATTAAGTACAACAATGCAAAGAATAAAGCAAGAACAGGCTATTTGAACCAATGGAGGAGATTTCCAGGCCAAGGAGAATTTTGAGGACAAAGTAATGTTGTGAAAGAGCAAGGTTCAAGGTAGTATAGTCCTCATGGGACATGAGGTTTTCTTTTAGGCAGGTTGTATGGTGTAGGAGCTCCAATCCATTTCACCTAAATTTGATCAAGTTTTTTTGGTGATATGGTTTCTTAGGGGTTTGAGGTCTTTTGTTGAGTCAATAAGGTCTAAAATTGACTATTTAGTATGTATTAGGTGTTCATCTTTGAAATAGTGCAATATTGTCATAATGATGCATAGAAATGCAAGAATTTGCAATTAAGGGTCTTAGATAGAATTTAGTATGTTGAGTCTAGGTTTTTGGGTGAATAAGGTCTTATTAGACCATTTAATACTATATTGGGTCATTATGGTGGTCATTATGAAGTTTGGGGGTTCAATTTGCAAAATTGACAAGAATTGTCAAATGTTGTCAAAACAAAAATAATGTAAAAGTACAATTTTGAAGAAGCCCAATGGTAAGTTGGGATGTGAAAGGTAGTTGGTTGGTTTGAATGGTATCTTTAGTGGAAAAATGTTTAAATATGTGTAATCCATTGATAGAAAAGGTTGTTGAAAAGATTGTGAAGGAGAATCAATAAGGGAAGCCCCTGCTTTGCTTTAATTTCTGTGATTTTACAGTGAATTATGTATTACCAGTCATTTGTATGGCTCTGAACTATAGCACATCTTTCTGAAAGTTTATGAATTCAATAGAGGAGTGTGTTAAATACATGCTACATTTGATTTGAGGTTTTCATATTAGTTTTGGTGCAAGTTTGCTTAAATTTATTAAAACCGGTCTGATATACTTTGTTCTTAGGGTTTGAAGCTTTAATCATGGAAAAAGGCCCATTCCACCTTATGTAATTCGTATTTATAAGTGGAATGGGAATCATGATGTTAGGTTTAGGAAGGTAAGATAGGAGGTTTGGTTTGTAGGATTTTTTGGGGAATAATAAGGACTGTCCTGTGGAAATTGCAATGAATTTGGGTATGTAAATGATGGGATTGTGAGAGAGTTTAATGAAATATTGTGTGTAGGGGATATGAGATGATTTTGTGTGTTTGTGTAGACATATGCAAGTATGTTGGAGGTGGTGGTATTTTTTTGAGTGGTTGGGAATAGCTAGATCCAATAAATTCTACCTTTTACAAGTGTATAGTGAGGGTTTGTGCTTCTAAGAATTGTTGAATTGGGCCTTATGTCATATGTTAAAAAGGTCTAAGTAGTTTTGTGGTGTTGGTTGAAATAATTTAAGGCACTTCCTTTGTAAATCTAGCTAATTGAGGTCTTGGACAATGCTATTTCATGTTTTTGTGAAATTTGATCCAAAAGAGTCTTACAAGGGTTTGATGTATGTTTAAGAAGGCTTAAATGGGTGCCTAAAATGGTGGTTTGTTGTAGAGGTTGTTAAGGAGTTCTGAGAGTTAAGGTGGGAAAAATAAGTCTGCAAACCTAGTAGAGAAGACAAATGTTTGTGTGAAGAGGTGCCCTTGTTAGGGTTTGAAGTTTCAAATACTTGTTGAATAGTATTGGTGTTGTGTTGATTGTTTTGGAAGCCTCCCTAATTTTCATCAATAAGCAACTAGGTTAATCACTTCCAAGACTTCAAATGGTTCCACATATATCGTGGCCAACTTGGAATACTTTCGAAAGGCAATGGAGCTTTTATGAGGTCTGACTCTTAAGAAAGCTTTGTCCCCTATGTAAACTATCTAAGGGTTTTGTTCTTGTTGGCATAACTTTTTTGTTAGTCTACCACCTCCTTCAATTGTCTCTTAATGACTCTCATTTGTTCTTCCATTTCCTTGAGAATTTTAGGTCCTACTATGATCATGTCCTCAAATCTATCCAAACTGATGGGTGTATGACACTTTTTCCCAGAAATAGCTTTAAATGGTGTCATACCTAGAGATGTGTGAGGAGTTGTTGTAAGAAAACTCTACCAATGGTAAATACTCTTCCCATTTATACTATTGGTCTATACAATACATGTAGAGGAGGTTTTCAACTACTTGATTCGCCCTCTTTGTCTGTCCATTAGTTTGAGGATGATAAGATGAGTTAAAATTGGTTCCCAATGCGACATTTAGGGTCATCCAAGTGTCTCTATGAAAAATGATAATCTCTAGCACTCCATGCAAGCGAAAGATCTCCTAGAAAAATTTCTTGGCCAAGGTCAACGATCCATCCTTAAGGTTTCTTGGAATGAAGTGTGCAACCTTTTTCAACTTATCAATCATAACCAATATAACATCATGCCTATTCTTGCTCAAAGGAAACCCTTGTATGAATTCCATATTAATTACCTTTCATTTATACTCAAGTATGTCATGAGGATACAATAGCTCGACTGGGTGTGCATTCTCAACCTTGGGTGTGCATTCTCAACCTTGACTCATTAGCACTCTAAGCATTTGGTACGTACTCCACTACATCCTTATTGAGTTTAGGCCAAAATTAAAAAGTTCTCAATCCCGCAATCATCTTGGATGCTCTAGGGTGTCCTAAATAAGGTGCATTATGAACCTCCTCTAAAACCTACTTCCTCAACTCTCCAGAGTCTAGAATATACATTCTTCTCTAGTATCTCAAAATTTCATTCAGTTTGATCTCATACCCATCGAACTAGTGATCTAAAGGGTTATGTTCTAGGGCACTCCTCACTTTCTCATAGTTCTCATCCCCTGGCAGATGTTGTATCACCTATTATCTCAAGTTAGACCTCATCGAGATCATGTCTACCAAATTTCTTCATCTACTAAGAGTATCAACCACTTTGTTCTCTTTTCCCTTTATATACTCAGTTCCGAAGTCATACTCGCTAAGGAATTCCAACCACCTTCTTTGTCGTACGTTAAGGTTAGGTTGAGTAAAAATGTATCTCAATCCCAAATGGTCTGTCTTGAGTTAAAATGGCTTCCCCAAGAGATAATGGCTCCATATCTGTAAGGAATGAACTATTTTGGCCAATTCTAAATAATGATGTGTGTAGTTCACCTCATCTTTCTTAAGCTTCCTTGATGCATACGCTATCACTTGTCCATCTTGCATTAATATTGCTTCCAATCCCTCTCTTAAAGCATCTGTGATTAATATGAATCTTCCTTTAGGATTAGAGATGGTCAACACTAGTGCTGTCGTGATCCTCTCCTTCAGGAGTTGTAATTCCCACTCACATTTCTCAATCCATTCAAACCACGTTTCCTTTCTTTGAAGTGATGTAATAGGAGATGCAATATGGGAGAACCCTTGCAAAGTATTTCTAGAATATCCTACGAGGGCCATGAAGTTACAAACTTCAGACACATTCTGAGGCACCAGGCATTCCACAATTTCCTTGATCTTTTCAGGGTATATAGAGACTCCTTTAGCTGAAATAATATGCCCTAGATAGTGCACCCTGTCTTGATAGAACAAACACTTGGATAGCTTCCCAAAGAGTTTCTTTTCTATCAGTTGTTGTAGAACTATCATCAAGTGTTTATCATGCTCTTCAACAAACTTTGAGTAGACTAGAATGTCATCAATAAATATAAAAAAAAAATCATCCAAAGAGTCTTTGAACATGTTCATGAGGTTCATAAAGGCTACAGGTGCATTAGTCAAGCCAAAAGGTACCAAAAGCAGTCTTAGGAATATCTCCTTCCTTAATTCTTAACTGATTGTACCCTAACCTGAGATCAATTTTAGAGAACATTGTTGCTTCTTTCATATAATCAAACAACTCATCGATCCTTAGGAGTGGATATCAGTTCTTGATGGTTGCCTTGTTCAACATCTGATAGTCTATACATAGATGCAAGATTCCATCCTTCATTTTCATCAATATGACTGGTTCTCCCCAAGGAGACACATTGGGTCTAATTTTCCCTTCTTTCAGTAATTCCATTAATTGGGCCTTCAACTCATAGAGTTCAATGGTGGTCATATGATAAGGTGCTTTAGATTGAGGCTCAACTCCTGGTACAAGGTCAATAGAGAAATCAAATTCTTGTTTTGGGGTAACTCCATGAGTTCATCAAGGAATACATCTAATAACTCATTGAGAATAGGGTAGCCATCTGAATATGATTCCTTGCTTCAAGGGTTACTGATATGCACAACATAAATTGCACACCCCTTTCAATGAGCCTTCTTGAGCTACATAGCAAAAATCTGTCTAAGCTCTAGGGGTCTTTGCATTGCACAAATCTCAACTGGGTCCCATTAATCATCTAGACAATTGACTACCTTATCCTCACATTTCACTATAGACTTATGTTTGGTTGACCAATTTATCCAAAAAATTACATCATATGATCCTAAAGGTGCCGCATATAGGTTGACCATACTTTGGAAGGTTGGAAGCTCTAACTCACTACAAAAGAGACAGGTATCTACCCTTCACTTTGATCAATTACCATACTGTATTTTCCATGAGTTTTCCATGTATCTAGGTCAAATTGGTATCTTGGAAATTATTCTCGGATCTATGAAACATTTAGTAGCTTTGATATCATTTAGAATAGAGATAGTATGGCTATAGAGCTTACCCATTAGCTGAATTAGTGAAGCCTGATACTCTGCCTATTTTTATCCACTGCAACATGAATATGGTGATGTTGAGTCTACTAGTAGTTTCCTTCCTTTCATGACTTCGACCATTGCGGAAAATTTGAGGCATAATGATTTCCTCCACAAGTATAGCATCCATCATGAGGCCCTTTGTGACCTCCTGGCTTGTCCTCTCTAAAGCCTTTCTGCTTTTGGTCATCTTTACCCTTGTTTTTATTTTCCTTCTTGTTCTTTCAACCATTACCATCTTCACCCTTCTCCTACAACTCACTTCCCCTCTTGAGATCACATATTTGATGGTTCTTGTCTCCCTTACGAAATTTCTTGTTACCAAACTGTGACTTAGGATTTGCATTATTGTGGAATTGGATAACTGCTACAATTTTTGTTCATGTTTGGTGGACTTTTAGAAGACTTCATTCATGGTAAGAGGATCATGTATATCCACTTTAGCTCCAATGTGGGGTCTTAGTTCCAATATGAATTTCCAAATATGGAAACGTTCATCTCCTTGATACCGAGGCACATACTTCAATAGGTTGGTGAACTTTTACCAATACTAGTTCACAGTCATACTTCCTTGAGTTAAATTCTAGAATTATGTCACCTTCTTGTCGAAGAAAAGCTATGGTAACCATATCTTCCTAAAAGATTGAAGGAGGAGTTCCCAAGTAATCTCAGCAGGCTAAAGATTCCTTTCTAATTTTTCAGTATCCCACCAAGTTGCTACTTCTTCAAAAATTTGATATGTAGCCCAAGCCAATTTATTTTGGTTAGAAAGGTTATAGAGCCCAAAGTATTTTTCCATCTCAATAATCCATGCCTTTGCTCCTGCTCCAATAGCCTTACCATCAAACTTAGGCAGTGCTAATCTTTTGAGATCTTTTCCAAGCTCTTCCTCAATTTGACCTTGAGGGTCTGCTCCTAGACCGCCATCCTCCTGATTGAATTTTGCATTCCTATGGTTTTGGTCCTCGTGTGCCACTTAGACCTCTTGTTCTATATGGTCCAGTGAGCTTCTTGCATATTCAAAATCTCAAGAATCTATTCCAGCCTCTTGTTTGGTCCATTGTCTAAACCACTACCACCCATCTCTTTCCTGGTGGTCACCATGTTGACTCACACTTAACCTGCATCACATTCATGTTTATCACATCTTAACACTAGGTTCTACAAATAAAAATTATTATTCTACATTTTGTTACATACACATGCATATATCACTCATTCATCAAGGGCATACACATTCTTTCATTGGAAACATATTTTGTAGTCCTTCATTTGAACACACCAAAAATATCATCTTGTTTGATTTATAATAAGGGTGGGTCAATAGACTTTATTTACAAAGCTTCTTATTACATTGTTCATTTTTCTCATCATCAAAAAGAGGAAATTCCTCTGGCTCCTCATCTAAACTTACATCAAGTTTCACATAAGAGGATGGTTGAGCATGTAGGATCTCCTTTTTCTCCTTAGTTAACAAGGGTGCATTGGGTCCACACCCTAGAGTCTAGTCCCTAATTGCGGAAATATTTTTGATCTCATGTGTTCACTTCTCCTTAATATTATTGCCTCTCTCTAGATTAAGTCATGTGAGTGCTTGAGTTAGAGTCTCTTCATTGGGAATCTCAAGTTCAACCTATGTCTTAGCATTTTCTTCTATTACAACTTTCTTATGTGAGGTTCTAATGGTTTTCCCTTTCTTTCATCCTGCCTTTGACCATACCATACCTGCATTCAATCCAGGATTGGTCAATTCTTAGGGAAACTAAATTTGGTCAAGGGTCAACTATCCCTAGTCAAGACTATGGTAGACTCAAAAGGCATAGATTTGAACCCTAAGCTCTGATACCAAATGTAATAACTCATTATAAATTATTACTTTAATAATATTATTGCAAATGACATATGAATATATTCAAATTAAAAAGACATAACTAAGTAGCTATAGTCAATCATAGCAACACACGTCTAACTAAAATGAGTCAAGATTTATATATTGAATTCAAAAGTCAATTACAATATATAAGTTTGACTTGGCTCATAAGTTCACAAAGTCAATAAAATATACAAATTTTACATCAAGGTTACATCAAGGTTACATCATAAACTAAGATACTCTTGTATACATCCAAGGTTCCTCTTGACGCTCGCCTCCACTAGTAGATGAGAACATGGTTGAAGTACTTCACCACCCAACCACGAAGCTTACACTTCCCCAAAATTCTTCCAACTTGAAGAATACCGAACCTTGCATGGAAATTTTAGTAAGAGAACAATCTACAAGGTGGAATCTTGTGTGCCCATACATCAACATGCATTTCTATCTACAAGTTAGAAAAGAGAATACAAGATCTGTGGTAGGAATGGTAGAGAATTTTATCACATATTCCATACTTACATAATGAACTAAATTGATTGGACAAGCATAAGAATAACATTGCAACAAAAAATAATAGGTTTTGGTAAATCAAACCTATACTCTCTGAACTCCATCTCAGCACCCATCCCAGAAGGTGACTTTCAACATCAAGTTATCTCATAGAAACTAACTACACTATAGCAACATCTACCCTTATGTGCTCTAGTCTACTAGGTGTTGCTATTCTATTCGATTTACAATTTAGAAATAAATCTAATGGAAAATTATAAAACATTATCCTTCCATTAAAAGCACGTCACAAGATTATTTTCATCGTAACTAAGCATTCATTTAAGAATAAAGAAAAATAGGAAACAAAAGAAGGTATGTCACAAGTATGTGTATGTACATAGATGAAGGTCTACGTGCATATACATATATGTGCCTACTTAAGTTATGAATTTGCACATACATTCTGAATTTAAAACCAATAGATCATACTTTTATCATTTAAATAATGTTTTAGAATATCATATAGTATATCAATTTGCATGAAGTAATAATTTTAAGAAAAAGTTTGATTAAATAGTTTCCTACTTACTCTTATATCATTTGTATCAATCATGCTATGATAAAAAACCATTCTATTGTAATCAAATAGTTACTATTTTACAAAACATTGTTGTCTACAACAAACAATCACAATTTATAGTAAAATAATGTTGTTTACAAATGAACACATAGTATTTATAACAAAATGATACTACTTCCAACTAAACAGTTACATAACGATATTGTTTACTTACAAAACATACAATGGTTATAATAGAAAAATACTATTTCAACTAAATATTTATAGAACAAAGGGGTTTTTAGATTAACAATTATAGAACAATGTTGTTTTAGCTTAACATTTATAGAACAATGTTGTTTCAGCTTAACAATTACAAAATGATGTTGTTTCATGTAAAATGTTCATAGTTTATAACAAAATGATGTTGTTCACAACAAAATAATCAATGTTTTCATTAATACAATGTTGTTTACAACTAAACAATTATAGATTATAACAAATCAAGGTCATTTATAGTAGAACAATCTTTGTTTAGACTAATGCAATGTTGTTTATAGCTAAACAATTACAGTTTATAAAAGAATGATGCAGTTCACAATAGTTTATAGTTACAACTCCAAGTTTCTATTACTTCATTAATCTAAGCTTTATCATTCTAACAATTATATTTAAAAATTTAATGTAAAAAAATAACCCAATGAAGTTGATATTAACTTTTGAAAGGAAATTAAAAGAACTTGAATGACATGCTAACCATTTATAAACAATGATAAAATGTTTAGAATCAAGGATTAAATCTCTTCCAGGCATGGGTTGAAAACCATCATTCAAGGTTAACATATAATTTTTTTTCATTCTAAGAATGACCCACAATCATTGATTGTGGCTCCATACCTAGTGGCCAAGGTTGGCTAGAAAGTTATCATCCCAAGGATTTTTGGGTGTCGTTCAAGGTGAACAATGGTTTATAATACTGTACATGCAAGAAAATTGAGAGAACGAATTAATCATTCAACCTTTATCCTTTAAGGATTAGGTGACATGAGACCATAATATCCATGCAACATAATAGATATTTGCATCTACAAGGAAATAACAAAAACACATATTGAAAAATGGGTGACATAAGCCCATCATTGCTTATTGTGAAGAAGCACATAGAATAGTAAATACAACCCATCAATATCTAATCAATGGTGATGGATCTGCACCATAAAGGCGACCATCAAATAGAATCTAAAATAAAAAATAAAGTTGAGCAAATACTTCTGTGAGGGATTTCACTACCTATCCTCAAGGGTGATGATGACTGGAGATTCATTTAGCTCCACATTATAGGCTTACGGGTTTCCGTTAAATCCATGCATTAAGTTCAAAAGAAACATACACAATAGATACACATGGGTGGCGACACTACCAAAACTCACAGTGAAAGAAATCATGATCGGTTATCAAGTCTTTATGTAGCATGCACATGACATAGTCAGCAAGGAAAAGGGCCAACATGGCCATGCTTACAACAACAACATTTATTAAATTCGATTCATACAATTTGCATAAGGAAAATTGATAACAATATCATTCGGTTCTATAGAACCGACGACACAATAATCAAACTATACAATTCAAAATAGACAAAATTGTAAAAGAGTGCAACATGCAATTGTAAAATCAACAAAATACCTCTATATTACAAGTATCTCTTCCTTCATATTTTTCCACGATTGCTCAACCAAAACCATGCCTTCACTGACTGTTCGAGTTGATAATGATCCTCTAGAATAGTATCTTTCCTTGATTTTTCATGTGCCTCCACCATTGGTTGTTTCGAAAGATAATTAAACTTTTTTATCTGCCCACTCATAAAATTTGAATATTTCCTTAATATCGATGGTAGACTACCATTGCATGAGATATTTCTCATGATGTGTCTTTTTTTTTATTCTAATTGTTCGATAATGATAATATCAGTTTTCAAATTCAATTAATAGGAAATATAAATATGTATGTATATATATATTATATAGATACATATATATTTATATATTTTTACATTCATACACATTCATATATATTTTTTCTTCATTATATATATATATATGTATTTGTATATACATACATACGTGTATATATATATATATACCCATCATTCAATTAAGTAGAGGAACTTTTATTTCGTTTCAAACATCAATTTATTTAAACAAAAGGGACTTTTACTTAATTTCATATAATGAAATTCTTATCCCTTTTAATCATACTTTAGAATACATACTATCCTTTTCTTCCAAAATTCTCAAAACACAAAATTAAGGTAAACAATTTAAACATGAAATCACGGGTTTACTTTTTCTACAAGCCATTCATTTTCAATCATTGGAGAAATTTGAATCATATTTAATTGAGTTCTTCTATATGCAAAAAATTCAAATGCAAATCATCATGCCATTTTTGTTGTGTGCAACCAGATTGCATCTAGCTTACCATTCGATCTGGCTAAATGATCCTACTTCAACTATGTTATTTTCCTTCAACCTATCACCCTACAACTACACACACTTGCACTTGCCAAAATTCATCAATAATATTCAAATCATAATAATAATAATATATAAGATGATTAAAAAAGATCATATATTCAACAATAGTAAAATTCTTTCAATCTTTTCAAAAATATCAAAATTTCCATTCAACATATTGAAATTTCCTCATTAATTCAATTTACCATATTAAAATTAAGATGCAATAAAATTGGGTTATGACATTTTATGGTCCATAGAACTTAGGCTTGATCTTCTCTACTCCTTTCTTGATGGAAATCTATCTATATGGCTGCAACCACATAAACACCATAACCCTACCTCAAAACATCTTTCTATGTGCTTTCTATTTGCATACATCTTTTTTCTGATTTTGAGTAACTTGTAGATGATCCTCGAGAGTTCTCAAGATGTTTTGACTTTGATTACCCAAATCACTTGCTACTAGAACTTTATTGTTTGTGAGGACCTAATTTGCAAAGGTTAATGCATAATATCCATAGAGGGATCTAAATGAATACATACCAATGGACAATGAGATGAGTTATGTTGTAACAATATTGTCTCAAACGTAACCATTTGATCCAGGCCATCTGCTGACTTGTGACATAATTCCTCAAGTACCCTTCTAACTACTTGTTTACAATCTCAATTTTCCCATAAGTTTTTGGATGATAAATTATGATAGGGGTGAGTTTGGTGCTTAACAAATGGAATAAATCCTTCCAAAAAGTGTTGAGGAAATGACTATCTTTGTCACTAACAATGTTCTTAGGTAGCCCATGCAACCAGAAAAAATTCTTGAAGAAAAGTTCTACAACTTGCGAGATTCGTAGCCACTGGAGATGGAAAAGAAATGAGCATACTTGGTCAATTTTTCCACTATAACATAGATGAAGTTCTTGTCTTGTGCTTTGGGTAATCCGTTGATGAAATCCATGGAAAGACTTTCTCATTTGTGATTCAAAATTGGAAGATATTGTAGTAACTCGGCTAGAAACTCTTTTTCCCCCTTGTTTTGTTGGCATGTGATGCATTCCTGGATGTGAGAGAGAAAATCATCCTTAAGGCCCTTCCAGGTAAACCTTTCCCTAATCTTCCAATAAGTTCTGTAGAATATGGGGTGCCCTACTATTGGTACATTATGATAAACCTCCAATATCTTCACCTTTACCTTATATCCTGGAACTAGGAATACCCTATTTTGAATAGTATTAGGCTTTCCTCCACCATATACTATTCATACTTCTCTCCACCTTCTCAAACATTGGTAGCAAAAGGATCCTTATCATACTCCTCCATGATGGAATCCTTCCAATCAGTTGATGTGAGGGACACATGGCACAATGTAGGTCTCCTAGAGAGTGCATTTGCCACAATATTCTTCTTTCCCTTGATATATTTAATATCAAAATCATATGCCTATAGTTTTCTGACCCCTTTTTGTTGCCTGTCATTTAATTTTTTTTCACTAAGGAATAATTTTAGACTATTATGGTTTATATTGACCACAAATCTTCTGCACACTAGGTATTTCTAGAACTTCTCCAAGGCATGCATTATAACTAGCATCTCCTTGTCATATATGGGATGTAAATTTTTATGATCTCTCAATTTCCTACTTTCAAATGTTATGGGGTGTCCCCTTTGAGAGAGAACATCTCCAATCCCTTCATCAGAAGCATCACATTCTAAAACAAATGTGAGTGAAAAATCAAGAATTGCAAGAACTGGACAAGAGCTCATTTCCTCTTTTAGTTTATCAAAGGTCCCTCTTTTAGTTTATCAAAGGTCCTTTGTGCTTCTATTATCCATTCAAAGGCTCCTACTTTAGTAAGATTGGTGAGGGGGGCCATAGATCGAAAGAATCATCTAACAAACCTCTGATAGTAGCTACACACTCCAAAGAAACCTCTTAGCTAGGATAAATTTGAGGGAGGAGGAAAGTGTAAGAGGGCTTGGATCTTCTACTGATAAACTTGAACTCCCTTAGAAATTGTGACATGTCCCAAGTATAATATGTTTGTTGACCCAAATTCACATTTCAATATATTTGCAAAGAGAGACCATTTTTCCAAAATTCCCAAGACTATATCCAAGTGCTTCAAATGTTCTTCCCATTTTTTCTATAGATCAAAATATCATAAAAGAAAACCAATAAAAAAATTCTCAAATGCTTACCAAAAATGTTGTTCGTGCATGATTGGAAAGTTTCCAAAGTATTGGTGAGACCAAAGGGCATAACTAGGAAATCAAAATGCCCATAGTGACATTGAAAAGTAGTCTTCTATACATCTTCCTCCCTCATGTGGATCTGGTGGTATCCAAACCTCAAGTCAATCTTTGAAAAGTATAGCACACCATGTAGTTCATCAATCAAATCATCTATCCATGATATGGGGTACCGGTTCTTAATGGTCTTCTTGTTTAAGGCCCAATAGTCTATGCACATTTGAAGAGTGCCATCTTTCTTCTTTACCATCATCACAAATGATACAAAAGGGCTAGATCTTGGTTTGATGTAGCCCATATTCAATAACTCATTTATTTCTCTCTCCATCTCCTTATACATTCAAGGATGGCAGTAAGGTGTGGTTATAACTAGATTTGATCTTGGTTCAAATTCTATGATATGATGGAAACCTCTATCTGGTGATAATTTGAGAGGCATGTCACTAAGAACCAAACTACACTTATCTGAATTTTTTTTTATATCAATATGAACTTGACCGTTCTTACCTTTCAAAGAGTCCTTTGAAATCACCAAACAATAAGAAATCCAAGAAACTTAGCTCTTTCAGAAGATCCTTTCCATTCTCCTTGTTGAAACTACTTGTGGACCACTATTTTCCATTCCCTTTAGGACCACATCCTTCCTATTGGATTTAAACTTGAGCTCCATAGTTTGGTAATTTGTGGTGTACTCACCTAATGAATGTAGCCACTATACACCTAAAATAATATAAATTTCACCCAAACCAATGACATAGAAATCATCACAAACGTTATGATCTCCAAATGTTATGTCCAGCTTTTGGACTCTCTCCTTGTAGGGTAAGTTATACCCATCCATCATAGTGACAGTAAGCCCTTCAAAATTCTCCACATCTAGCCTTCTTCTCCTCACAAGTACCTCATCCATGAAGTTGTAAGTAGCTCCTCCATCAATCAAGACAGTTACTCTTTGTCCTGTAAGGACTTCTGGTACCTTGAAAGAATGGTATCTATGTGCACTAGATAGAAATTCTAGAATACCACCACTATCCTCCTTATCTTCCTCCTCCGAAGGGATGTCTTCCAAATCATGAAACTATTTGGATCCATCTGATTCTGATTCTTTGTTAGAGATGACTTCTATCTATATAGGGGACTTGCCCCTTTCTAGGAAACTTGTGTCCCATAACCCACAACTCTCTGCAAGAGAAAAAAGTTTCTTCCTCCTAAGATCATTCTTCATTTCAACATCACTCTTCCCAGGTGTAGCAACATGAGAAGGTTTTTGAGCTAACCCAGGTTTCTTGTAGAAACTCCCTTTTGGCTTATTCCATATTGAAGGTTTTATTTCCAATGAGGAAAAAATACTCTAGATCAAAAGCTTTCCGAGTAGTCTCTTGAAGTGTTGGGTGGAATGTTTTCACTTAGCCCTTGATTTGTTCCACCAAGCCTTCAATGAATAGGACTATGAGTATCTTCTCTAAGATCTTAGTTACCATGAATGATAACCTCTAGAAATCTACAACATATTCTTCCACACTCCCTTCTTGCTTGAGGCAGACTAGTTCTCTAAAATGTTCTCTAAATCTCTCCTATAAAATATCTCAACTAATCTACTACAAAATTCATCATAATATTTGATCAATTTGTGGCCTTGAG
This sequence comes from Sequoia sempervirens, assembly GCA_007258455.2. Taxonomy (NCBI): domain Eukaryota; kingdom Viridiplantae; phylum Streptophyta; class Pinopsida; order Cupressales; family Cupressaceae; genus Sequoia; species Sequoia sempervirens. The sequence goes on from VDFB02000015.1 coordinate 180,775,001, forward strand.
TGATTAGACCACGGTACCAACAATCATGAGAAATTCCTTACAAATGTATGGTGGAAAATTTTATGGAATCTTCCTTAGACATTGGGTTTAGTGCTAAATATGTATCAAGTTTCTGTAACTATTCCCTAATAGTGATTTTCTTAGATCCATCAAAAGGGGAAATAGATAGCTTTCCCAATGAGTGCTCCAATTCTTTTGGCTTGAGGGGTGAATGGTAAGTTCCCCTTTTATTCTTCTTCATTGTCATGAAATCTCTCAAAGACAAGATCTCTTTGATTGGAGCATCCAAAGTCCTATATTTTTCATAAGCTCTTGAGATGTCATCTTGGAGGGTAATTTCTTCTTTTGGAACTTCTTCCACTCTTTGAATGAACTTAGGCTTAAGTGGCCTATTACTGAAGTTAGTTCCAAAAAATTGTGTAGTAATCACCTTCTCCTTCCCCTTTCCACCTCTCGATTAGTACTATCATTCTCCCTACTTGCATTAGTCTACATCCACTAAAAAATTTGACCGAACATGTTAACAAGACGATTTTTCCCTTGTATCATTTCCTTGAATTTTGCTTTAGATTCATCATCCTCCATGGTTTCTCCTTGACCTTATTTCTTTAGTTCTCTCCTTTGAATCATGATCTCCCTTTCACTTGGCAACATTAATCATTAGAAAACACTATAGGTTGACAAAATATTGCTTTGATACCATTGTAATGTCCCTAACATATAAATTTTTTAACAAATACTAATTTGTAGATGGAATTCAAACACAATGAAATAGGTACAACACATATTACTCAAAAATATGATAAAACTCCAGAATGTATGCATAATAGATATTGACTAAAATTCAAAATAATTATTTGGAATGACTTGCTAGATCACCACATATAAGATGGCAACAATACTAACTTCCTACAAAATCCTTGAAGCTCTGATGCAATCCTTGAATGAGAATGCCCCTAGGAACCAAAGGGGTTTCATCCTCTAGTCCTAGTGAACAATAGGTTTTTGTCTAATGAACACCACTCCTATGGGTTTTCATCCACAAAAGGAAACAAAACAAAAGTATCCCAAGTTTATAATAAAATAACATAATAATCCAATGCCCTTACATTAATTGATTTCCTACATTTATATGGTAAGAATCTCTTTAAGGAACAAGTCGGCCTTGAGCCCGATTGGTGCCAAAGCACATAATTTGAATTCTTGGCATGATACATTAGGTTGGCCTTAAGGCCAACTTAGATTCCTTTAGAATAAGCATGCCACACTATGGACCTATCTACATGCTTGCCTTTCCCTTCCCTGCTTCCTGGAACTTCACCGTTACTGCTGCATGATCTTGTGATGTCTTATCCTTCAAGCTTGTAGACATGGGTGCCAGTTGACTAGGATGGTCACCTCATGATAGCAATATATATTTTCTTCCCAATCCCTCTCCCTTAATATTTGGATATGATTTACAAGTGTCATAATAGGTGTTGTGTTTTGAATCACACACTTGAATGTGCTCCTATGTAGGGATGAAGATGGATTCTTCAAACCGATTATATTATAGTATAGTGAACCTAAACTGATGATCTTCTGATGGTGATATCTTCCCGATATATGATCCTTTTCCCACAATATTTGGATATGTTGTGGGACCTTTATTACAGATTCTATGTCCCAAACCATAGAATGAGATGTGTTCTTGTAGAGGAATGTGGTAGGATTCCCAGATTCCACTTTGTAACTATCTTTTCAAAAAATAGGGACATCACATCAACAATTTTGGCACTCTCAATCTAGAGTATCACCCAATGCAAAGGATGTTTTGAAGTTAATAATTTGTGGTCAAGACCACACACCATATCCTAAAAATTTCTTGTAATGTAGCCAAACAATATTGTATAAACATTTTTGTTAAACACATCCAACTTTGAAAATCTCACAAGGGGATGTTGAATCTTGTAAGCCATTTTATTGTGTACCTCTTAATATTCATAATGCATTTTGTAAATACTATGTAGAATTTTCACTGTATCATGAACTATTATGCTATATTCATTCTGCTATGCATACTAAAAAAATGTTGTTAGAGTGTGATGCAATGCAACTTCTGAAGTCATCTAGGGACTTGTTGGATTTATTTTTATGTGTTAGAGGCGATGGTTGATTTTTATATAGAAATGATTGTTTAAATGAGGAGTGTTTGCAATGTGATGAATTATCAAAGTTTCTAACATGTTTTCATGAGGGAAATGAACATTATTTTAGAAAGAAAATTGTTGAGAAAAATATATTTGAGATAGTGAAATATAGTTTGAAGAGTGGAGGTGAAGGTTCTAGATGTGAGTTTGTAACAAGAGAAGTCACAATGGCTGATTTGTTTTAGATTTTAAGAAAAATAATTTCTACAAGTATGCAAGGCATAGCCATAGGTCCCAATGGCTGGATCATAAATTTAGGATGTGTAAGGACTCTTTCCGAATTGGAAGTATTGTATCCGTGGTTGATTTTGTAGAGCATTATACATTGCAACCACAAAATGAAGTAGAATCTCAATATTACAATCTATTCAGTTTGCTATTTTTTTCCACATCACATATAGACATGCCCTTGATTGTACAAAAGAAGATAGGAAGATAATCAAGGAGTACCATTTTTACATGAGTGATGATTTATCTCATTGGTTAGAGTTTGTGCAACATTGTTTAAAAATAATTTGAGTTCTTATATGAGAAAGATATTGCAATGGGTCAACATCTCGTTTGGTTAGATAACTGCACATGATAATTTAAGAATGATCATATATTTTATTGGTTGAGTAGAATGAATGTACAAAGGGGTGTACCTCATATTTGGAGTTTTTTAAGATAGGCATGGAAAAGGCGAGCATGATGGAGCAGGTGCATGTGTGAAGAGAGCTTTGGTTAAGGAGTAAATGAACATTAGAGATGGTGGAACATGCAGTGATGCATTTTCTATTGTTGATTGGTGTAGTTATGTAAATTTATGATGAGGGACACTTGATTTAGAAGTGTCTAGGTTATTTTGGTTGGTTGATGAGGTCACAATGGGAGAGAAATTGAAATGTCAAGAAATCAAATAATCTTGAAAGATGCATTCATTTCAAAGATCGTATGCAAGTGCATGGACCATATGAACATGAGAGTTGGCTTTTTTTTGTCATAACTATATCCAATGTGATTGGGATCAGTGTGAGTCAAGTGAGTGGGTAGACACATGGATTCCATAGTATCTAACCCCTTTTTTTGTATCATAATCCTCTTTAGAAAATGTAATGGAAAGTTTAGTTGACTATGACCATTTTTTAGATCTTGTATAGCCAGGACATTTCTATGTAGTTGTTGCATCGTAGGGGAATGAAGAGGGATCAAACTATTGGTTAGAATGATGTGTATAGGGAAAGAAGAAGCTAACACAACTGATGATAGATGATGACATGTATCCTGCAGGTTTAGTTGTTATTTTTGGAACTTATTTGTGAATGTATATGATTAGAAAGAATGAAATACTTGCATTTGAAGACTATGAGAAACAAAAAATTATTCTCATGTATTCACACTTTGTTATAGTAACAAATGTTAAGTTATTGAGACATCATGCCAAACCAAGAACAAAGGAACTATGGGTAGTTAGTAGTGTTGATGATGAAGTAATATTAAATACTCCGACGATAAGGGATGACCCTTCCCTCACACATGAGTAGGAGATCTTTTGTATGGGATAGTTATGATATTGTTCATCTTATTTAGATTCATGTTATTTTTATTGGTTGGATTAAAAGTATATTAAAAGTTTTCATAAAAATTAACTGTTATGTAAAAATGTAGGTTTTTTGGAGAACAAAGGTATATTTTCAAGCGATTTAAATCAAAAAATCCATAGTAGTTCATGCATATCAATATATTTTCAAGGTATATTTGATTTGAGAGAATGTTTAGTTCAAAATTTGTAGTTCATGTTGCTTATGCTCAACAATTTGTTTATATTTATATGTAGGTCTACTACACTCAAGTTTGGAGCATGATGAGGTTAAAATGACAATAAATACACCAGTGTTGAGTTTCAAATAGGTCCTGATGATTAATTTTCTTAATAATTCACTTGTTTATATGTGTAGGTTCTTTGGAGAACAAAGGTATAGTTTTAAGCAATTTAGATCAATACATCCATGGTTGTGTTATGGTTACAATGAGGTAATGATGGTAGTGATTCAAAATTAGTTTGGAGTTTATGTGTCTTAAAAATTCTTAAAAAATATAGGTCTTTTTAGAGGACAATACTATTGCATCAATATTTTGCTTGAATATGTTGATAATACCAACAATCACTAATTGATTTTTTTAGGATTGCAAGTTTATACTAGATGAATTTTTATGTAAGATAATAATATTCCATACAAGGCAATGGAAAGAGACCTACCTAGCATTTACCTTTCTACCTCAACATGTCCATGCTGACCATTTGTGAAAAATACTTATTTTTTTATAATTTTTATATTTTTTGATCTTAGGGCTCTTTAGAGACCACCCTTGAAAGAGCACCCAAGAATGATCAAGTGACTTGGGAAATGAAAAGAGACCTTCCCTAGTATTTACCTACCTGTTGACATTTCCATGCTTCCCATTTTTCAAAATATTGAAAATTTAACAATTTTGTATTTTTTGTTGTTATGACTCTTTTAAGACTACCTTAGATTAGTGCACTTTGGAATCTTGGGGGGACTCAGGAAGAAAAAGGAGGCCTTACCTAGTGTTTAACTTCCCACATTGATGTGTTGGTATACTTGGTTTTGCTCCATAATGCACAAAACAAAAAAAATGCTTCTTTCAATTTTTGCACTACTCTTTACTGACATTTTTTGCAAGAATGTATTTGACACTGGAACACACAAATGGTGTTGAGTTGACCAAAATAAAGAGAGGATTTTTTGAAGGGATTTGATATCCAATTTTAGGTCTAGACAAAGCATTCCTATGCACCACGAGCTCCAAGAATGACTTCATCATAGTTTTATAATTTTTTTATTTTAGGGCTCTTTAGAGACCACCTTAGAAAGAGAACCCTATAATAGGCAGGTGACTTGGGAAATGAAAATATACATTTCGTAGTATTTACCTACCTACCTCAACCTTTCCACATTTCCCATTTGTCAAAAATACTAAATTTTTTACATATTTTATATTTTTTTCTCTTAGGGCTCTTTAGAGACTACCCTAGAAAGATCACCCCATAATGATCGAGTGACTTGGGAAATGAAAAGAGACCTTCCCTAGTATTTAATTTTGTACCTTGATGTGTCCATGCTCCCCATTTTTCAAAAATACTAAAAATTTAACAATTTTGCATTTTTGGCTCTTATGGCTCTTTCAAGACTACCTCAGATTACTGCACTCTAGAATCATGGGGGGATGGGAAAAAAAGAGGCCTTCCCTAGTTTTTACCTTCCCACCTTGATATGTTGGTACACTTGGTTTCACTCCATGATGCACAAAAAAAATGCTTCTTTCCATTTTTTCACTACTTTCCATTGACAAATTTTGCAAGAATGCATTTGACACTAGAACAGACAAATAATGTTGATTTGACCAAAAAAGAGAGGGGTTGTTTTGAAGGGATTAAATATACACCTATAGGTCAAAAAAAAAAAATACTGTGCACCATGAGCTTTTAGAATGACTTCGTCATAGTTTGACATTTTTTTGCTTTTAGGGCTCTTTAGAGACTACCCAAAAAGAGCACCCCAGAATGATCAGGTGACTTGGTCAATGAAAAGAGACCTTCCCTAGTATTTGCATGCCCACCTCAATGTGTCCATACTATCCATTTGTCAAAAATACTAAAAAATTTACAATTTGTTTCATTTTCCAATATTCATGTTTAATTTTAACCATTGTTGATTGAAAAGTAGGTTGAAGCTTATGTTTCTTAACAATTCTTAAGAAATGTAGGTATTTTCAGTGGAAAATACTGTTGTGTCAAGAAGTGATTCAAATCAAAAGTTATAATATTTTTATTTAACATTGAGAACACATTCAATGTAATTCAGAAGAAGGTATCTTCTTCATATACTTTTATCTTTTGATTTATAATCTTACATTTGATTTCAAAGAATGATCAGTTGACTTTGTTTTTCATGTTATTTATAATTCATAATTTTATAATATTTAAATACAAACATTACTCAACACAATCTTTGAGTAAGATGTGAGGTTATGATGGAAATGCAATCAACATTGGAGTTCATGTTGCTTTCATTGTTCAATTACTTTTACTCAATGTTCTTTCTGTTTTTTAACATTTTTTATAATATTTCAATGTAGGTGTTTGAGATTAGTAATGATTTGAGATTTATGTTTGGAGTGAGGATATCAGGGGTACATATTAGTTGTGTATCTATGATAGCTTGATATAAAGATGCATTTTTGTATTTGTACATGAGGATATTGATACAATTATATGCGAATTACTAGTTGTATTGATGATTATGATGGTTAAAGATGATATAACATGCATTTGTATATGAGGACATGAAAAATATGATATAGAGGCATTATTGGTTATATTGATGGTATAATGTATGCAAACTATAATGATTATGAATGTCATGTGTATGTTTAAAAATGTCACATGTATGTGTAATCATGATTAAGTGTTTTGAATGTATACAAATAATGATGATTATGATGAAAGATGCATAAACTAACAAATATTATGCATATACACCTACTTATGTATGTTCATTAGTGTCACATATATATATTTTCACATCAAAATCACTCACACATTCCTACATTGGTTCATGTTGCCACGTACTTAATAGTCAAGCAATGGTGAAGATTTTTGACTTGTCTAAAAATGGACTCTTGAATGTAATGTATGTGAACCTTAATATGTGTGGTTCACTTATGATAGAATAGGTTCTAATAAATTAATGTAGCACTCTCATTGTTATAAAATATAATAGATGGCCTACATAATTGGATACTAAACTTAGTAAGAAAATTTTGAAGAAAAAAGAAACAATAGTAGTGGAATTTATAGAACCTTAATACTTAGCTTCTTTGAAAGAAAGAGAATGAAACTCTGCATTTTATTTGGCCAACATATACCTAACTAGAAGCTAGTGAGAAATTATAACTAGAAGTATACTTACAATCAAGTAAATCAATTGTCCCATCAAAATTTGTGCACCCAATCAAATCAATATCAACCCCTGTTGCATAGAGAATCCCAAAACTATGAGTTCCCTAAGTGTAGTTGAGGATCTAGTAGTTTTCCTTATATTTTAGTTCATGAGGTTCCTACATAACTAGAGACCATACCAATGAAATATGAAATGCCAAGCCTAGAGTGAATCAAATAATTGAGGTTGTCAATACTATATGAACATATAGTATCGTCAACTAATGGTGAATCTAACATCTCACTGGAAATTTGACTTTGGATATAAAATCAAGTGTATTTTTTGACTATACAAGGTAGATCTTTGATGTAAAGTGATAGAGCTTAATCCCCTAAAAAAATATCAACAAAATCAATTTAGTCATCAAAAATACATAACCAAAAGCTCAAAAATCTCATCAATGGTGTCTTGGTCAAAACCGTAACCATGATCATAGGGATTATATTTTTGGTGTCTTGGTTGAAGGTTTAGATTGATTTAATTTGGTATGAATGGGATATTTAGGCTTGATTTAATAGTTTAATAATGGATTATGGTTTGGTTTGGATTAATTGGGATAGAGAGATATAGACTAAGGTTATTATGGACTACTTTTATAACATTATTTTGAATCTTTCTTAATGAAAATATGTGATTTGTTAATGAATATTAAATGAAGTGTGATATTCTCTATTTCTGATTTATTCATGTTGCATTATGAAAGACATATGTTGTTTACAATTGTATGCATCTTATGAAAACACTAAATTCCTCGAATGATTAGAAATTAGTGTATCTTGCATTTAACTGGTTTGAATATATAGCTATCATGTTGCATGGTGTGATTATCAACAAGAAACAATAAAGCCAAAATAATGGGTTTGTATATGTATTATTGTGCTTTAAAATTTGTATTCCATGTCATTTTTTTTGATGCACTAATTTCAAAAGGAAAATTCAAATTGAAATATCCATGATTGCTAAAGGGAAAATATAACTTTATTGAAAGGATAAATACCAAAATGAAACTATAGCAACTAATGATGTTAACGGATCAAGGAATCAAAGGGTAAAGGATGTTGAAAATATAGAGACTAACAATAAAGGTATCAAATTTGGTGAAGTTTCCCAAGGAAACCAAATTTAATAGTAGTATAATATGAGTGAAAATGATATGTAATTTATAAACTATTAAAGTGCAAGATTGTAAGAAATCAATAGATATAACATGTTATCCATCATAGCTCAACCATTATAAAGTGATTATACATTCAAATTTTAAGTTTCAAAGTAGGAAAACATGCACATAATGAACAAAATATGTTGAATATTGAATTTTATATAAAAATGTGTAAAGTAGTTGTGTATGTACATATATAAATTTGGCATATATGCTAGCTCAAAAAAATATTTACAAAATGTGCCATATGTTATCTTATGGTCTATATACAATGTCTATCTCAAATAGCTATGTTGTGTCCCTCTATGCTAAAATTGTGGCAAATCATCAAAATGTAGCCTCTTCATGCCACCTGATGGATGAGACCTTTCCTACACAAAGAGTAATTTGAACCATACATTAGATTAACTAGCTCAGTGGTAAATAACTTAGACTACTAAATAGAAAATTATTTATTATTTTTTATAGCTTTCAAAGTAACATCTAATCACTATACTAAACTATAAATTAAAGTCAAATTCAATTCTTCATTACCTCAAGCCTTTGGGTTTTGGCTGACATATTTTCAACAAATGATGGTCCCTTAAGATGCTCAGGAGTCCTACCATATTGAAATGGTAGATGATCCACATACATGGATGAAGGAATACTCTATAAGAAGAAAAATTAAATTGAAAAAATTAATATATAATTACTAAAAAATAAACATATACTAAACATATATCTACATATATCTGGAAACTTATATATCTACAAGATATAAAATAACCATATACATGAATCGATGATGCAATTGAGAATGTTTGAGAATAAATTTTCATAGATGTAGTAACATCAACATCTTGTACATTAAGCATGGAAAGAATGTAATAATACAAATGTATTTACATATAACCATAATATATTTGAAATTGACATCTAAATGACTACAATAAGTTGTATAAGTTCTAACTAAACTTTTAATTCAATTACCTTGATTGTGACTCACTCTACAAATGATTTTTTGTGGATGATTAGGTGTTTTAGTATATGATATGGTAAAAGGTGTCACATCAGTCACATCTGGAGTACACTCCAAAAGTAAAATAAGATCAAGATATAAATTAGTACATGCATTTAATTAATCACAATTTAAATGATATGCATACAATAAATTTTTTTACATGTACAAAAAAATATATCATGTCTAGGCCAAATTTAATGGCCGAAATAGTACCATGATGTACTTCTCTAATCTGATCCTCGGTCATCAACTATTCATTCCCACTTAAATATACATTAGTAATGTACTATTTTTTTATAATAATTTTAAAAGAAATGCACTATGAAATAAATTTAAGTTTTACCTCTACAAAAGAGTTGTTGCTGCTCCTAATCTTGAATTGTGGATGGTGTTGCATTTGTTTCCCCTCACACATCTTCACGTATGTAGTATGAATTGCTTCCTCATCTCCTTTAGGTGTCACATCATGTACCTCATACTCAACTATGTCTAGGGGAGGCTCAATAGTATCTCCCATATGACCTAGACATATATGGCTGCACATACTACATTAATGAGGCACACAAATATGTGTATATGAAAATACTGCACCAACATCAACTAAAGCACTAGGAGTATCACTATTAGGTAGCTGGGAAAATTGTGAGGACTATGTAATCAAATGGCCAATCAAAGAGTGTATGAAGACTTGAGACTATGCATTGTTGCATCTGCAATAATGATTGGATGGGTTACTTGAGGTGGGGGAGAAATATGAGGGGGAACAAATGGACCTTTCATTTGATGCATTGCCCTAGGTCTATCTTGGGGCATTACCATACCTTCTCCTTGAAAATGCCTAAAATGAAAAATAGTTGACATGTTTTCCTAAAACAAATTCCACATATAATTTACATAGAAAATAAAGAGGGACATCGATATTATTGTTGGGTGGTTTGTCAAATGAAATCCACCAACAATCCCAAAATTTTCTTGTTATGCCCTCATGTGTGCACCATTTTATGGAAAATTTTGGTTTACGTAAACCAACACGCTATCTAGTTTTTGGGTTCACAAAATATTGGGCTAAATCAGTTTTAGATTTTTATATATTTTTAATCTTGTCATAGCCCAAACCATTACCATATTCCAACATCTTTGTATCTCTCCACTATTGAAATAAAGTATGTTTCCTAGTGATGTCTTGCACATGACTTATTATGGCCTCTATATTAGGTGTAATTGAATACAAATGTGGGTGGTTATGATATCTCTCAACATTTTTTTTCAATTCAATCATATTTATCTCAATTAAATCCTAAATCGAAGGAGGATTTGGTGGAGGGTTTTCTCTATCAATTTATTCCATTTAAACCTTGTTTAAAATTACAATTTTTAAAATTAACATAATTTTAAAGTAATTGCTAAAATCTATAAAAAAAACCTAATATATATGTTAAAAAAATAGATAAAACAATTAAAATCATCAAAAAAAAAAATCAACTTACCTCACTTGAATGCTATTAAAATTGAAAGGAAGTTGATGAAATTTGGTTTAGACAACAAAAACGGATATCTGTTCACTTCGTATATTCATTTCTCAACCCTCTGCCCCGTGTGCTATGAAATTTTTGACAGTGATAATGAGTTAAAAAAGTTTTTTTTTACTTATACTTCTCCAAAATGGATATCCATTTCAGAGAGCATTTTTTATTATATATTTCATATATGTTACACAACCAGTATGGTATATATACTATATTATATGATGCAGAAGCATCCAATAGTGTAGGGCAATCTTGCATCACCCAAAAAAAATATTTTTCCTTATTTTCTTTTGTTGTTTTGAGTTCCATGATGGAACTTAAGGGGTGTAAGGTAGTAAGGCATCAAAAATAGTTGAAAAAGGTCACTTACTATTTTTAATAAGTTAGCCTAAACGAGCTCATATGGACCTAAAAATTTACCCAAAGGAGCAAGGTTTGGGAAAAAATAAAGTTTCTATCTCGGGAAATTTCTCCAATGCAGCTTCAAATTCAGATATGAAGACTTTAGAGGCCCTGAAATAGGTTGAATATTCAACAAACTAACCTATGATCATTTCACATGCTGTAGAGCTCATAGAGAGCTTTCCAATGATATGAAATAATAGCAAACTGGACACCCGAATCAAAAGTTATGGCCTCGTGAAGTTGACCCTCTAAAAAGTGAATTTCATTAAAATTTCTTCCTAGGCCAGAAATCAAATGGTAGGACTTTTGGTACGAAAAAAAAGGGAAATTTTCACTTTCTAGAACATTCTAGGGAATTTATTGGCTAAAATAAAAAGGGATATGAGGGAGTTGTAGAAGGTGGCTCCATTAGTGCAAATTATCACTCCGAATAACATTTTTTCTTTTAGAGTTGATTTTTTTATTGTAATGAATCAAGCCCATGAGGTTGTAGCATGTAAGATCTGAATATGTAAATTCATTTTCCTAAAAAAAATTGAAAGTAGGTTATCTTTTGTGTTGGTATCTATTAGTGTGTCTCTGTGGTTTTGGGTGGCATAGCCCTCATCAAGTGGTATCAGAGCGAGAGTTCTCAAGTCTGTAATAGAGCACCAAATGTGAGGTAGTTGCAGCAGGACTTGTGAGTTTGGGTTGATATCAAGATGCCTCCAAGACTTGCTTAGTGTGGTAGGGGAAGAGGCAGAGGCGGTGGAGGAAGAGATCCTCCTGGAGATGAAATTAGAGCCTTGATAAGGCAATTAGAGGCCTTGCAAGATGAGGTTTGAAGGAGAGATGCACATTAAGAAAGAGATTCCAACGAAGATGAAACTGAAGAGGAAACAAAATAGGAAGAAGAGGATCAAATGGATCCAGGAGAAGTTAGACTACTCAAAGCAATATCAAGTATTGGAAAGAGACCCAAAATGGAAGTTTCAACTTTTAATGGAAGCTTGAACCCTGAAGAATTAATCGATTGGATCAATGACATGGAGAATTTTTTTGAGTTTGAAGAGATTGAAGACCCTCACCAGGTGAAGTTTGCAATGACAAAATTAAAAGGCCATGTAGGTATATGGTGGAAAGAGATCCAACTTGAAAGGGGAAGACAAGGAAAAGATAGAATTTCTAGATGAGACAATGGTGTCAAAACTGAAGAAGCAATTTATTCCAATTGATTATGAACTAGAGTTGCTCAAGAAAATGCAGAGCCTGAGACAAGGAACAAGGACGATGAAGGAATACACAAACGAATTTCATAAGGTTCTGATTCAAATAGGACATTCTGAGGTGAATAGAGAGAAAGTTTCTCAATATATTAACGAGCTAAAGCCTAGCATATAGGAAGAATTGGTGCTAGTAAGGATGACCACCATTGAAGATGCTTATCAGTTTTCCCTAAAGGTTGAAGAGCGATTGAACAAAAGTTTGAAAGAAAATAGAGAGGTGGAGGTCAAGGTGGAAATACCAGTGGTCAGTCATATGGAGTTTGAAATGAAGATCAAAAGAAGAGTGAAGGATCCAGTAGCAGCCAGAACCAGAAAGGAGATAATACCTACTATCCTCATGATAAAAATAATGGAGACCAAAGAGGAAAAGGGAGATTTGGACAAGGACTGGGAAGAGGATGCTTTCGTGGAACCTGCTTCCAGTGTGGAGAAGGACATAGAGCCTATGAGTGTCCTCAACATCAAGGAAGGACAAATAGAAGACCTGAGGGTAATGCATGAGTTGCACATGTAGATGAAGATGCTGAGTCTTCACATTCTTAGGATGCAAAAAGAGAAGAGGTTCTTGTTACTAAAAGAGCCTTGTTGAATGAGGAGAAAGAACCAACTCAAAGGAAGAATTTTTTTTTCACCAGATGTAAGTGTGAAGGTAAGGTTTTTAATTTTATTATTGATGGAGGTAGTATTGATAACCTTGTTTTAGAAGAGATTGTTAGTAAGTTGTGGTTGGAGAGAAGGCATCTAAATCCATACCAGATTGCTTGGTTGCAAAAGGACCATAAAGCTTTGGTAAATGAAAAATGTAAAGTTCAAGATTATAAATTACCATGATGAGGTATTGTGTGATATTATTCATATGAATGTTTCTCATATGTTGTTAGGCAGACCGTGGCAGTTTGATCAATGAGCAATACATGATGGACATGTCAACACCTATTATTTGACAAAGGATGGAGTTCATCATAAGTTGAAGCCCCTGAAAGAGGCAGGGGAAAAGGTATGCAATAATGCAAGAATTTGTTTGGTTGATAGAAGAAAGTTCCTAGAAGGTGTGAAGCATGAGTTTTTTTTTTTTGCATTGATTCCTAGAGTTGATAAATAAGATACTATTGAGGTGCCTATAGAGGTTCCAAATTTGTTGAATTAGTTTCAAGCTATTATTTTTGATAATGTACCTGAAGGTTGCCTCCAGTAAGAAAAATTAGTCATTAGATGAACCTGATTCTTGGAGATATTTTTCTAAATAAGGCAGCTCATCGTATGACTCTAGCAGAGAGTGAAGAGTTGAATAGACAAGTGCAATATTTGTTGCAAAAAGGATTGATTAGGGAGAGTTTGAGTCCATGTGTAGTACTTGAAGTAATAGCACTAAAGAAGGATGGGGAATGGCAGATGTGTATAGACTCTAGAACCATCAACAAGATCACAATCAAGTATAGATTCCCTTGCCAAGAATGGATGACATTATGGATTGTTTGAGTGGAGCTGAGTACTTCACGAAGATAGATCTAAAGAGTCAATATCACCAGATCTAGATTAGAGAAGGAGATGAATGGAATACATCCTTCAAAGCCAAGGAGGGTTTGTACGAGTGGTTAGTCATTCCTTTTGGGCTAACCAATGCACCGAGCACATTTATGTGGCTTATGAATGAGGTATTGAAAGAATTTTTAGGAAAATTTGTTATTGTTTACTTGGATGATATTTTGATTTTCATTAAGACATTGGATGAGCACTTGATGCATATCCAAAGATTTTTTGAGAAGCTAAGGGAGGAGAAGCTAAGTGAGGAGAAGCTATTGATTAATTTGAAGAAATGTAGTTTTGTGAAGAGAGAGTTGTTGTATCTAGGATTTGTTGTCTTAGCCGAGGGTCTCAAAATGGATCTAGAGAAGGTGAGAGCTATCATTGAATGGCCTACTCCGAGGAGTGTTATAGAGGTAAGAGTGTTACAGAGGTAAGATCATTTCATGGTCTAGCAAGCTTTTACAAAAAAATTATTAAGAATTTAAGTAGTATTTGTGTGCCTCTAACTAAAGCAATGAGAGGGGATAGAAAGAGTTTAAGTGGACTATGAGAGTAGCCAATAGTTTTGACATGTTGAAGAATAAAGTTACCGAGCAATCTATTTTGGCACTTCCAAATTTCAATAAGGTTTTTTAGGTAGATTGTGATGCTAGTGGCGCTACCATAGGAGTTGTTTTGAGTCAAGAAGATAAGCCCATTGCCTATTTTAGTGAGAAGTTAAATGATGCTAAGAAGAAATATTATGTCTATGATCAAGAGTTTTATGCTATAGTTCAAGCTTTGAATAAATGGAGACACTATTTGTTGCCAAAAGAATTTGTTTTATATACTAATCACTAGGATTTGCAATATCTCAATAGCCAAGGAAAGTTAAATCAAAGGATGAGTTTTTGTAGAGTTATACTTTTGTTTTGAATCATAGGAGTGGAAGGTCAAATATAGTTGTAGATGCCTTAAGTAGAAGGAAAAATTTGTTTATAGATATGAATATAGAGGTTGTCGGGTTCAATGAGCTCAAGAGTTTGTATCCAGAAGATCTAGACTTTGCAGAAGCTTGGAAGGCTTGTTTGGAACCTATTACAATGGATAGGACAAGGTGGTTGGATTTCTTAATCCAAGATGGGATTTTTTCAGAGGAAGCCAGTTGTTCATTCTAAGGAGTTCTATGACAGAGAATCTAATCAAGGAGAAGCATAGTGGGGGATTAGCTAGAAATTTTTGTTGAGATAAGACCATTGCTCTTGTCAATGAGAATTATTATTGGCCACAGTTACAACAAGATGTGAAGAAGTTTGTAAAAATATGTAGAGCATGTCAGATGGTGAAAGTAACAAGTAAGAATACTGGATTGTAGCAGCCATTACCTATACCTAAGAGGCCATGGGAGGATATTAGCATGGATTTTGTTCTTGGCTTGCCAAGGACACAGAGAGGGCATGATTCCATATTTGTGGTGGTGGATAGATTTTAAAATATGGAACATTTTATTCCATGTCATAAGACCAATGATGTTGTTCATATTGCAAAGTTATTTTTCAGAGAGGTGGTGAGACTACTTGGTCTACCAAAGAGTATAGTTTCAGACATAGATACCAAATTTGTTGGTTATTTTTGGAGGACATTATGGAAGAAATTGAAGATAGATTTGAAGTTAAATTTTGCACACCATCCCCAAATTGATGGCCAAACAGAGGTGGTGAATAGGAGTTTGGGTAACCTGCTAAGATGCTTTGAAGGAGATAAGCCTAAGGGAAGGGATTTAACTATACCATGGGAAATTTTTTCTTATAATAATTCTATCAATAGGATCATTGGTAAATCATCATTCCAGATTATGTATGGGAGTAGTCCAAGGACTGCTTTTGAACTGAGGAATATGGATAAGGGGGAAAAGAGTAGTGTTGAGACTAAATATTTTGTTGAGAACCTGAAGAATTTGTACGAAGAGGTGAAGAAACATATCAATAAGATGAACTCACAATATAAGGCTCAAGAAGATTAGAAAAGGAGGTATAAGGAGTTCTAGGTAGGGGATGAAGTCATGGTTCATTTGTGAAAGGAAAGGTTTCTAGTTGGTACATAAAAGTTAAAGATGAAGAAGTTTGGACCATGAGAGATTCTAAAGAAGCATGATTCAAGAAATTATTATGAGGTAGAGTTTCCTAGTGGAATAGATATTTATCCTATGTTCAACATTGTTGATTTGATAGAGAATTGTGAAATTATTAAAGAGGAGGGACCGATAAAAGAATAGTGGAAAATTCCAGTACCTACTTCAGAGAAGGAAGAGATAGAAGAAATCACAGATAGTCATGTGGGTAGAAGCACAAGAAACATGAAATATGTAGAGTACTTGGTGAAATAGAGAGGAAGGCTTGTTGAAGATTCATCATGGTTATCTAAGGCTAAGGTTAACTGTCTTGGTTTCCCTCTAACTCTTGAGAAGTGATAGGGTCAATTTTCAAATTACGTTAGGTGTTTGATGCATGAGCATCCAGTGGTGTAGGGCAATCTTGCATCACCTAAAAAGATTGTTTTTCCTTATTTTATTTTGTTGTTTTGAGTTCCATGATGACACTTAAGGGGTGTAAAACAATCAGGCATCAGAAATAGCAAAAAATAGTCACTTACTATTTTTAGTAAGTCAGCCTAAACGGGCTCGTATGGACCTAAAAATTTACCCAAAGGAGCAAAGCTGAAAAAAATGTAGGTCACAAAAGAATCACCTCAATAACCTACACAGTTTGGGAGAAATTAAAGTTTTTGTCCCAGGAAATTTCTCCAATGCAGCTTCAAATTTAGATATGAAGACTTTAGATGCCCTGAAATAGGTCAAAAATTTGACAAACTGACCTATGGTCATTCATGTGTTGTAGAGCTCATCAAGAGTATTCCAACGATATGAAATAATAGCAAATCAAACACCTAGATCAAAAGTTATGGCCCCACAAAGTTGACCCTCTAAGAAGTGAATTTCATTAAAATTTCTTCCTAGGCTAAAAATCAAATGGTGGGGCTTTTGGTGCCAAAATAAAAGGGAAATTTTCACTTTCTAGAACATTCTAGGGTGGTTATTGGGTAAAATAAAAAGGGATATGAGGGAGTTGTAGAAGGTGGCTCCATTAGTGCAGATTGAGGCTCTGAATAACAATTTTTCTTTTAGAGTTGATTTCTTTGTTATAAGGAATCAAGCCCATGAGGCTGTAGCATGTAAAATTTGAATATGTAAATTCATTTCCTGAAAATAATTGAAGTGGGTTATCTTCTATCTTGCATCTTCTATGTTGGTATCTATTATTGTGTCTGTGTGGTTTCGGGTAATGTAGCCCTCATCATTATATATTAATACTAATATTAATATTAAGAATATAATATTTATAATACTAATACATATTATATAATAATATAAATAATAATATTAATATATATTAATATATAATAATATTATAACTATTATAGGTACACAGGGTGAATGGATTGAAAACAACAGAATATTGGTGGGTGGAGAAGGGGTGCCTCAAACTAGTAGATAGGTGCTCGTCAAGGATACAAAGGATACATGAAAGTAGGTGCTCATCCACATGGTAGTCGAAGCTAGACCTAGAAACCCATGCATCATCCAACATGAAGGAATCGGTGGTTAGGGAACAAGAGGTTAGGAAGGCCCCCATATCAACCAAGTGCTAGGAATGGCTCTGCTTGGGCCCCTTGGAAAAACCAGATTTGATCTAGCTTTAGGAGGAAGAACAAAAGAGAGGGTGACAAACAGGCGATCAAAACATGGATCTCGAAGACAAGTTTCCAAGGTGGAAATCCCTATTCCCCTCATATAAGAGAAGTAAAATAATGAAGATCCTAGTTAATTACATGCAACTGCGATGGGATTATCTTGGTGCAGGAGCACCTTGGATTAACACCATATATTTTTGTTTGCAAATTTTGGTTTGTGCTGACTCTAACCAAGTCAGGAATTGTTGTGTTTTCTTTAGACCTTAGAAGGTCCTGTTTGTGTGAAAAATTGGTCACTAGGACTTAGCATATCCTAGTTTGATCAACGTTATTTGTTATTGCTTGATTTAGCTTATTTAGTATATGTTATAGATAAGAAGCCTATGTGTGTGTTTAACACATCCTCATGGGTAGAAGATGCTAATGGATAGTTAGGGAGGTGGTTGATTTGGTAACAAGAGGTTAAAGATCCTAAAATGCAGGGTGGTGGCGAAGTGGCAAGGATATTGCACATTTGCATGCAACATAACTATGGGTTGCCCTTGAAATCAGGAAAAATTGCCGATCAACTGCACTCAAACAGTGGAAATGGCATAAAATATGCATGGAGTGACTCGTAAAGGTTTTGGTTGTTGATTTGGAATGTAATTCGGGTGTGAAGAAAAAACAGAGAGCAAATTTTCTGTATTTTCTATGTTTTCTGAAAACACAGTGCGTTTTTCAGAACTTTATAATTTTATGTGTTTTGCTTAGAAACCCGTGTTTTTTTTCTTATCAATGGAGATAAAAGACGTGTAAATAAAGTTGAAACTCTATTTTTGTGTCCATAGAATAGATCTGAGCGGTTCTCATCCTTATTTAGCATAGTTCATAAAAGTTTTTCTTCTTGTAAAGGGCAGATTCTTGTGTTTTTCTGTTTCTGCCACGCATCTTAAGAAACAGTGAACTTTTACGCATTGTATCTATTGAGTTAACATAGTTTTTATGTTTATTTGAATGGGTAGAATATAGTTCATTTGGTAATTAGAGTGTCTTGTGCAGAATCTTTGTTTGAAGTTCTTAGATTAGAAATTAGTGAGTTGTGAATATTGTTTTGAGCAGTAAATAAGGAAATGGCTTCCCCATAGACCCCTATCATGGAATGTTCCTATGTTTGGAGGAATATGGGAGGTAAGCCAATAGTGTGTAAAGTTTCAGTGATGAGAAATAGAAAGTACCAAGCAATAAATGGATATTCCAAGCCCTAGGCGAGCCTAAGACACCCGACTAGGAGTTTGGAAGAAAGAAATTGAGTACATAGGCAGGGGAAGGGTACAACTGTACGGATATCGTACACTTCCAGGTGGAATGAGGTCTAGTATAAAGGTACTAAGGAGTTGAAAGCTTGAACCATCCTTTTGAGCAAGAAATAGGTGAAAGGACAGTGAAACCCTAGTCTTGAGGGCAATTAGGCCTCCACTCCAAGGGTGTGGGAACCACCTGTACGGACTAGCTGGCAGCTAGAGACCGGTTGGAAAATTTAAAACCCTGAAAAGGGTATCTAAAAGTATATTTTTTTTGGCAGGTTGTTTGTCAAATAAAAGAGAAAAATTCAAAATACGGACTGGTAAGGGCTACAAGGGATAGACCCTACAAGAGGCAATTTTTTTGAAATCGGTAGGAAGGATTAATAAGGAACCTTCAAGATGGCTTCAAATGGTTACCAAATGCATCAAAACAATGTCCCTAACTCCCCTACAGGTAACTCAAGCATGGAGTTGAAAATAGCATCTAGACTCTTCTAGGTGTATCGAGGAGATTAGTAGTTTCAAACAAGGTGTTGGATCCTCTAAAGTTAAAGCACAATTGGAAACTCTTAGGACAGAGTTGTAGCAAGGTTCAGCTATTGAGCCAAGTCAGTACAGAGCTTAGATCATTGCTAGGCTCTTGGTGAAGGCAGTGAAGTGTCTTCTTGAGGTTTGGTGCAAGCAAGCTTTGGAGGATTTTGTCATACACCATATCTCAAGGACTACAAAATGTTCTTTAAATGGGTTGGAAGCGATATCCCTAAACAAGAAATAATAGATTGGTTTGTAGATCATTTCTAAGATTGGGTAAGAGCAAAAATCCTATCTGAAATTTTCTTTCTACTAGACTACGCAGAACGGAGTATCAAAAGGAAAATTTTGTTTGGGAAACCTCTATTTTTCAAGGGATTTTTCTTTTATAAAATAGATTAGAAACCAAAATTTAATCCCAAGGAACATAAGTCGAAGAAATTCCCTCATTGGACTAGTTTGAAAATTTTCCCCTCGAATACTAGAGCGAAGAAACATTAGAAAAATTTGGTAAAGCCCTAGGGAATTTCATTGGATTTGAAGAAGATTTTTTCCTTGGAAAATTAGAAGTAGCCAAAATTTTGGTTGATTTGAACACTAAGTTCAGATTCTTGGATAATTTAGAAATCGTCACTGAGAAAGGAGAATAGTTCCAGAAGGTCATAGTTGACACAAAAGGAGGCAGGTGCATTTTGAGTAAGGGATATATAGCAAGCTACTCGAAAGTGGTAGGAAAAGCGACTAACTTAGACTTAAATGAAGGATGGTGTAGAAGGGGCCCCATATGAACATTCAACTAGGAGAGTGCAAAAGCTAAAAGGAGGTCAAAGGGTTAGCTAAGGGAGGAGATAGTGGGGAATGTGAATGACTCCAAGTTACAATGTTTAGATGATGAAGAGGAAAAAAACCCTAGTAGACACTCAAAAATATTAGTTTTCCTTGAAGAGCTAAGAAACCTAATGAAAGAGACTGAGGATTCGAAAAAGAGATTAGTGATAACATATTGGCCATCTCGGCACATGGAATGAATGAAGAAAGCAATAGGGAAGTCACATACATCAATCAATATGACTCCATAGCTTTTCCAAAAAGGAAAATAAGTGAGACAAAGATAGGCCCAAGGTGGGGGATTGAGGCTACTTGTATGAGTGAAGATATTAATGATAGATTTTTGAAGATAGCTATGGGAAAGGAAGAGGAAGAATAGGATAGGATAACCTAGGACATCTCATTCCCCTTTAACAATGTAGAGGATGATCCAAAAGAAGTATTCAATGGATCTGTAATTCCAGTGGAGCAACAATTGTTGTTGGAGGCTATAGTTGAGTAAGAGGAAGAACAAGATGGAATAACAACCCTATGTAAATTAGGGATTATGTAGCAATCGTCCAAGAAGTTCAAGTCAGACTATGGGAAAAGGAAGTCTAGAGGGAGAAAATCACTACAGGAATTGAGATCTATGGATGGTGATGCTGAAGGACAACAGAAGCTCACTATGTTGCTTGGGTCAGGGAAGGGTGCCCCCCTTCCCAGGTTTCCATTCATGGAATGTTAGGGGCCTAAACACTCCTAACAAACAATGTTTGGTCACAAGAAGACTTGCTTTGAATAAAGTAGATATATTTCTAACACAGAAAAAAAACTAAGTAATGAGGATTTAGAGTCACTCAAGAAGAAGATCATAGGGTGGAATGTTATCGGGGTTCAAGCAAGTGGGGCTTCTGGTGGGATAACAATTTTTTTGAAACCAAATATGGTGCAGATTGAAATGCTAGTAGAGAATTCATGTTGGTAGTACTGTTGGGTGAGCAGTATTCACTCCAAGCTCAAATTTGGACTCATAAATGTATATGGGCCAAATTCACACATCAGTAAGCATAATCTATGGCAAGAAATTGAAGTGTTCCTGAAGGAAATGCAAGGGAAAAATTTTATTCTAGCTAGGGACTTTAATGTTGTATTGGAAGATAGGGATAATTGGGAGGAATTTAAAGAAAAAACAATCTCAAAAGGACTTTAGATACTAGATCATAAGAAATCAAATGCTTAATATAGATTTCAAAAATGGCACCTACATATGGACGAACAGGAGGCTGGGCCCTTCTATGATAACTGAAAAAATAGATAGGTTTTTGTTTTGGGGAGGTTTAGATAGCTTTCCATTCCTATTTGAAGCTTGTATTTCCTCTACTGCTAGATTTAATCACCTTCCAATTCAATTGGACATCTAAGAGGATTGGAGCCCTACTCAATCTCCCTTTAAATTTGAGAACATGTGGCTCAAGGACCCAAGCTTTTTGTGGCTAGTGGAAGAAGGGTCGGATGGGTTCCAAGTAATAGGATCAAAGATGTATTTTTTAACAACTAAATTGAAATGGCTGAAGTGAAAGATCAAGGAATGGAATTGGAACTATTTTAAAAATATCTTTGAAATAAAGGAGAGCATAGAGGAAGGCCTGCACAATGTGGAAGAGGATATAATATAGAATGGAATGAATCAGAAAAGTTTCCTCAAAGAAAAATAACTCTTAGGGAAGTATGAAGATTTTTTGGCCAAAGAGGAAGTTTTTTGGAAGTGAAAGTCTAGAGAGGTTTGGCTCAAAGAAGGGGACAAGAACACAAAATTCTTCCACAATAGTACAAGATAGCGAAGTAGTGTGAATCAAATCACTAGTTTAAAATGAACGGATGGATCCATAGTGGAGGAACCAAAGGAAGTGGTTGAAGAAGTGGTAAGATTATTTAGTAAACTACTAAATAACTTGGAATGCTCAAATATACAACATCAACAAGATTTGTTAAGAAATATTCCAAAGTTAGTCACATAGGCATAGAATAAGATGCTGAATGAAAAATACACTAAGGAAGAGATAAAGGCGGCCCTCTTCCAGCTTCACCCAGACAAGGCTCTGGGCATGGATGGTATGCCAATTATCTTTCTTCAAAAGTTTTGGGGTCTGATAGGTGATGAGTTGGTGGACACAATCGAGGCCTTATGGAAATCTGGCTAATTACTCAAGGAAGTCAACACCTTCATAGCTTTAGTCCCCAAGAAAGAAGCCATAACACCACTAAATGACTATAGGCCAATTTCTCTATGCAACACACTATATAAAGTTATGACAAAGGCCATGGAAAAAAGATTAAAGCTCATTCTCCCAATGGTGATTTCTGAAGAACAAATGGGTTTTGTTCTAGGAAGGGCATCTTGAACATCTGGAATACTAAGAGGGGGGTGAATCAGTATTCGATAAAAACATTCACATAAAATCCATTTAACCATTATCACAATTCTGACTGAATTAGCAAGAGAGAACATAAAAAAATTCAATTAAACCACACACATGAACACTAGGACTTTTATGTGGATAACCTAAAAAGGGAAAAACCATGGTGAGGGTTAACTCACAATATATTATATATAGACACAAGATATTACAGGGCTCACTTCCAGGACTCACTGTCCTTGAAAAAGGATCACTACCTAAATACAAAAGATGGCTAATTTCTAAGATACACATATCGTGGCTCACTACCAAAAGGTTTGAACTGATAGAATACACCTTCAATGTGTAGGGTTTAGTTCCAATGAAGCTCAAAATATTAAGTACTACCTCACACAACAGTCACACAACAAATCTGCTCTGATCCTCAACTGATAAAGCATTTAGGCTTAGATCCTTTTTCACCTTTCTTCCATGCTCGCACTTCCACACTCTTCACACTTTCTCTTCTTTCCAAAGCATCTTATATATACAAGTATGTCTTATTCATTAATTAGGTCAAAGTAATTAGATGAAGAAAAAATAATAAAAACACCCTTTTTGGCACCATATGTGATTAAACATTTTACCCATGTAGTGCATTATACCAAGTTAGTCAAGACTAGAACTTAATTCATAGAATCTCCAAACCAACATAAAATCCTCAAAGAAAACACCTTTTAGATCTAATACCACATTAATTTATCATCATACTACCATCATAGAGACCACCATTAAAAGCATATCATTAGAATTTTCTCCTTAAGAAAATGTGGAGTCTCCCACACTGATATGCCAAGCAAGGAACAATAGCAAAATATAGAGTTGAACTTTTTCAGAGATAACTTTTTGCTTGCAACCCAAAACTTCTCAAGATCTAGGATGTAGATGCCTAAATGAGACATGATAACATGGTTAAGAGATTAGAGTCATATCTATTCTTGTGGTGAATTCTAGACTCAAATACCAACACATTGGCTCATCATAAAAGAACATTACCAGTAGAGAACAACTTCTAGTAAACCAAGTAATCTTCCCATATAGTTGTTGCTATGTTGACATCAATGACAACACAAGAACAACCAACACAAACCATCCACACTTCATGCTCATGTTGCAAGGCTCCATATTTCCAACAAGGAAATCTTGGATAGAATATTTATTACACAATAGGTGATACATTCAATCCAATAGAGCAAACAAGCCAGCATGATAATCAAATTAGATATTAGGAAAGCCCATGATATGGTGGATTGGATATTTCTGATCAAATTTCTTGAATCCTTTGGGTTCAACAAGTAGTGGTTGGATTGGATCTTTAACTGCATCTCCACACCCATATTTTTAGTTCTTGTAAATGGTATGCCTAAGAGTTTCTTTGAAGTATCAAGAGGACTGCAAAAAGGAGATCTAATCTCTCCCTTTTTCTTTATTCTTATGGTAGAAGCTCTAGGGAGGACAATATCCCTCAAAATTAGCACTGCAAATATTGAAGGAATAAGAGTAACAAGTGATCTATAGATGGTATCCCATTAGCAATTTTTTGATGATAGAACATTAATGGGAGAAACCAAGAGAAAGGATGCATTACACTTGAATACAATTCTCAAGAAGTACACTAAGGCCTTAGGACAAATGGTGAATAAAGGAAAATCAGAAGTCTTTTTCTTTAACACAACTATACAAAAGGAGTAGGTGATCTTGAGGATTCTTGGCCTCAAAAAAGGTGAACTACTTTGTACTTACTTGGGAATTCCATTGGCTAAGGAGGCTAGGTTGACTAGAATTTGGGACCCACTCAACCTCAAAATGAGTGCAAAATTGAACTCATGGAAAGAAAAATGGTTAACCTAGGCTAGGAAGATTACGTTGATAAAATTAGTGCTATCTTCCCTTCCAATCTACTTCATGTTAGTTATGTGTATCCCAAGCGGGTATGCTTCAAATTTAACAAAAATGTATAGGAAATTCTTTTGGCAAGGTAACAAAGAGAAGCGAAAAATTGCCTTGATCACTTGGGAAAATCTATGTAGAACCAAATAAGATGGTGGAATTGGCTTTAAATAGTTGGATTTGCAAAACAAATCTCTTGGGGAAAAGCTCATATGGTGCATGCACTGTGAACCGCAAAAAAAGTGGGAAAAAATTCTTCATCAAAAGTTCTTAAAGGATGATGGTGATGGTGACATACTAACTATTTCTAATCCTTCAATTGGCTCTTAGATTTGGAACTTCATGCAAAAATGCAAGAAAGTAGTTTGTGACTATCTCTCATGGGATGTTCATGATGGAAGCAAGACCTTGTTTTGGGAGGACTCGTGAGCTGGGTTCCCAAGCTTGGATAGTTTGATTAAGGTGGGAGAGGTCAAATGCATGCTAAAAATATTTTGGGGTGATCAGGTCAAGGACTACATTCTCCTAAATGAGAGAAATTTGGTGCTAGGATGGAAGTGGAGGGACTTCGCAAGCCTCAATTTACCATAGAGAGAAGTACTAATCCTTACTAAAGTATTGAAAAATAGAACTGTGACTTTGCAAGATGGTGGTGATCCTTTGATCTGGGTGGCATCTAAATCTGGTAGTTACAATACAAAATATGGATACAGGATGTTGTATAAGGAAAGAGGTAGGATTGTAGATAGCCTACCTCTACACCTGTGTTGGAGTAATGTATGTCTCCCCAAGGTAGGAAATTTTGCATGGGAAGCTATACAAAACAAAATTTTAACAACAAAAAGGATTATTTGCTTATGATTTTAAGGCCCATCGAGATGTGTCATGTGTGAATGTAGTGTGAAGAAACAACCAACCACCTCCTCCTTTGTTTCCCATATGAAAAATAATGTTGGTGTTGGGTATGTGTGAGGCTTGGCTGGGTGTGTGCCATGCCTAATGATTTGCTTAGTTGGTTTCGTTCATGACCCCCTTTGAAAAGAAAATCAATGTATGGGGATGTATGGAATCTTAGTCCATCAATTGTAGTATGGGAGCTTTGGAAAGAAAGAAATAGGAGGTTGTTTCAAGGTAAGAAAATTTTCTCTATCTCTCTTATCAGTAAAATTGAGGAAGTTTTAATGGAAACACTGAATGCCAAATTGGACCAAAGAATGGTCAAGGAGAAGGTTTTTTTTGAATGTTATACAAAACTGTGTTTGGCTTGGCCTTCACTTCTAATTCTGTCTTGGGTTGGAAGTGGTGGAACTGGGACTCAAAAAGCTCAAGCTTCAATATTTTTGTCTGCAGCACCACATGGGTGGTATAAAATGAATTTTGATAGAGCATCCAATGGAAATTCAGGTCCATCTGGAGCTAGTTGCATTATTAGGGACTGGTAGGGTAGAACAATTCTAACTTTGGCTAAATGGTTTCCTAAAGGAACAAAAAATGAAGCTAAATTTATATTTTTCATCCATGGGATTTATGTTTGCAGAGAACTAGGGGTGTCTAGGATAGCAATTGAAGGGGATTCAGTATTGGTCATTAATTCCATTAGAAGTGGAAAAACTCCCAACTAGAAACTTCGTGCCCTCCTCACTATGGCCTTAGAGTAGGTGTAGACATTTGAAAATTTCACAGTGAATCATATATATAGGGAGGAAAATAGTGAGGTAGACGCATTAGCTAACGTGGGATTTGATGGAGTATAAGGATTTTTCCCATGTGCCAATTGGGTGTCATATTCTAGACCTTGCTTGGCTAGATTGGGCACATGGGCATTCCCATTTGAATGGTATGACGATGGATAGGATATCATCCATGTCATTAGGGTGTGACAATGGAATTGGTATACATGGTTTTGACAAGGGAGATGAACTAAAAAGGACTTGATAATGGTGGTGTCATCAATGCTTTAATAGCTTGCCTTCCATTTGATTTGAAGCGTGTGAAACTATCAATCATATGGTAGTATGATTTGGAATCGATGTGTGTTATGCTATAGGGGATGGAATTTGGATGATGATCCCCTATACCTTACGTACAAATTATTGCAAAATAAGATATTCGATGATATTATTGTTCATTACCTAGTGAGCTATGTGTGCATCATGATTGGGATCGACTGGTGTGATTCGTGTGATGTAATTGCATTTCCATATTTAAGTTGCAAAGATGAAGGTTGGCTTTCCCACCATAGTGATAATGTATACTCCCATTAGGTTGAGATGCTCAAAAAGTAGTTTTTTTTTTCTTGGTTTCATCACAGATAGCAGGTTGAAGAAGATTTTCCTAGGAAATATTTCTTTGTGATGGAGGTGGTGCGGATGGTGCTCGGTAAGGAGTTCTAATTTTCTTCCAACAAATATTGGGTGAGCACTAACATTTCTTCCCAGTTTCTTACTTCATTGTTGGACCTAGGGCTGCCTAAGGTGCATTGTCTGCTCCTCCTACAACTAGTTTTTAGGCCATCTATCCTCTTTAACAATCTTCAATATTTACATTGGTGGAGGTGGGTGTTGGGATTCCTTTGCTCGACAATATAGATAGAATGTTTTTCCAGGGCATCGAAGTGGAGTGGCAACCATTTCTTCTCAACATGGATTGTCCTAGTTTGATCCATCATTTCCACTAGTCTCAGACTGGTAGTGAGTTTTTTTTCCGCCGTCTGGGGATGTTTGCGATCAATAACTTGGAATGGCTCAAATTTTTTGCTATGCTGGTGGAGGAGGGGAAGTTATATGAAGACTAGTGATAGGTGGCTCATTTTCTATGTTTCACTTTCTTTGGTGTATGTATCTTTCCATGGTCTATATCCTGATAACAGGGCAAGGTATAAATTTTAATCTTATGCCCTTGAATTTTGGAATTGCAAATGATGTAATACTCTTTTTTTATATCAATATAATACATGCAACTTTGGTTGCATCTTACAAATAAAAAAAATACATAACAATCTAATAATATATTATTATTATAATATATTATTATTATAATATATGATAATATAATAATATATTATTATTATATAATATACAATATCATATTATTATAATTTATAATAATACAATAATATTTTATTATTATATAGGGTCCCTCCCACCCAAAAGGGGGGTTATATTCTAAGGGTTATAGTTATCTCAACTGAGCATCAACTGCTTTCCCCTTTTTTAATTAATTGTGCCTATATCTCTATCTAGCCCTATATATCTAATGACACCAGACAATAGGGATAGGCATCCAAGGATCCACTTCTCCTCTTACCCATCCCACTAGCTATGATCCAAAACTAGAAGCTAGGTAGTTCTATTTCCCACCCATACCAAGATCATTTGAAAGCTTGGATCGACTATTCGGGTGGGAATTTATATATATTATTATAATATATAAAATACAATTACTATAATAATATATATTTTAATAATTAATATACATGGCTCGGTCTCTAAAAAATGATAAGTGTCTCAATGACAAATATCCATTTATTAGGCTAAGTAATTGATATCCATTTTGCTTTGGTGTTTACCATAGCAATTGTACTTTTTTCCCACCCAAGTAAAAATTCAAACATGAATTCCATGATTTTTCCTTCCTCATGTCACATTTTTTTGTAACATCTCTACTTTTTGGCCCACCATGATCTTGCACAGACCCATTGGATGATCATATTCTACCTTGATGTCCCTCAATGTTTTCTTCATCCAAAGAACTTGAGTGCAACAAGAGGCTATTATAATATACTCTGGCTTTGTTGTGGATAAGGAAATTGAAGCCTATTTCTTGCTTAATAATGATACAATAGTATTATCGAGAAAGAATGCACCTCCACTCAAGTACTCTTTTTTTCATCAACTCCACCAACACAATCTACACTAGTATATGTTGCTAAGTTGAAATAATCACCTCTTTGATACCACAACTCAAAATCCCTAGTGCCTTTTCGATATTTAAAAATCATTTTAACCACCTGTACATGGGTTTCTTTTGGTGTAGCTTGATAATTTTCCATCATACCTACTTCTTGCATAGTGCCAGGTCTTGAAGCTATCACAAATAGAATACATTCAATCATTAACCTGTAGAGAGTTTGATTAGCCTTAGGGGATTCATCATCCTTACTCAATTAGCATCCTATAACCATAGGTGTACTCATAGGTTTGCAATCCTCCATCTTAAATTTCTTCAACATCTCAATATACTTGGTTTGTGAAATAAATAATATTCCTTTATTTGATTGAGAAATTTGCAACCCAAAGAAGAAAGATAACTCACCAATCATAGACATTTCAAACTCATTTTTCATATTCATGAATTTTTTGGCATATTTTATCACTGATACCTCTAAATATAATATCATCCACATAAACTATAACAATATATATTGATGATTACCTTTAGTTTTAATGTATAGATTTTTGTTAGAAATACCTCTTTTGAAGCTTTGTTGTTGTAGATACTTATCCAATGTTGAGTACCAATCCTTGGTGGCTTATTTCAATCCATAAAGTGCATTATTTAACCCGCATAAATAGTCCTCATTTTTTGATAGGATGAATCCTTCAAGATGTTCAATATACACCTCTTCTAAGTTTCCATTCAAAAAGGTTGGTTCGACATCTATCTGGTAAAATTTGAAATTATTAAAACTAGAAAATGCTAAAAACATCTTTATAGCCCCTAGATGAGCAACATGGGAAAAAAATATTTGAAATCAATACCTTCAACTTGAGCATATCCCTTGCATACTAATCTTTCCTTGTTCCTCAGAACTTGGAATCCTTGTTTAATTTGTTTTTGAATACCCAATTAGTGCTAATTACATTCTTATCCATAGATCTCAGGACAAGTTTCCAAGTTTCATTCCTTTTTATTTGATTAATCTCCTCTTCCATAGCATTTACCCAGTACTTGTTGGAAAATGGTTAGCACTCCCCTCAAGATTCGTGGCATGGACTAACCACCTCCCATGGATCTATTAACTCTGGCGGTTGTATTAGGAATTAATAGGTCAACCTTTTGGTGCAGTGACAACTGTGGGGACAAAAATTGGTATTAGATTCAAAGGTGTTAGGCTTAAATCCTTTCGGTTGTCATTAAGGGGAAGATTGTTGGAAAATGGTCAAAACTCCCCTCGACATTTGTGACATGGACTAACTGCCTCCCATGGATCAATTAACTTTGGAGGTTGTATCAGGAATTAACAAATCAACCTTTTGGTGCAATGAAAATCACGGTGCCAACAGTACTTATATTTTTGAGCTTTTGTAAAATTCTTTGGTTCTATTTTAGAGAGAAAGGAAAAGTTTGCATGTTCTGATATACTAGCTAATCTCCTTCTTGTTTGAATTTTTGTATCTTTATCATCGATAATTAGATCTTCTAGATGATTCCTTTAAATAAATAGAGATGGTGTCTTAAGTGGTACCTTTGTGTCTCTCGACTCAACTACCTCATGTCCAATTTATTCCTCCACTTCTTCTTTGTAACTTTATTCCTCTTGAAAATCAACTTTTTGTGTCACTTCCCTTTGATGCTTTTCATCGTCCACTCAAAAAATTTCATCTCAATAGTTTTGTGCAATCTCTTATTGTAACACTTTTAGGTGCTCCTTGAAGAGTAACCAAAGAAAATACCTTCATTTAACCTATATTCAAATTTTCCCAAATCTTTCTCATCTCTTATATAGCATTTTCTCTTGAATACCTTGAATTAATTCATTGTTACATGCCCACCCTTCGATAGTTCATCTAGTGTTTTGGAATTATTTACTCTGATTTGTCTTGCTTCAAAATGTAGAATACTATATGAACCACTTCTATCCAAAAAAAATTGATAGCTTGGAATCATTTAACAAAGTCCTTGCCATTCCTTGGAAAGTTCTTATTTTTCTTTCCATAACTCTATTTTGTTGTGGAGTCCTTGTAATAAAAAGATGTCTCCTTATACCATGTTGTTCATAGAATTCTTCAAAATCATTTGAAGTGAACTCTCCTCCTCTATCTAATCTTAGGAATTTGATTTTTACACCATCTTCATTCTCAACTAAGGATTTGAATGACTTAAATTTTGAAAAGATTTAGATTTTTTTTTTAAAATGTAACCCAAGTCATTCTAGAATAGTCATCAATTGACAACACAAAGTAACTCTTAGCTTGCATACTTTTTGTAATGATCGACCCACATAGGTTAGTATGAATAAGTTCCAAGGGTTTAGATCTAGAATACTCCTTTTTCTTCAATATCACCCTTGTTTTCTTTTGATATTGGCATTGTTTACAAATGGTATTTGAAGGCTTTGAAATCTTTGGAATATCTCTCACTGCCAATTTATTACTTATTTTTATAGGATTATGAAATTTTATGTGCCCCATCCTTCTCTGTCATAGCCAAATCTCATCTTCTTTCCTTTTCTAACACTTTTCACTTTTGATTTCACTAAGGATGTATAGGTTATTGGCTATTCTACTCACATTTGTAATTAATTTCTCTTCCTTCCACATGAAATGTGAGAGTTGTAAGGAAAGATTAGGTGTGGAACAAACTCTCCTAACATCAAAACCTCAGGGAAGAATGCAGAGGTGACTTTAAATTTTCAATTACAGTCTAATTAAGATACACTTGAAAGAATTAATAGAATAGATAAATGAACATACACAATTCAAACACTAGATTTACGTGGGAAAACCCTTATGGAAGAAAAACCCACCACACCAAGAAAATCATCTTCGTATTACAGTAAAGAAAATTACATACAGAGTTCAGACTTAAATTTCTGATGTCAATTTACAGCAGCATAATTTCCTTGATCAACCTTTTATAGAACATCCTAGTGAAAATGCTCTCAGAATTCAATTCATACACACTGATCACACACCGAACTGTTCACTCAACCGATCATCATCTTTGATTTGAGAGTATATCCATGTCATTCATGGTCTGTTGATCTTCCTCATAGGAATGGCCACAACAATCCAACTGCTAGCAGTTCACATTTTGCTTCTACAATTGGTCAAAAACAAACCATGTAGGATAGACATTTGGTCAAGGCGTTCAAACAATATCGCATTTCAGTGAGACACTAGGACGTGTCTCCCCGATGCCACAATGCCTGACTGTCATAATTGGCTAGAGTTACACCATCGGAAAGAGTCATATCAAGTTCAAACCTATCACCTAGACTCACTCTATTGCTAAGACATCATATCGATATCCACTACAGAACCATCGGCTAGACCGTCACTACCGGTGAGAGGTCATACTGAACACAAATCCATCTTGTGTAGATCTATCAATGAGACAAGTGCTATTGGCAAGAGTTCTCACCTAAAGTACCTACCTATCAATGAGAGAAACCTTATCGCTAAGTCTTCACATTGATGTTCAGATCATGTAGCTCTATTGGTGAGACCATCACTATTGGCGAGACATCATACCAAATAGAGAATAGTAAGAGAGACCACCGCTATCACCAAGAGGTTATATCGAATGCACCATCCTATCAACAAGACCACATCCATCAGCAAGAGTTCTTACTAAATGCAAACCTATTAGCCAAGAGTCTTCCTAATGACATCCTTGTGAATAACTGTCAGCGAGACATACACTGTCGGGTTGAGTTACTCCAAATGTTCAAGCCTCTCCCCGATGACTTTTGTCGCCACAAGTCTCCTCAATAATCATTAAGAACCAACCCATCGGCAAGAGATCTGCTTAGGTGGAATGAGTTGGATACTTTCACAGTGATCGACATGTCTTGCCAATGACTCTCGTCGGCAAGACTGAAGCGAAGTCTCGATGATCTGAATACTTCAAAGATTTAGAACACTGCTGCTAGTTAGTAAGACTTTTAGAGAGTCTCACCAACTTTTCCCTGACAGGAGTTTACATGCCAGTAAGATTGAGGCACATTTTCCAAAAATCTCCCACATGATGAAGATCTTACTGACACCTCCAGAGCATAACAAAACTACTAAAATTCATGGGCACTAAGGCCCATCAAACTGGCACACCACCTAAACTTGTATGTGCTCACTAGCTTCATCATTGCATCTGCAACATTTTCCAAAGTATCCACTTTTGATAAAGAGACCTTTCCATCCTCTGCCGTATCTCATACAAAATGATACTGCACATCAATATGTTTCGTCCTGGCATGGAAAGTAGGATTTTTTGCCAAACAAATAGCACTCTAACTGTCACAGTAAATTGTTATTTTCCCTGCATCAAAACTAATGTTAGAACATAAATTTTTTAACTAGATTGCTTCTTTACATGCGTGTGTTGCTGCCATGTATTCTACCTATGTAGTGGACAAAGCAACTACAACCTGCCGCTTACTCATCCAACTAACTACACCACCATTCATCATGAAAATATATCCACTGGTGGATCTTTTGCTGTCAATGTCCCCTGCCCAATCAGAATCTACATAGTCTCGAATGCTAAGATTCCTCTATGATTCAACCAAATTCCCATGGTAACACAAAGCATATTTTGAAGTGCCCTTCAGATATGTAAACACTCTTTTCACAGCATCCCAATGTGTCCTTCCAAGATTTTCCATATAATGACTAAGTACTCCCACTGCTTGGAAAATGTTTGGCCTTGTACAAACCATTGCATACATTAAACTGTCAACTGCACTAGCATAAGGCACTTTGGTCATGTCCTCTATCTCGGTAGGAGATTTTGGACAGTCTTCAACAAATAACTTTGTTCCCTGGAAAATTGGAACAACTAGTTGCTTGCAGTCATTCATACAAAACCTCTCCAAAATAGTATTAATATACTTACTCTGACTGAGCCAAAGCTTTCTACTCTTCCTGTCCCTAGTTATTTCCATTCCAAGAATATACCTAGCTGCACCAAGATCTTTCATTTCGAACTTTGCAGACAACTGAGACTTAAGATTAGAAACCATTAACTTACTATTGCCTATGAACAACATATCATCAACATAGAGAGCAATAATAAGAACATGATCATTTTCAACTTTGTGGTACACACAATGATCAAATTTTGATCTTACAGATCCCAATGAAAAAAGAATAGTGTCAAATTTTTGGTACATCATAGGAGACTGTTTTAACCCATACAAATATTTTTTCAACTTACAAACCAATTTTTCTTTAACTTTTTCCACAAAGTGCTCAGGCTGGGACATATAAATCTCTTCTTCAAGGTCAACATGAAGAAATGTTGTTTTCACAT
This sequence comes from Sequoia sempervirens, assembly GCA_007258455.2. Classification (NCBI taxonomy): domain Eukaryota; kingdom Viridiplantae; phylum Streptophyta; class Pinopsida; order Cupressales; family Cupressaceae; genus Sequoia; species Sequoia sempervirens. Next base: position 180,809,032 of record VDFB02000015.1, read on the forward strand.
CCATCTGTTCAACCTCTAAGTCATACACTGCTGCAAGTGACAAAAGAAATCTGATAGATGTCAGTTTAGCTACAGGAGAAAAAATTTCTCCATAATCAATTCCCTCTACCTGGGAATAACCCTTCGCGACCAACCTCGCCATATACTTTTCCACACTACCATCTAGACCTATTTTCTTTTTAAATACCCATTTGTAGCCAACAACTTTTCTGCCTTTAGGCAAGGGCACCAAACTCCAAGTATCATTCTTTTCTAATGATGCCATTTCTTCATTCATGGCTTCCAACCAAGAGTTTGAATTAGACATTTTAAATGTCTCTTTCACAGTCCTAGGCTCATCAGTGCTAGAAATTAAAGCATAGGCACAAGTAGAATCTATCAAAGAAAACCCATACCTATCAGGTTGCTTTCTTTCATGTGTTGACCTCCTCAAAGGCTGAGGCTGAGGTTGTTCTTCTTATTTAGAACTCTCAGAACTACTTGATCTCTCCTCAGTTTTAGGTACATTTTGAATTTTCAATTCCTCTTTATTTGGTGCTGGAGGAATTTCAACTACATCTTTTTTATTTTCTGACTTTGTCTCTGATCGTAGATCCAAGGTAGAAGGCTTCAGCTCACAAAAGATAACACTTCTGCTGTATAGAACCTTCTCCGTATCAGGATTCCAAAGCTTGTATCCTTTTATTCTAGCACTATAACCAATAAAAATATATTTAACAACCTTGTTTTCCAATTTAGATCTTTTCTCATTCGGCACTTATGCATATGCCTCATAGCCAAAGACACGAATATGTCTCAGAGAGGGATTCTTTCCAGACCATGCTTCCAAAGGTGTTTTCTCAACAAGAGTGGAATTAGGAGAACAATTTATTAAATAACATGATGTTTCAACTGCCTTAGCCCATAACTTCTCTTCCAAGCCAGCACTGCTCAGCATACTTCGTGCTCTTTCCATCACTATCTTGTTGAACCTTTCTGCAACTTCATTTTGCTGTGAAGTGTAGGGTGTGGTTTTATGTCTTTTAATCCCATGATCTTTACAATACCTCTTGAACTCATCAAAATAAAACTCACCCCCATTGTCAGTCCTTAAACATTTTATTTTTCTTCCAGTCTGATTTTCCACAAGGTTTTTAAATTCCTTAAAATGACTAAACACTTTTGATTTACTTTTTAAGAAATAAACAAATTCCCTTCTTGAATAATCATCAATAAATGATACTTAATATCTTGACTTAGAAAAAGAAGGAACATTTACTGGACCAAAAACATCAGAATGTATGTAATCAAGTAAATTAGAAGATTTGTGAGGACTGGAGTAAAATGAAACACGGTGTTGTTTACCATATATACAATGTTCACAAAATTTGAATTCAAGGTTACAATCATCAAGCCCTTCAACTAGGTTTTTATTCTTCAAGGTTTTTAAACCTTTTTCACCAATGTGGCCAAGCCTATGATGCTAGAGTATAGTCTTTCTGTTGGAAGTTTAACTTCCATAGAGTTTGCACTATCAAGAACTTTTTCCTCTTTTTCTCCATGAGTAGCTTTATGTGACTTTACAGAGACACTATTGCATTGCACAACATGTGCATCCAGCTTATACAAGGTACCAATATGAGCACCCCTTGCTAGCACCATTGAGCCTCTAGTCATCTTGCAGCCATTTCCAAAGAACATGAGTTGCACTCCAATATCATTCAACTTACTAATAGAAAGTAGATTTTGAGCCAGACCTGGTATATGCATTACATCATTGATTCCCTTCACTCTTCCATCAGGGAATTGAATTATGACTCTTCCATGGCCAACTATTTCTAAAGATGAATCGCTTGCCAAATAAACCCTTCCACCATCGTATTTTTCATACTTAGTGAACCAATCTCTATGAGATGTCATGTTGAAAGATGCTTCAGAATCAATCAACCAAACATCACCTGATGCCTATGTAGCCAAGGCTGCAATGAAAGCATCTACATCACTCTGAGAAGAATCATTGTTAGAAGAATATTTCTTCTTCTTTTTCTCCTCTTTACAATTTATTTCAGACATGACCAAGTTTCCCACAATTTCAACACTTCACCTTGGACTTCTTACCAGAAGACTTTGATCTCCCTTCTGATTTTGATTTGGACTTCTTGTCCTTCTTCTTTCCTTTTTCTTTTGATCTGCCTCTAATAGCAAGAGCCTCCTTTGCCATCTCAAAATATTTTCTTCTCATCTCTTCTAATAACAAAGAAGCAATGACATCTTCCATCTTAAAAGTGGATGCCATACTCCCAATAGCCATCACCAAGTTATCCCAAGAATTTGGCAAAGAACATAATAACAACATACAATGATCTTCATCAATCTTCACACCCATAGATGCTAACTAAGCAATCAACATGTTGAAAGCATTCAAGTGATCAGCAACAGACACTCCTTCCTGCATTTTCAAATAGTACAACTTCTTCCTCAAGAACAACTTATTCACCAAGGACTTGCCCTGATAAATAGCTCCCAGTCTTTTCCACAAAGAAGATGTAGTCTTTTCTTCATGAACATTCAGAAAAATAGAGTATGCTAAACAGATCCTTTTCAGCCCCTTTGATTTCCAATCTGCAAGGTCCCAATCCTCTTGCTTCATGCCTGTAGGCTTTGTTCTAGACACAACAAGCCAAAGATCATGATCAACCAACAGATCTTCCATTTTAAATTTCCACAACTCAAAATTTCTGCCATTGAATTTCTCAATTTCAATCTTTCCTGACATGCTTTCAATCTTAATCTGTAATTTGAATTACCAAAATTCTACAAGACTCCCACTGAACATAATTGACCCAAAAAACCCAACATACCCATGAGGATAACACAACTGGCCAGGCTCTGATACCACTTGTAAGGAATGCTTAGGTGCTGAAAAACTCTCCTAACGTCAAAACCTCAGGGAAGAATGTAGAGGTGACTTTAAATTTTCAATTACAGTCTAATTAAGATACACTTGAAAGGATTAATAGAATAGAGAAATGAACATACACAATTTGAACACTTGATTTACATGGGAAAACCCTTATGGAAGAAAAACCCACCACACCAAGAAAATCATCTTTGTATTACAGTAAAGAAAATTACATATAGAGTTCAGACTTAACTTTCTGATGTCAATTGATAGCAGCATAATTTCCTTGATCAACCTTTTATAGAACATCCCAGTGAAAATGATCTTAGAATTGAATTCATACACACTGATCACACACCAAACTATTCACTCAACTGATCATCATCTTTGATTTGAGAGTATATCCATGTCGTTCATGGTCTGTTGATCTTCCTTGCAAGAATGGCTGCAATAGTCCAACTGCTAGCAGTTCACATTCTGCTTCTCTGATTGGTCAAAAAAAAATCACATAGGATAGACATTCAATCAAGGCGTTCAAATATTATCACATGTCAGTGAGACACTAGGCCATTTCTCCCCAATGCCACAATGCCTGACTATCATTATCAGCCAGAGTCACCACCATCAGAAGGAGTTATATCAATTTCAAACCTATCGCCTAGACTCACTCTATTGCTAAGACATCATATCGATATCCATTGTAGAACCACCAGCCATACCATTGCTATCGGTGACAGGCTATACCAAACACAAATCCATCTTGTGCAGATCTATCGACAAGACAAGTGCTATCGGAAAGAGTTCTCACTGAAAGTACCTGCCTGTCGGTGAGAGAAACCTTATTGCTGAGACTTCACACCGATGTTCAAATCATGTATCTCTATCGGTGAGACCATCGCTATTGGTGAGACATCATACCAAATACAGAATAGTCAGAGAGACCATTGCTATCGCCAAGAGGTTATATTGAATGCACCAGCCTGTCGGTGAGACCACATCCATCGGCAAGAGTTCTTACTGAATGCAAACCTATCAGCCAAGAGTCGCCCTGATGACAACCTTGTCAATAACTGTCAGTGAGACATACATTGTTGGGGTGAGTTGCTCTGAATGTTCAAGCCTCTCCCCAATAAATTCTATCACCACAAGTCTCCCCAATAATCATTAGGAACCAACCCATCGGCAAGAGATCTTCTCAGGCAGAATGAGTTGGAAACTTTCACAGTGATCGACATGTCTTGCCGATGACTCTCGTCGGCAAGACATAAGCAAAGTCTTGGCAATCTAAATACTTCAAAGATTTAGAACACTACTGCTAGTTAGTAAGACTTTCAGAGAGTCTCACCAACTTTTCCCTTATAGGAGTTTACATGCTGGTAAGATTGAGGCACGTTTTCCAACAAGAGTGTGTCCTTGGTCACACATTTTACTCACACTTAGAAGATTATGCTTCAAACCTTCAACATATAAAGCATTATCAATTTTTTCTTCCATTATCTAGGCTAAGAGTACCTTTGCTATAGCATTGTCCCCAAATTACACTATCCATCCATTCACTTCCTTCAAGGTGAGAAATTTTCTCTTGTCACTAGTCATGTGTCTTGAGAAACCACTGTCAATATACCATTGGTCTCTCTCATTTTGAGCATGTAGGGAAGTTTGTACAAGCATAGACATCTCCTTTTCTTTCCATATTATTATATTTTTCTCCTTTTTATTAACCATAGCATTCTTCTTCTTGTTTTGTTTGAGAGGGTCTACAAAACCACTTCTACAAAAATGTGTTGTGTGCCCAAAATTATTGCACTTATAGAATATAAAAATTTAGTCTACTAGAGGGACAAAAGAGTTATAGTTCCTATTTGTTAACCCATAAGGACTTCTATTCTTATTCCAATCAATATTGATTGCACAAGTCCTACAATCAATTACTTTATGACCAAATTGATTATATAAGAAACAATAACCAAAGAAAGAGTGTTGGAACCTCATCATTTATGCTTGCATCAGAGGAAAGAACTTTTTGAATTTTTCCTTGTTGATTTTTGGAGGATTACTTGATTTTTGTGGAGCTTGACTTTTTTTCTTCTTGTTTATTCCACTTTTGATGGGAATTTTAAGGGAATCAACATAATTCTTTTGTTTTTCCTCATTTCATTCTTTGATGGCTCTTTGGAAACTTGATCTTACTTTGCTTCATAACTAAGACTTGTCTTTATGAATGGTGACCTTTGCTCATTTATAATATCCATCAATATTCAATACTCTTTCCAAACTTAAGGATTATGTTCAACTCAGTGGTTGTCTTTTCAAGTTCCCTTCTCAAGGAGTTTTTTTGGGTTCTAACCTTTCACAATTTTATTCCTTTGTTCTTGAATTGGATTATTACCTCCTCTTCAATCCTATATTCTTATTCAATTTAAATTTTTAGATTGATGATCATTGTTTCAAACTCTTCAAGAATTTGTGATAACTTTTCCTTGGATTTATTGTCCTCTTGAAGTTGTACTTTTTCTTCAAGTTCTTTTTAAGTTTCTTGATTTCATCTAGGGCACAAATAATTTCTTCTTCCAAATCTACTTCCCCATCCATTTCATCATTCTCTTAACCTTTTGTTTCCTTCTCTACATTTTCATCATTTTGAAAGATACCATATTTTGTTGCTATTTCCATGAAGAGAATATCTTATCTATTATTGGTGGATAAAATCTCTTCAGATGAGATGCTTTCCTCCTTAGAATAGAATATTTTCTTATTTTTTTTGTAAAAACTCTTCTTTTTATCAAATTTTCCAAGTTTGTGGCCCTTTTTATGTTGATAATGTTTGCTATCTTTCTTCATGTTATGCTCTTCCTCATCATCATTATATTTAATTTCATATGGATATTTACCAACAAAGTATCCTAGATTATTTTGAGTAGGAAAAGTGATCCCAGATCTAATTAGGTTAACTAGGATTATCTCCTTTTCACTTTGGCTCAACATTCAAATGTAAACCAACTAGGATTTGATGATTGACTTGCTGCCATAGGGGAGATCCAACCTCCTAGCATTTATGCTTTTTTAATTTGTGAGGATGATAAATTTGATATGTGATTTAACAAGCCTATTTGACATATAACCCTAGATCTAAAAATATAATTTATTGCACAGATGGGAAAAAAATGTAGTAGAAGTGACTTTGATCTATGAAATGGGAACAATGAGGAACCTATATTGCAAATTTGATGCTAAAATAGTTGGTTTAAGTTGTGGTGTGTCATAGATTGGGCTCTTCTTTTTCTATATTTGAATGTTTTGAAATGTATGTTATAGTCTACACTATGTCTTATGTGGCTATCTACTACTGAAACTCCCAAATCTGACCTACACATATGAAAAGAGGGAGAAAGGTTGTGTTGTATAGGGGCTTTCCTATGTTAAACTCCATTTTGTTATTTCTACATCCATGTAAAGTGATTGATGATGATCAAGAGGGAATATTCCCTAGGTTGGGAAAAGGGAAAAACAATAATAATTGACTAAAATTGATAAATGATAAATGATAATGTTACCTTGATGTGTAAACCCTTGAAGAAAAGATGCAAAACTACAAGTTGATTGATGTTGATGGATGGATGCCTTGAATTCTTGATAGACCTACAAAAGGTTAGTTCCAAAAACATAATAGATTGCTACAACTAGCATGTAGAGGATAACTCAAAAAATCTTCATAAATTGGCATGATTAATCATAATAGCTCCCTGCACATGAATTTCTTTGTTCTTCTTGGTATCTTGCAAACTTGAACTTAATTGATGAAAGTGTTGTAATAATTATGCTAATTCTACCCTTGACTGCCCTTGATTGATTTTAGGATCTTCAATTTTATCAATAGATTTTCTAGCCCTCATTAGGATTTCAAATCATGAAAATGACTAGTATTTATATGCAATTATTCTAATTTCTCAAAAAATCAAATATCAATGACCAGAAAACGAAATTGGAAATTTAAATAATAAAACACTAACACTGAAATATTCAAATTGGATCCAAAAAGAGGTGGTCTAGGGAATTGGGTTCCCTAGACTAAATGTATTATTTTTGAGGCCCAAAGTGTCAGGGGAAATATTAAATGCTTACTTTCATTTCCCTTGTTTGATTTTTTGAGGATATTAATAAAATGAGCAATTAAATGCATAGTTAAGTCCAAGCACATAGAAGGGAGTGAAATCTAATATGGAATTGTGAAGGGTGACAATTTTCAATGCTACATTCTTCCAAAATTGAAGCATTTAAATGGAAACTTACCTTTATACTTTTTGGATCCTTTCTTTAGCTTCCTCACAAAATGAGCTTTTCCTTTGTCTTATTCATCTTCAAAATTA
>VDFB02000015.1:180816379-180906856 GCA_007258455.2 Sequoia sempervirens
AAAAATATGATAAAAAAAAATTCAACACTGTACCGGCTTCAGAATTAGCTTTCCAACGGTATCTCGTTTGTGAAAAACGGACATCGTACCCAAAAAATACACCCGATTTAGTGAAAGTTGCTCCAAAATGCCCAATAAGGCTTGCAAGCAGCCCAAGGGGCTTAAAAAAAATAAGCCCCTGGTCCTATGCATGACTAGGGGCTGGTAGACTGGGGCCTAGGGGGGAGTCCCTAGTCCTCCATAGGACCTGCAGAGGTGCTGAAGGGGCCAGTGGGGCTAGCATAGCACCTAGTCCTTAATAGGACCGTCGCCGGTGCTTATTCCATATGGGGGTTGGGCGCATAGCGCCCGGTCCCCCATGTGACTGGGGCTGCTGGTGGAGAAGCCCTCAGGGGCTGGCGTAGCCAGCAGTTGACCAGCGGTGAAGGCCGGTTGTAGTGGAGGATGGGCAGCCACCTGGTGGCCGCCCGGTGCAGCGGTGGCCTTTATAACTGGAGGCGCCACAAAGTTCCCAAAAAAAGCACATTTTTCAATTTTTTTTCGATTTTCATGCATCGGAGCAACTTCACCAAAATTGACAAAATGAAAGGCATTTTTAGGGTTTTTGGCCACTGTGAATGCAATGGTGACCTCTTTTTGTGCCCAAACTACTCCAAAAAATTGGCTACCTCCAGAGCTTGCAAAAAATCTCCTAGTTTGAAACCGTCATGGATATGGCAAACGATGACAAAAATATGTAAAACAAAAGCCAATCCTGACTTTTTCCAGCACTCTGAATCCAATGGTGAAGCCTGATCTAATCCAAAATGTCTCATAGATGAACTCAAGGCATGATACCCTTGAGGAATCTTGAACGAACTCTGCAATGATTTTCTCAAAAATTTGAGAAGGGGTTGCAAATCAAGGCTCTGATACCATGTTAGAAACCAAGATCTGAAATGCAAACCAGAAAAGCCTTCCACAAAAGAGAAAATCAGAAAAAGAAAATCAAAAAAAGAAAATATTTGCAAAATATGTGCAAAATATTATTATTGAGAAATTCATAATTACATGAGATTATTTTCTTTATAAAAGAAAAGTATGCATAACCCTAATCTTATCTTGAGCAAAAAGATAGCTCAACAAGATAAGGATGAGAATAATTAACCTAGGAATTAAATTATACCTAAGTAAAGTTATGCAAGTGTAATTAAATATTAATTACACTAACATGATATAGGAAGGGAGAGAAAGAGCTAAGGAGAGAGATAGGGATTGGTAAGATTGGAGGGAAAGAGAGATAAGGACAAACATAGGGATTGGTAGGGTGGGAGGGAGAGAGGAAGGGACAAAAAAATGGAAGGAGAGAGATAGAGAGGTAGGATACGAGAGATAGGTATGGGGAGAGTTAGGGAGGAAGGGATGGGTAGGTGGAGAGAGGTAGGGTAGGAGAGGTAGGTATAGAGAGAGTTAGGGAGAGAGGGATGGATAGGTGCAGAGAAGTTGTGTGTGTGTATGAGGGAGAGAGGGATGGATAGGTGGAGGGAGAGAAAGAGGGAAGGAGGGAGACAAGGAGTGGTAGGGTGGGAGGGAAGGAGGAAGGGGTAGGTGGAGAGGGGTTATGTGTGTGTGAGGGATAGAGAGAGGGAAGGAGGGAGATAGGGAGTGGTAAGGTGGGGGGATAGAGGGAGGGAGAGAGAGGGAAGGAGAGAGATAGGTAGTGGTAGGGTGGGAGGGATAGGTATAGAGAGAGTTAGGTAGAGTGGGATCAGTAGGTGGAGAGAGGTTGTGTGTGTGAAAGGAAGATAGGGAGTGGTAGGTTTTGAGGGATGGAGGGAGGGAGAGAAAGTGGAAATGAGGGAAATAGGTAGTGGTAGGGTGGGAGGGATAGGTATAGAGATTGTTAGGAGGGAGGAAGGGGTAGGTAGGGAGAGGGTTTGTGTGTGTGATGGAGAGGAGGGAGAAAGAGAGGGAAGGAGGGAGATAGGAAGTGGTAGGGTGGGAGGGAGAGATGGAGGGATAGAGGGATGGACAAAAAGAGGGAAGGAGGGAGATATATTGAGGTACGATAAGAGGCATAGGTATAGAGAGATTTATGGAGGAAGGGAAGGGTAGGTGGAGACAGGGAGGGGTGGGTGGACAAAAAAGTACAAAGAGGGGGAAGTTGGGAAAGAGGGAGAAGTAGGTAGAAAGAGAGGTGGGGTAGGATTGATTGAGAGAAGGTAGGTATAGAGAGGTAAGGTGCAAGGAATAAAGAGAGAGGTAGGTAAAGCTAGATAAAGAGGTAGGGTGGGAGAGATGTACAAAGAGAGATATCTAGTATGTGTGAGAGACATAGAGGGGGGAGAGGTAGAGAGAGGGAGAGGGAGGGAGTAAGGTATAAAGGGATGGATAAGTTGAGAGTGACTTACTGTTGGAGGGATGGACATGGAGAGGGGGTAAGGTAGGAGGGAGAGAGAGTTAGGGTGAGACAGATTAAGAGAAATGTAGGTAGAGAGGGAGAGGGTGATTAGAGATAGAGAAAACTATAGAGGGAAGGTGAGAGATGTATATATTTCTCTTAGCTCCTTGTAGTTTTATTGTAATGAATATAATATTTAAAACTCCTTTGCAACAAACCATCAAATAATTTTTTTATAATATATATTATTAAATATATTTAATATTACATTTATATAATATAACGCATATTATTTATGCTAAATATAATGTTATATTATACTAATATTAATATTTCCTATTATATATTAATTTATCATAGTATTTATTAATTTATCATATATTATATTATATATATATTAATATTTTAAATATATATAAATGTTTATATTAATATTAATACTATGACATGTTATATTTTAATCTATAGTGATATTTATATATATTAATATCTCTAATTAAAAAAACAGATATCCTTACCATCATTTTTTTTTATAATATATTATATAATATTATATTTATATTAAATATAGTGTATATTATATTAATATTAATATTTCCTAGTATTATTAATTTATCATATATTATATTATATATTAATATATAATATGCATAAATATTTGTATTAATATTAATATTATAACATCTTAAATTTAAATCTATATTGGTTTATATATATTAATATTTCTAGTTTAAAGAAATGGATTTTTTTTTGCTTCTTTATTGCTTTAGGATTTAGCTTGGGGGCATCGAACCCAAAAATTCAACATCCCTAATGTGTTTATAGGGGTTGCAAGGGATTTTTGAACTTCACCCTTTGTGTTGACAACTTTTTTATCTGATTTTGATGAAACAAAAAAAGTTTATTCAACAAATTGTTAGAATTCTACTGATATAAGATATGATTTATTTTGAATTTAATAGGTAATTATTATTGATTTTCTACATGCACTATGTGTAATGTCCTGATTGATAGGCTGATTGAAAAACATTTATAAATTTTAAAAAGTTATACATTTTTTGAATCTGAAAGATGTGTCACACACTATGCTTCACAAAATATAGTTTAAAAAAAATGAATTTCATAATTTTTTTACCAAGTTAAGGTGGTCGAAAAAATGGTTTTTAATATTTTTCAAAATTGCTACTAGAAAATTCATAACTAATTATTTACTTGCAAAAAAATTATGAAAAATATGTGTCACATCTGGGAATGTGTCCTCTACTTATATTGAAAGATTCAGAGAAAGATATTTATCTTTTCTCCTCATTAGGGTGGCCGGACAAACATTTGTGTTTTATTTTTTCCAAATTTTAATGAACTACTCCATTGAAATCTTAAATTTTCACTAAATGAAATTACTTTTGTCCAAAAAAGGCATAGTATCTTACAAAATACATTCAATTTGTTACAAATTATGTTGCTACATATTTTCAAAATTATGTTAATAACTTATTCAATTATCATGTGAAGTTTCTTAAGTATATTTTTCTGAATTTTCCTTACCACTTAAGGGCCTATTTTGGACCCCCATGATTCTACACTGACCCCAATATCCATATTTTATGATAAAACAAGTGCAATAAATATATCAAAGAAACATATGATGCACTCACAAACCAAACACATTCCAATAAAAAATCATTTCTTAAGGGATTAAGTGGCAGACCAATAGGTGAAGTTAGAGTATATTTGTACATAGGAACATATTACAAACATCTTTCCAAATCCTCTTCCAAAATACTTTTGAGTATCTTAGACAAAAGTTGAGGGTAATATCCTCTTCATCTAGTCATTAATGAGATGGATTATTCAACAAGATCTCATCATTGTATTATCTTATAACTCTAATGATTATTTTGCAATTGATGTTAAAGGGGGAGAATTAGAGTAAGGGAGAGCACTAGAGTAAGGGGGAGCATTATATGCTCATAAATTATTTTTATGCGATGTTACCATCAATGACAAAGGGGAAGATTGTTATAATTAGTTGTCATTGATACATAAAAGGGTATTCTAAAAGGAATGGAAATAAATTTATGTTCAAATTGATTTATGGATTGCCCCTTCTTGAAATTGTTACCCAAGATGAAGATAAAATTAAATAAATAAATTTATTTCTAACAGTCAACCCTTATCTCTTGGCACCCTTATTTGATGGTTTAAAAATTAATTTTATTTTTTTGTATGAGGCTAACCCACATGTAGAAGCGCCCCAAATGGGAATTTAAAAATAAAAAAATTATATTTTCTTTAAAGGAGGCGACCCCTCATACTAAGCACCTATGTTTGAAAAGGTGCATACAAATTAAGTTTTCTCCCTTTGTCAATAGATGTATCCCTTCATGAAGTCACCTCTTTTGGTGAGGGTATAAATAGAGTTTTTGGAATATGGAGAAGAGGGTGTGTGGAAGATAAATTCATAAATAATATATACACTAGCAAAACTTTTAGAAGATAATATAATTGAATATCATTCAAAGGTATATTTTTGAAGGCAGATTTTCAAAAAGAAAAATAATTTGTCTATCAAGAGTTTAGTGCCTCATATTGAGCTTGGTTCCTTATATTGGAGAGGTTGGTGCCTCATATTGATAGAAATTGGTGTCTAATATTGAGTTGGTGCTCAAGTGTTGGGGATTGGTGTCTTTAGTAGGTTGGTGCCTACAAAGTTTGTATGAGATTTTTATATAAGCAATATTTTTCCATGGTTTTCTCTTGAAATGGTTTCCATATAAATCTTGTGTTCCTCTTGTGTGATTATTTTTTGATGTGTATTTAAATTTATTGTGCTTTTAAATTTGAAAAAGTAAAAGATAGTGTTATACTGATTCACCCCCCTCTCAGTAAAAGCTTGTGCTCATAATTTTTTTATTAGTAATATTAAGGATATGATTAGAGAATTCAAATATTATTTTTTTATATAATTTTATATGGACTTGGGGGATACTAATTTTATCTTAGGCATGGAGATTAAAGAGATAAAGAAAACTTTTTTTTAGGTCAAAGTAAGCATTTCAACATGATAAATTTCAAACCAATGAGTATTCATATTTTACTGGGGACTAAGTTATCAATGTAGCGGTTTTCATTTACACCTAAGTGAGATGGAGGATATGTATCATGTTCCTTATGTTAATGTAGTTGGTAGTACTTTGTATTATATGGTCTACACTAGTCCAAAAATTATTAAAGAAGTGCGAGTATTGAGTCATTCCATGGATAATCATGGTTGAAATCATTGGGTAGTAGTGAAGAGAGTGAGCTTCATATGCTTATAGGGAACTATAGAGTATTCTATTTTTTATTGCAATACCTACAAAAAACTTGTAGAGATCATATAGGGGTAGGTGCACAAAGATGAGGATCCAAAAAAGTGGCCACTCCACTTTTCATCCCAAAATAGTAAAAATGTGAGTGTGTTATAATAAAATGCACTTGCATTATGGGTTGGTAGTGACCAAGCCTAGCTTGGTCATTGCCAAGCCAAAATGCGAGTGTGTTATAATGTTCTCATGTTCTAGGGTTTGAATTTTAAAAATGTGAATTTTTTAATGCATTTCCAAAACTCGAGTACATTATAAAGCACTCACATTTTATGAATGCATTAACAAAATGCGAGCATGTTATAACACTCACATTTTAGTCTGCATTGAAATTTTGTTCTTCTCTATTTTCTCTTTCTTTTTATTTGTTAAGAAAGTATATACATGAAATAAACATATATATGGACATTTACTTTCTTATACTTTAAGTTATATTTCATGTATATAGTTTTAGGATGTTTGAGAGTGGTTTCATATCTCTAAGAGTTATAATGAAAATTCTAGTTATTGGAAGATCATATAATTTTTTAGACTAGCAAAATTTCAATAATTAGCATGTCAAATTTTAGTAATCAAGAGGTCGAATTTTAGTAATCAGCAAGTTGTATAATCTTTCTCTCTCTATCTCACTCATTTTTTATCCCTTATACTCTAGACCTCTCTCTCACACTCTCCTTCCCTCTATATTTCTATCTATCTCACCTCTATCTCTCTCCCTCCCTCCCTCCCTCCTTCCATCCTTCCCTCCTTCCCTCTCTAATTTTCTCTATCTTCCCCTCTCTCTATCTTCCCCTCTCTCTATCTCCCCCTCTCTTCCTTCTGAACCTCTCTCTCTCTCTCTCTCTCTCCCCCACCCATCTTCCCTCTCTACTTATCTCTATCTAACCTATCCCTCTTTTCCTATCTCTCACCCTCCCTCCTCTCTCTCCCAATCTCTACACCTTCCTCCTTCCCCCCTCTCTCTCTCATTCTCTCTATCTCACTTCTCTCTCCCTCGTTCCATCTCTACTTCTCTTTGTCTCCCTCCCTCCCTCCTCTCTCTCCCTTCCAACCTCTCCCTATCTCTTTACTTCTCCCTCTCTCCTCCCCCCTCTTTATCTCTCTTACATACATACTTCTATTTATCTCTCTCTCTCCATCTCTACCTCTCCCTCTTGCATTCTCTCTCTCTCTCCCTCTCTCTCAATCTCCCAACCTTCCTCCTTCCCTCTCTATTTTTCTCTCACACACTCTCTCCATCCCCCATCTTTATCTCTCACTCTCTCCTTCCCTCTCTACTCTCTATCTCCAATCTCTCTCTCTCTCTCTCTCTCTCTCTCTCTCTCTCTCTCTCTCTCTCTCTCTCTCTCTCTCTCTATATATATATATATATATATATATATATATATATATATATATATATATATATATATATATATGTATGTATGTATGTATGTAATGTATGTATATATATGCATATGTATATATATGTATATATATATATGTATATATATGTATATATATGTATATATATATATATGTATATATATGTATATATATGTATATATCACCTCTCTCTCTCCCTCCCTCCCTACCTCTCCCTCTCACCCAGTCTCTCTCTCTCTCTCTCCTTCCCTCTCTACTATCTAATGGGTTTAGATAATAGTTAGTTTTTATAGCTTTTATGCATGCTCAAAGACATTACCAAAGAATTTATCCTATACATATTAATACAGTATGTTATCTTTGATACCTATTCTGCAAACTCTAAACTTGGTTTAAGTATATGGAAATATAATTATGATGTGATGGCTAATGCATGATTTATATGTGAATATATGTGAATTGTGATTGGATATCTATGCTTATTCATGGTTATTAGTATGAGTGCATGGTTTGTGAACTAACCCCTTGCAGCCAGAGGAGGCACTATAGCCTACAACAACTATAGCATGGAGCTCGCAGCCGAAGGATTTCATGAACAACAAAACAAGACATTTCTAGAATAAACTAAACATGATGACTATGGCACGAAAAAATTTAATGGAGAAGATAATTCATCATTATGGTGATCAATAAAGACACTAGATAAGGAAGAATCATGTTGAAATTAGAAATTTGAACTGATTTTGAGGATTCCATGTTCTAGTCTATTACAACTAGAGTTACAATCCAATTTGGATTCTTCTTCTTTTCTAGTTGCATTTAGAGCTAACTAAATCTAAGTCACCCTCTAAAATCTAGGGAGTGGTCATTAAAGGTTTTAGTTTAGAGTCCTACTTTGAATAAGATCCCTTGTACCTATATGTACAACACGTTGGTTGAGTTTAAGTTAGCTAGTCAGTTTTTAATCAATCAATTTTTAGTAATTATCAAATACTCTTTCAGTTTTTAGTTGAAATACAAACTATGTTTATTGTGTAATGATGATTTCATTAATAAGATTTTTGATCAAAATCTTATGTGATATTTTGGATTTGTGCAATGATGAGTTTGAGTTATTATGATTGTGTTGGATCTTAAGAGCTAGATTTGGTTTAGATTAAGTGAAGATAGCGACTTGAGCAAGGGCCACACAAGGTAATTGTCCTTCACTCCTTTCTTTTTAGTTATTTCATTTTTTTCCTTTGTTACTTTATAAATGTAATTTGTGTTAACAGATTCTTTGTGTTTTAATCTTTAATGGATGCATGAATAATCTATGTTTCATAAGTCATACTATAATTATTAGATTTGTTGTGCTCTGAAGTGTAGAATAGGTTTAATCATCAATTTTTTACAATTCTAACATTTACTTATGAACAATAGTTAACTACAATCATATACTATAGGTACCCGTAGCCATAGGAATGACCTTACTTTCTTTACTATTTTATAGTTTATGATTTTCTAGTAACTATAATATTTTTACTAGATTGTTTTAGTAGTTTCCAGTCTTTGAAAGCACATATAGTGCTAGTATCATCCAAAGTCTACTAGCCCTGGTTGATGATTCAATGAAGTTCTTTCCAAATATTAAGTGGATTGTTTAGTTAAGTTTTCCCCTCTGAATTGTGTGATCACTACCATGTTTACTAGACACTAGTAAGGACTCTACATTTTTGGCACCATTTTCAAGGATGGTGCTACTCTCAAATATTGGTTCCTTACATTTTCAAGCTTTCCTAGTTTAAAATTGTATTTTAGTAGTAGGACTATTAGGTTTAATCTTATCAAATACTAGAGAATTCAACTAAGATTTTGCAAGATCCATTTCCATCCAAAGACATATCTATTGTATGCGGAGGCAGAGCGACTCTTTGGGAAGATTCCTCCCTTCAACAAGCCAACAAGCTAGAGTAGATATTGGTGACTAAATTTATCAAAGAAGGGTACTACTAAAGAAGAATCTTCCCTTTCACCAACATCTACTAAAAATATAG
The DNA here is from genome assembly GCA_007258455.2 of Sequoia sempervirens. Taxonomy (NCBI): domain Eukaryota; kingdom Viridiplantae; phylum Streptophyta; class Pinopsida; order Cupressales; family Cupressaceae; genus Sequoia; species Sequoia sempervirens. The sequence goes on from VDFB02000015.1 coordinate 180,825,526, forward strand.
AGGGAACCTTCCAAACAATGGGTGATGTAGTAGTGGATGATCCACCTGAACATGTGACCGTTGAATTCCCAATTACCAACCAAGAAAGGGCTATTTTTTTGAAGAGTATTCCTCCTTCAACATTACCAATTTTCTATGGTTTCGTGATTGAGGATCTAGAAACATTCTAGTTTGAGTTTAATGTCTTATGCAAGAGATATTAATATACAACTGATGATCATAAGCTCAAGTTATTCCCTACTACTCTAAAAGATGTTGCCTTGAGATGGTTTATGGGATTAGGTAAAGATGTTGTTCCATATTAGGATACCATGAAAACAAAATTCTTAGAGAAATACCAAGATTATTGTAAAGGATTTGATAGGAGAAGAGATGATATCTTTAGGATGACTCAGAAAGAGGATGATCCACTGGAAGAATATGTCAAAAGGTTTCAATTTTTCTTGAAGAAAAACCCACAGAATAAGCTCTCAGAGGAATCATTGAAGCTTGTGTTCCTAAGAGGAGTTAATGAAGATTTTATGGATTCCCTCAATCATATTGGGCATGGTGATGTGTCTCAATTACACTATGAATAAATTTGCAGGGTTTGGATAAACTACTCTAGGACCTTCACCAAAAGGTCAAGAGGAGAAAGAACATCCATCATTGACAAGACATCTAATGGGGTTTCAAGAGTGTATTTAAGTAACCTACTATCCAACATGGAGGATATCATAAGTCACTTGGCTACTCAGTTGGAAACTCCGCATATAAAGAAGAAATAAGAAGAGGTTAAAGCTCTATGCTCACTACATATTGCCCCAATTGTAGACAAAGAATAAAAAACTGCAAGTGCAAGAAGGTTGCTAGTATTACAGAGGACAACTAAGAGAAACCTGATTTTCAACCACTTGAAGGAGAATATGGACAATAATTTTCCAATTCTCAAAGAAGGCCATGGTAGCCAAGAAAATTTATGCCACAAGACCATCTTAATTTAAATACATCTTTTTCTATTGCTAATCAAAATTTCTCTTCTTGGAATTCTTAGCCCTAGAAAACTAATAAAAATCAATGACAAAACCCTCAACAAAAATGGAACTAGTAGAAACCAAATTCTTGGCTAGAACAAAATTTTCAAGGTTCCAATTATAACCATTAATGGCCATTGCAGAAAAACCAGTGGTAGCAAAAAAATGTGAATTACAAATAGCCCTTGCTTCCTTTTGAGCCACAACAATAAGCTATCATGGCTAATCTCCCAAATACATCTTAGCCATCTAGACCACCACAATTACCTACCAAACATGCACCTAACCCTAACAACAAGCTTGTTCAACAAGCTTATACTAATAAGGCTATATAATGCCCCACTTATGGGGTAGAGGTGAGTTATGTCCACCTCAGGTCAGGGAAGACACTAGCTAGACCTCCATCCCCCCAAATCACTGAAATGGAGGATGGGAGATAATTCACCTCTAGAACCGAGGTCAAATTAGGTAAACTAGACTACCTCAAGTCCAAAGCCTCCTTTGCTTGAGTGTTTAGCCATTCAAACACATCAAACCCAAGATAAGACACACTTGTTGGGTCAACTTAAGGATATCAGTATAAATATTCCATGCATCCAATCTATCAAGGATATCCCAATCTCTACAAAGATAGTGAGGGACCTATGTCTTAAGAAACTAGGGACAAAGAGGAAGGACCCTTAGATAGTTCATGTCCTAGGAAACGTTGTTGATATTATGCTAGGGAACATAACTGTCCCTAAATACACATACCCTAGTAGTCAAATAGTGGATGTTAAGATTAATGGGACCCTTATCAAGAATACCTGGATTGACCTAGGGGTGGCAATTAATGTCATGACTAAAGAGATAATGCAATTACTTCAGTTAGCTAACCTTAGACCTACACCAACTATTTTATAGTTTGTAGATAGGTCAATAGTAAAACCTGAGGGAATCATTGAGGATTTATTCATTTCCTTAGATTCATGAGAGTATCCTCCAGACTTTATAGTCTTGCAGCCAAAATTTAACCTTGCAAGATATCCACTCATGTTAGGTAGACCATGGTTAGCTATAGTTGATGCATTCATAAGTTGTAGGTCTGGGAATGTGATAATATCTAATGGGATTATAACAAAGAAATTGGTTCTCTATCCACCAACCCAACCTCATGAGAACCTAGAGCAAACTATACGGCCTACCTTGGATGAAGAAGATCATTACTCACTAAAAACTCTCATGACACTAGAACGCAACCCTTTGTTAGGAAATCAAGATGAAGATGACTTAATGGACCATATCATATGAAACAATTGCGGTAGGGACCTATAACAATAAGACTATTTCTGATGTCTGCAAGATCTACTGTAGAACATTATACATGCAAATTCATGAGAAGTATCCTAACTTTTCCATTCCCTTTTTCTACAATAGTGTGTTCCCAATATTAGTGGCCTTTATCTCCCATATGTGCAATCAGAACCCAAAACATGGGAAATTATTCCATGTAAAACGCTAAACGTCAATAATGGATTAACTAAAAAATAGCATAATTCTCTAAACATTGTGTTATAGGCACATGCAACAACCTTTGAATGGGACTACCATGATATGAAAGGAATTAATCCAGAACTTTGCATGCATGGGACCTATATGAATAATGGTTGCAAGACAATTAGATAGCCCCAAAGGAGAATGAACCATGTCTTACAAGATATAGTCAAGACTGAGTTACAAAAGCTACTAGATGCAGGCTTCATTTATCCAATTTCTGATAGCCAATGGGTGTCACCATTAGTCATTGTTCCTAAGAAGGGAGGAAAATTGAGGGTATGTGTAGACTATATGGAGCTGAATACAACCACAAGAAAGGATCACTTCCCCCTACCATTCATTGACTAAGTACTTTACTCCTTAGTAGGGAAAACGTAATTCTTTTTCTTGGATGAGTTTAGTGGCTATAACTAGATAAAGATAGCTCTAGAGGATCAGGATAAGACTATATTTACATACCATTGGCTTATCTCTTCCTATTTTGTTCTTCCCTTTAGACTGTGTAATGCCCCAACAAATTTTTAGAGGGTAGTGCTAAGTATATTTTTAGAATATGCTCATGATTCCATGGAAATCTACATGGATTACTTCAATACATATGGAAACACCTATGAAGAAGCACTCAACAATTTGGAAAAGGTTTTGAAAAGGTGTAAAGAACATAACATATCATTGAGTCGTGAAAAATGTTTCATGATAATGACTCAAGGGATTCTTCTAGGAAACTTCATGTCAAGTGAAGGTATTCATGTGGATGCCAAAAATATTGAGATCATTTCTACACTTCTTGTGCCATAGAAGTAAAAATATGTTAGGAGATTTTTGGGCCATGCGAGTTATTATAGGAGATTTATCAAATATTTCAGCAATATTGTAGCACCATTTTTTTCTTACTCACCAAAGACATAGAATTTGAATGGACTATAGAATGTCAGTGTTCCTTTAAAGAACTTAAGATAGCCTTAACACAAGCACCTACCTTAAGAGGGCCAAATTGGACACTTCCTTTCCATATATACACTGATGCTTCAGATTTTGCAATAGGAGCAGTCCTGGGATAGAAAGAAGTGAATAAAGAATATGTCATCTACTATATTAGCAAGAATTTGCAAGGAGTTGAGCTTAACTATACTATCACTAAGAAAGAGATGTTGGTAGTTGTTTATGCTATCAACAAATTTAGGCATTATATCACTAGTTATCAATTCTTCATTAACATATATCATACATCCATAAGATAATTGATGAACAAACCTGTAGTTGGGGGAGGCTAGTTAGCTGGATGCTCTTACTATAGGTGTTTGACATAAATATAGTGGATAAGCCAGCGAAAGCTAATGTGGTGGTAGATTTCCTATCTAGGTTGCCTGTACAAATAGAAGAAGGTGTTTTGGATGACTCTTCTAGATGAGTATTTTTTTTCTCTCATAGTACACACACCATGGTTTTCTGAGATTGTAAATTACCTAGTGGCAAGGTAGATTCCATCACATTTCTTTCCTAGAGAAAAGAGACAGTTGGTGCATAAAATCTTTCCATGTTCTTGGGTAGCTAGTTACTTATTTTGCATTGCTCTAGATAATATCATGAGAAGATACATAAAATAAGATGAGGTCTTTGACATTCTAAAACCTTGTCATGATGAGCCATGTGGGGGTCATTTTGCAGCCAAAAGAACAACATTTAATATCTTGAAAACATGTTACTATTGGCCAACTCTTCACAAGGATTCAGTAAAGTATACCAGAAGTTGTGACAGATGTCAAAGGATGGGAAAACCAACTTGGTCAGATGAAATGGCTTTGCATCCATAGATAGCATTAGCACCATTTGAAAATTTGGGGCTTGACTTCATTAGCCCAATTTCACTAGCCTCTAATAATAAAGAGTATATCTTAGTGTGTACATACTATTTGACACAATGGCTTGAAGTAAAGGTATTTCAATTTTAAGATATGGAAATGTAGCTAAGTTATTTATGAAGATATATTTACCAGGTATGGAGTACCTAGAGAAATTTTCATTGATCAAGGTCCCCAATTCACTTCTAAGCTTATTTATCAGTTGGTTAAAGAATACTCAATAAGACACAAAAAAATCCATACCTTATCATCCCCAAGCTAATGAGAACATGGAGGTTACAAACAAAGAGATTGAGAATATTCTGACCAAAACAATGCAAATTCACATAAAGGACTGGGCATCAAGATTACTTGAAGCAATGTGGGCCTACAGAACAACATGGGAAACTACTATAGGTTTTACAACTTATGAGTTATTTTATGGTAAAGCAATATTTTTTCCAATAGAGTTTGAGTACAAGACACTTAGGGCAACAGTGGATTTAGGCATGGATTTGACATAAGCATGGAAAGAGAGGTTACACGGTTTAAATGGATTGGATGAAATTAGAATGGAAACAATGCATCAGACAGAGATCATTCAAAAATAGAGGACCAAGTGGCACAATGCATTTATAAAGTTCAAAGAGTTCAATATAGGTGACTGGGATTTACTATATGATTCTAGGTACAAAGATCAAAAGGGAAAGTTATCGTCAAGATGGTTGGGACCCTAAAAAATTCAACAATTATTTCCTAATGGAGCAATTAAGTTACAAACTATAGATGTAGTCATTTTTCATATTACTGGTAAATGGACATAGATTGAAGATATATACACATACAAATCAAAAAATGACTTTATTATTTCATTGATGCATCTATATGGTCAAAATCATGATTTAGATACAAATAATCTATCGCAAGATAATACCTCAGCAATAGATACAACCGATTCTCATAGTTCCTCAGTAGGTGACCTACACAGTTCATCTCCTAAGGTTACTCAGGTATAATTTACTATGAAACAATTTTATGCACACACAACACAATTACAATGCTTCAAAATCTTCCTCCAACAATTTTGCATACTACTGAAGGGACCTGTAACTTCATGTGTTAAAGCTTATGCAATTCAATTCGGGCCCTATTTTAGTAGGGACATGTAGTTTGATACATGTGAATAGTCACAATTCAGTTTGGGACCTGATACAAAAGGTACCCACAGCACTGTCTGTCAGAATGTTTAAAAATTTGTGCTACAAGAATTGTAATTCATCACCTTTCATTTCATATTTTCTTACACATGCAGCATTAGTCCTATCATATTAAGTACATGTAGCATGCTCATTCCATTCTGTATTACAGATTTTAGTTTCAAATAATCGAACTACCACTTCATATCTCACCATCCGTACATTCCACTTCATTTTATTACATGTGCCACCCTATAATTCATTTACTCATACACTACAATTAAATCTTGTCAAAATCAATATCAAATTGTGGATGCTCTACAATAAGCCTCACACACATGAAATTTTGTAATGCCCCGCCAAGCAACCCCAAAGGATAGTAATACATCTAACATTTATGGCACCAATTTTTTTTAAAAGTACTAACATACGTCATAATAATCATAAATCACATGAAATGAAACTAAACATGAACTACATATAACAAATCCCTCGGGTTTACATGACTGCATTACTTTTCACAACAATATTACATCACATGAAGGGTAAGTATACACCAGTAACCACAAAATAACATGAACATGGTCAACACATTAATCAAGGATTACAATATTACAATGCCGCTTCCCAACATGAATGGGGAAGATACAATCAAATGGAATGATACATTTGAAATGAAGGAGTACAAAGCTACAATACTGGATTCAACTCTGGTTCAACTTAGGAGTCACTGAAAGGTACAATTTTACACCTCACGATCAACGACTGGGGACACAATGGAGTACATAGCATGTTCCACCAAACCATGTGGACCCGAAGGCCCACCTCCCATGCTAAGAGATGACAAGAAGGAATCCCAACTAAACCATCATACAAAACAAGGATACAAGACTTCACAACAAGATCTACAATAAAATAAGACAATCTCCAGCACAAGATATAACCAACACAAGATGTGCCCAACATAAGGAATAACCAATAAAGCATCAACATACAAATGCCAACATGTGCTTCTAGAGGCCCATGAATAACATAGAGGGAAACAAAGCATACATGGTTGTTAAAGGAAGAGTGTCATCGCAATGTTGCATGGGTTACCCCGGCGAATCTTCCTAGGCCCCGGCCCCCAACTTAGGTTACCCTGGTGACCTCTTACGAAACCTGGCCCCACATGCAATCCAAAGCGGAATCGATTATCTTTCATAAAGACAAGATAATGATCTTTCCATTCCAGGCCTTCTCAACTCATCTCAAGCCCATACAATCACTTGAGCCATGAGTGAGGCATTCACTTATATCTTGTTAATGTGTGATTCTATCCAAAACCCCTAATTAAATATTAACGTTTTCACTTGATTAATAAACTTCCAATGAGTTACCTCGGGGCCTCTTCCGGGTCCCGGCCCCCATTGAAAGCCACTCCCCTTATGAGCAACAAAACTCAAAAGATACTATCAGGGTAAGTCCCCATGCACAACATATAAAGCCACATGGTAAATTGCATTAAGCAAGACATACACCATCCTACACAAAATCTTCATAACGAAACTATTTTCAAGTGCAAGGCTAAACCCATAACATCAAATAAATCATACAAGCAATAGTTCACAAAGAACCAAAAGTGAAGGCCAATAATAAAGCAACACCTTTCTTTCCCTTTCTCTGGAAGACTGATAAATCACTAAAACAAGGGATTTCCCATGGCAAGATCAACAAGATCTCAAAAGACTAAAGTTAAACCACAATTTACAAATCAACAAGTGATGACCTCACAACAAGAACTTCAACTCAGGCAATAACCAACATAATCCACCACAATTACCAACGACAATGTCAAACAACAATACATCATGATTATACCTCAACAAGCATTCACAACAGCTTGGAACTCGCTTTTCAAGAAAACCCACAATATCAAATAAACATAAAGACATCCCTCCCACATGTATACTACTAATTCATCAACCAATAATTCAAAGTTGTATAAGTTAAACATCCTATTAATCTCATCAACAACTTACTTAAATTAAAGGCTATACATCACAAATAACAATCTACTTTTTCTAATCCAAACATTAAACTAACATTTTAACAAAAAAATCTCTATATCCTTAAACACGTATGAGTAAATACATAGATATCATTCTATGTATGAATTTATATAAATATCTATGGATGTAACTTGGTATATAATCAAATAAGACTTTGTTTCATCTAGCTTAAAATAATTTATGTTAAATTCAGACATATAGATGTATATACATATATACAATTCTAATCATTATTGGAAGCCATATTATCAATTTTTATTATAATTAATTTACATGGATACAACATCGTATTAATATATTATTGTTTACTTGCACACAGTTTTATGCAGTCCAAAATTAAGAACCCTATGAAGAAAAACTAATCCTAACAACCATCAATGACCCTACCATGTCAGTAGTAGAAGAAAGAAAATGTATATTATAAGTGTTACAGTGAACTAAACCAAAGAAAACTTGATATGAGAGTTATCTGCTGATTCAAAGTATTTCTAAGGTAACAAGGTAAGGTATACACTCACATCCAATGACCTAAGTAAACTTTCAACATAGCTATAGTAAGATCATCTATGTAATCACAGTGATCTTATAAGCTTCAAACAGAATGGTGAACACAGTATGGAGTTAATACAATTTCCTATGCATGACGACATATACACCATTCGGTCTGAATGATAGTAATTATATCATACTTACTATCGAATTCACTAATACATTTTTTAATGAAAATATCTCATTTGGTTTAACCATAAATGAAGACAGTAGTTTTATTTTCAAGTGCAGCAACTGTGATAGATTGTCAATAAAATCAAGAAAGTTATTCAAATATTTAAACTCTTTATTAAGTTCCAAGTGTTGTGGATGAGACTGCATGATGACGGAATCAGAGGTATTACTTAAACCTATAAACTTCCTAATATGAACAAGTGCCACAACAGAAATAGGTTGATAATGAAAACAGAGAGATCATTTAAACCTATAAACCCTACCATGTTCAAGTGCGCCACTATGATAGGTTGCAAATAGAATCAGAGAGACTATCTAATTTACTACACCTTTGCAAGTCTAACAATTGTAGTTGTGACGGGTTGCCAATGGTTTCAGGGAGGCTATTTAATTATGTACACTGCCTCAACTCTAAATGTTGTAACTGTGATAGGTTGCCAAGTATATTAGAAGGTGAATATTGGAATTTGGATATATTGCCATCTACATGCGTTTATTATTGTCAAATACCAAATGTTATCCCCAAGACTGAAGGGAAAGAGAAAGGTGAGGTGCAAATACGTGACTTAAGAGTAGGAGAAATAAAGTACAACTTTTCTATTTTGAACTAGACACATTTCAGTTTGGTGGTGAGTTTCCAGAGACGCGCTCAAGTTTGAAGTTTGGAAATTAGTCTTCACCAAAATCAACATAAACTCTCTATTATTTTAGTAATTGACAATATTTTATTTTCAAGTGCTGGAACTGCGACAGATTGTCAAAGAATCAAGCAGGTTATTTAAACCTTTGAAATTTCCTATTATGTTCAAGTACGTGGCTGAGACAGATTGACAATGAAATCTGTGAGATATTTAAAACTTTAAACTTCCTATTATGTTCAGATGCCACAGCTAAGACAGGATGATAATGATATCAGAGAGATTATTTACATTTACACCCCTCCACAGTCTAAATACTATGACAAGGCATGTGAACCGTTCACAAAAAGCCTCTAAGAATTATGATCTGGTGGACTCCAGTCTCTACACGTTCCTCTTAGCCTTCACATCACCGTAACCTTCAGTCCATGAAATTCCGACAATCCTATGAACAAAGGTCTAATCTTATTGGGTTCCATGATTGATGAAGAGCCCTCAAATGAGGAATAGTTTAATCTAGACACTTATTGGTGTTGTCTATGGTGGTCAGACATTTGGAGAACAACTCGTGATACCCAAAACAAAATCCCTGTAATAAAATCAACTTGAAAATTTGGGCAGACTCCATTGGTGCTAACAACATGTTTAATTAATTTCTCAAGAAATCAAGAAGAGACCCACAAATAAGGAAGAAAGTTGTTCTTAAGAGAACCCGAGAAAGAACATAGTAGAAATTGTGGGGCGGTGAAGGATTATAAACGGAGGCTTAACTATATGTCTTGCATGCAAAGTTTAATCAAAATCTCTAAACCTCCTATTGGTGTCTTGGATGATTTCAGAACACACATAAAGGGCTTGAAGACACAGCGAAAACAATGTTCTTAAAATTTTGCCAACTTCAATGCAAGAGACATCAAAAAAGTATTAAGAAAGAATAGCAAGGCTTCATCCCTTACCTTAGCCGCGTCCTTATCATATCTAGTGGCACAACATGCACTACCCAAGCAATAGCACGTAGAATCGAATTTGGAAGCATACTTTGCATATTCCAAACGAAATAAGTAGACCAGGTATATAAATTCAGGCCATAGTGATTTATGTCCTCGTTTCCCTTCCAACCTCCCCTACGAGCCGTGCCATGATACCATCCAGTTTTCTCTCCATCCCAAGTTGAGATCACCCCCGAATACCAGTCAAAAGAAAAACTATAATCTCCCCCTCAAAATGGAACGCTTAAGCATGCAGAACCGCCATGCCACTGTACACGCAGAACCGCCATGCAACTATACATGCAGATCTTCCATGCAACTGTACATGCCCAATTTCTCTTTAGCTCACCCCCCAGAATTTGTTTGAAAACTCCACCAATAAGACCTATTGACCAGCCGATAAAGCATGAGATTACTCAAAGAAGATAACCAAAAGGCCGAAGAAGCTGGGTGTGTTAACGAAATCTCAGATATGGACTTCATTTGAGCGGTTACAACACATTTGATCTCGACAGACTTATTAATTTATTTATTATATTATTATTATTACTTCCACATTCAATTATATTTTATTTTAATATTAAATTTTATTATATATACATATTCCCAAGTCGAGTGAGGATTACTTAAAGGTGATGATTAGAAATAATGCTAGCATACAAATAGAATATGGCTTAAATCTCAACTCGAGTCAAAGACCCTTATTTATCAAACTATTTTAATTTAAAAAACCAAACACATAAAATCAAATAATCTAAATCATGAAATGGTGAATCAGGGTGGGGCACTACATCCTCCCCCCCAAGGATTCAACTTACTCCTGGAAGTCGCATGGTTAAATGTAGCATTCATAATTATAAGAGTCATCAAAATTCAAGTAACCGAATATGAAAATGACCAACGACATGTCATCACAAGTTAAACATTATAATAACGATATCAACATGACAACACAATCCAAAAAAGTGGAAGAACAACCAAGACAATTGACAAAACATAAAAACCATACTGACTGTGTTACACAGTGGGGGTACATATTCTCATCAAGGATGATGGAAAAGTTGGGAAACCTTCTTGTCAACTCTATTTTTCCACATTATTCCCATTGGGTTTCATGAGGCTCGCCCAGTCCTGCCAGAGCAGGTGGAATCGAGGCTTACTACCTGCAATCCTGCATAAAAGAAAACATTGTGTACACCATATATATATATATATATATATCAAATCAACCTAGTGTAGAAGGAATTGTCGTGTCGTATGCCTCTCATGAATGAGTGATACAACATCGTCCTTCTAACACTCTACAATTAGTGATACATCATAAACAATTATCAATAACAATTACTAATCAGATGCAACCATAGTATTAAATCCACATGTTAAACATAACCAATTAATTACCTTCATCATCAAGATTCGAAGCCGACTACCAAAAAATCATAAACTAAGATGGAAACATAACACATTAGCACTAGTTATTCATGCTAATTCATTGCCAAGATACACATTTCTAGTTAAACTTCATCATTTAAATATCATGTACTACATTCTATTCATTACTCAATGCAAAATCTCACAATATATGTGTCACAAGATCATAATTTATGGCCTTTTCAGAACAAAAACATAATTATCACTTCAAAACACACATAATTTCAGATTTAACACACACATACACCGCATAAACACTCAAATTTACTTCACACCAGAGACACCACAAAGCAACTCAAGGGTAACATAAGAGTTCTAAAATGCATTTCAAGTAGGAAGGATATCGGTGTATTGCGCACTACACCGAGGGTCCTATCCATTCCACCGGATTTCTGCACCATTTAACCTACATCACCCAGAATCAAACTAGGGAAACCAATTATAGACTACACAAACAAACTAACACACCCTTACGAGTACGAGCAGCTAGGTCAACACAATGGGCGCATAGTGCCCCAGTGTATGAACCTATGCTTTGATACCAAGCTGTAATGCCCCGCCAAGCAACCCCAAAGGATAGTAATACATCTAACATTTATGGCACCAATTTTTTTTTAAAAGTACCAACATACATCATAATAATCATAAATCACATGAAATGAAACTAAACATGAACTACATATAACAAATCCCTCGGGTTTACATGACTGCATTACTTTTCACAACAACAATATTACATCACATGAAGGGTAAGTATACACTAGTAACCATAAAATAACATGAACATGGTCAAAACATTAATCAAGGATTACAATATTACAATGCCGCTTCCCAACATGAATGGGGAAGATACAATAAAATGGAATGATACATTTGAAATGGAGGAGTACAAAGCTGCAATATTGGATTCAACTCTGGTTCAACTCAGGAGTCACTGCAAGGTACAATTTCGCACCTCACGATCGACGACTGGGGACCCAATGGGGTGCATAGCACGTTCCACCCAACCATGTGGACCCGAAGGCCCAACCCCCATGCTAAGAGATGACAAGAAGGAATCCCAACTAAACCATCATACAAAACAAGGATACAAGACTTCACAACAAGATCCACAATAAAATAAGACAATCTCCAACACAAGATATAACCAACACAAGATGTGCCCAACATAAGGAATAACCAATAAAGCATCAACATACAAATGCCAACATGTGCTTCCAGAGGCCCATGAATAACATAGAGGGAAACAAAGCATACATGGTTGTTAAAGGAAGAGTGTCATTGCAATGTTGCATGGGTTACCCTGGTGACCTCTTACGAAACCCGGCCCCACATACAATCCAAAGTGGAATCGATTATCTTTCATAAAGACAAGATAACGATCTTGCCATTCTAGGCCTCTCAACTCATCTCAAGCCCATACAAGCACTTGAGCCATGAGTGAGGCATTCACTTATATCTTGTTAATGTGTGATTCTATCCAAAACCCCTAATTAAATATTAACGTTTTCACTTGATTAATAAACTTCCAATGAGTTGCCTGGGGGCCTCTTCTGGGTCCTGGCCCCCATTGAAAGCCACTCCCCTTATGAGCAACAAAACTCAAAAGACACTATCAGGGTAAGCCCCCATGCACAAGATATAAAGCCACATGGTAAATTGCATTAAGCAAGACATACACCATCCTACACAAAATCTTCATAACGAAACTATTTTCAAGTGCAAGGCTAAACCCATAACATCAAATAAATCATATGAGCAATAGTTCACAAAGAACCAAAAGTGAAGGCCAATAATAAAGCAACACCTTTCTTTCCCTTTCTCTAGAAGACTGATAAATCACTAAAACAAGGGATTTCCCATGGCAAGATCAACAAGATCTCAAAAGACTAAAGTTAAACCACAATTTACAAATCAACAAGTGATGACCTCACAACAAGAACTTCAACTCAGGCAATAACCAACATAATCCACCACAATTACCAACGACAATGTCAAACAACAATACATCATGATTATACCTCAACAAGCATTCACAACAGCTTGGAACTCGCTTTTCAAGAAAACCCACAATATCAAATAAACATAAAGACATCCCTCCCACATGTATACTACTAAGTCATCAACCAATAATTCAAAGTTGTATAAGTTAAACATCCTATTAATCTCATCAACAACTTACTTAAATTAAAGGCTATACATCACAAATAACAATCTACTTTTTCTAATCCAAACATTAAACTAACATTTTAACAAAAAAATCTCTATATCCTTAAACACGTATGAGTAAATACATAGATATCATTCTATGTATGAATTTATATAAATATCTATGGATGTAACTTGGTATATAATCAAATAAGACTTTGTTTCATCTAGCTTAAAATAATTTATGTTAAATTCAGACATATAGATGTATATACATATATACAATTCTAATCATTATTGGAAGCCATATTATCAATTTTTATTATAATTAATTTACATGGATACAACATCGTATTAATATATTATTGTTTAGTTGCACACAATTTGATGCAGTCCAAAATTAAGAACCCTATGAAGAAAAACTAATCCTAACAACCACATGCAGAGTCTCTAACAACCATCAATGACCCTACCATGTCAGTAGTAGAAGAAAGAAAATGTATATTATAAGTGTTACAGTGAACTAAACCAAGGAAAACTTGATACTAGAGTTATCTGTTGATTCAAAGTATTTCTAAGGTAACAAGGTAAGGTATACACTCACATCCAATTACCTAAGTAAAGGTTCAACGTAGCTACAGTCAGATCATCTACATAATCACAGTGATCTTATAAGCTTCAAACATAATGGTGAACACAGTATGGAGTTCATACAATTTCCTATGCATGACGACATATACACCATTCAGTCTAAATGATAGTAATTATATCATACTTACTATCGAATTCACTAATACATTTCTTAATGAAAATATCTCATTTGGTTTAACCATAAATGAAGACAGTAGTTTTATTTTCAAGTGCAACAACTGTGATAGATTGTCAATAAAATCAAGAAATTTATTCAAATATTTAAACTCTTTATTAAGTTCCAAGTGTTGCGGCTGAGACTGCATGAAGAAGGAATCAGAGGGATTACTTAAACCTATAAACTTCCTAATATGAACAAGTGCCGCAACAGAAATAGGTTGATAATGAAAACAGAGAGATCATTTAAACCTATACACCCTACCATGTTCAAGTGCGCCACTGTGACAGGTTGCAAATAGAATCAGAGAGACTATCTAATTTACTACACCTTTGCAAGTCTAACAGTTGCAGCTATGATGGGTTGCCAATGGTTTCAGGGAGGCTATTTAATTTTGTACACTGCCTCAACTCTAAATGTTGTAACTGTGATAGGTTGCCAAGTATATTAGAAGGTGAATATTGGAATTTGGATATACTGCCATCTACATTCGTTTATTATTGTCAAATCCCAAATGTTATCCCCAAGACTGAAGGGAAAGAGAAAGGTGAGGTGCAAATATGTGACTTAAGAGTAGGAGAAATAATGTACAACTTTTATGTTTTGAACTAGACGCATTTCAGTTTGGTGTCGAGTTTCCAGAGACGCGCTCAAGTTTGAAGTTTGGAAATTAGTCTTCACCACAATCAATGAAAACTCTCTATTATGTTAGTAATTGACAATATTTTATTTTCAAGTGCTGGAACTGCGATAGATTGTCAAAGAATCAAGCAGGTTATTTAAACCTTTGAAATTTCCTATTATGTTCAAGTACGCGGCTGAGACAGATTGACAATGAAATATGTGAGATATTTAAAACTTTAAACTTCCTATTATATTCATACGCCACAGCTGAGACAGAATGATAATGATATCAGAGAGATTATTTACATTTACACCCCTCCACAGTCTAAATACTATGACAAGGCATGTGAACCGTTCACAGAAAGCCTCTAAGAATTATGATCTGGTGGACTCCGGTCTCTACATGTTCCTCTTAGCCTTCACATCACCATAACCTTTAGTCCATGAAATTCCGACAATCCTATGAACAAAGGTCTGATCTTATTGGATTCCATGATTGATGAAGAGCCCTCGAATGAGGAATAGTTTAATCTAGACACTTCTTGGTGCTGTCTATGATGGTCAGACATTTGGAGAACAACTCGTGATACCCAAAACAAAATCCTTGTAATAAAATCAACTTGAAAATTTTGGTAGACTCCATTGGTGCTAACAACATGTTTAATTAATTTCTCAAGAAATCAAGAAGAGACCCACAAATAAGGAAGAAAGTTGTTCTTAAGAGAACCCGAGAAAGAACATAGTAGAAATTGTGGAGCGGTGAAGGATTATAAACGGAGGCTTAACTATATGTCTTGCATGCATAGTTTAATCAAAATCTCTAAACCTCCTATTGGTGTCTTGGACGATTTCAGAACACACATAAAGGGCTTGAAGACACGGCGAAAACAATGTTCTTAAAACTTTTCCAACTTCCATGCAGGAGACATCAAAATAGTATTAAGAAAGAATAGCAAGGCTTCATCCCTTACCTTAGCCGTGTCCTTATCATATCTGGTGGCACAAGATGCACTACCCAAGCAATAGCACGTAGAATCAAATTCGGAAGCATACATTGCATATTCCAAACGAAATAAACAGACCAGGTATATGAATTTAGGCCACAGTGATTTCTCTCCTCATTTCCCTTCCAACCTCCCCTGCAAGCCGTGCCATGATACCATCCAATTTTCTCTCCATCCCAAGTTGAGATCACCCCCGAATACTAGGCAAAAGAAAAACTGTAATCTCCCCCTCAAAATGGAATGCTTAAGCATGCAGAACCACCATGCCACTGTACATGCAGAACTGCCATGCAACTGTACATGCAGATCCGCCATGCAACTGTACATGCCCAATTTCTCTTTAGCTCACCCCCTGGAATTTGTTTGAAAACTCCACCAATAAGACCTATTGACCAGCCGATAAAGCATGATATTACTCAAAGAAGATAACCAAAAGGCTGAAGAAGCTGGGTGTGTTACCGAAATCTCAGATATGGACTTCATTTTAGCAGTTACAACGCATTTGATCTCGATGGACTTATTAATTTATTTATTATATTATTATTATTATTACTTCCACATTCAATTATATTTTATTTTAATATTAAATTTTATTATATATACATATTTCCAAGTCGAGTGAGGATTACTTAAAGGTGATGATTAGAAATAATGCTAGCATACAAATAGAATATGGCTTCAATCTCAACTCGAGTCAAAGACCCTTTTTTATCAAATGATTTTAATTTAAACAACCAAACACATAAAATCAAATAATCTAAATCATGAAATGGTGAATCAGGGTGGGGCAGTACACATTTAGTTAATCACATCCAACAAGTATCAATACTACACTACCATCATTAACATGGATTTCGAAAAGCTTTCATTATGTATTACATTAAATTTAGCATGATATCTATTTATTACATTTGTTTCCATATTCTTCAATCATACCCTTTTCCTATTTTTACATGACTTGAAGTGAGGTCACTTCAAACCTTAAGTTAGGGGGTAATATATCAGCCAAAAAAAATTGTTTTTCGCCACCAAAAGCCAAATATAGAAACAGACATGCAAACCCTTTTTGTCTAAATTCTTTTTGCACCTTTAACTTTGAGTTGTTGATATCAGTTGTCAATTCCCTAGATCCTAGATTTTAAGAACCCAATTTTAGTTGAATTAAGCTAATACAGAGGGGCAGGGGATGTAACAGTTGTAGTTATAATGGAAATTGCATGTGAGCATAGCAGAGGGTTTGAAGGTGGTTAAGTTGAAATTGAGTTGAAGTTCTAAGACTATTGAGTAGAGGTAGAGTATTTCACCATGGGAGGTGAAATTATCTAAAGAGAACCATAAGATCTCAAATAGATATTGGAAGACACATTACGTCTTCACATTTTCACAAGGACTGGTTGGTTGGATTACTTTCTCAAATTGACAAAGTACAATGACTAGGAAATTTTCAGCCACATTACAATTTGATGAGGCCACCATCAAGGGTTTGAAGGTGGATGCTTCAAAGGTGTAAATTGCACAAGTGTCAGGTCTACCAATGGTTGGAGCTGAGTTTCTTGCTCGAGAAAATGCAGTTACAGCTAGATATGAGTTCAACAAGCTAGGACATAACATAGACTCCTCATCACAAGGTACCAAAAGACTATTATTGCCATGGGTATGGGCCTCTTGTGCCTCTTATATCATTGAGTACATTACATGTGATGGTAGACTATCTCTATTGTATACCGTTCATTTCAAATTGTCAAGTCATCTTTGTAAGAATCTATTGGTCAATGTGCCCAATTATCTTTATAATTTTCTCAAAAGAATGGGGTCAGAATATCAGAAGAATCAGAGTGATTCAACCTTATCACATTATTATTTGATAACCTTTTTAGTAAAAATGAGTCATAGGATTCATCACCCTTAAGTTTCTTGGGAGGATTTTGTAGCTTGTCAAAATATTAATAAAATCCTTGAGGAACCTACAAAGCCAGAGGCCCCAAAATCACCTACTAGACCTATAAGAGAAACCCCTCCTGCTTCACTTGTGGATTCACCTACCTGAATCCAAAGTGTACTTGAGGAACAAGATGTGCAATATTTACCACATGCAACCTCTAGGAAACTTACAACACAAGAGACTTCATCTTCCTTTAAAAAACCTAGGACTAAGAAAAAGAGAGGTAGATCATATATACCTTCTAAACTACTAAAGACAAAGAAGGGTACACAAGAAATGGAATCCACCCCACCTACGCATTCAGGATATTTGAAGAAGAAATGTATTATGAGAGGAAGTGTGGAGAATCTAGCAGAAGAAGCAAGGGATAAAGGACAATAGGAAGAAAATTTTATGATGGTTGATACTGATTTAGAAATGAAAGGGAAATCCTCTAAGAATGTAAATGTACCTATAAAAAAAAGTGGTATATATCTACCACCTCTGAGTCAAACTCAGAGGATGTATTTGTTGCCAATAATACAAGAAAGAAAACCCTAGTTAGCCCTAGTGATAAGGGTTATGATTATACATGGGGTTGTGATGAACAATTTTTAGAAGCAGAGGAAATGTTTTTAAAAGATAGAAATGTTAAGAAGGAGCTACATGAAGCTCTAGAAAGAACTAAACAACTAGAGGAACTAGTTCAGAATTATGAGAGGAAGGATAAAGAAAGGGAGATAAAAATACAAGAGTTGGAAGAGAAACTACAAATATATGGACATGGAACAAAACTAGACTTGTTGGCATAACTTCCTAGTGTCAAAACAGGGAGTAAAGAACTTACCAATGAAAATTAGAAGCCCCCCTGCTACAAAAACACCTACATATCATACAACTCTATCCCTTGGTTACCAACTACGGAAGATTACTCAAGAATTTTCTCAATAAAAGGAAAAGGAAGAAATGATGGTAGAGCATACAAAGATAGTAGAGGGTAAGGACATTGAGTTGATTAAGTTAACAATAAAACTGGAAGAGATAGCAAACAAGGCTTCCAAAATTATCATATGTAGACCCCCAACCAGAACTTATGCCTTATTTCTCTAGGAAATTTTTTTGAGTCTTCAATTCAGTAGGTTGATAAGCAACTAGCCAGTTTCCATGAGCAGAAAATATGATTTCCTTAACATTTTTGTTGACTCTACACCAGATGAGTAGGACTAACTTTGTGAGTATTATTTACATAACTATGTAGTGCTAGAGGAGATAGAATGGAACTCCTTGATGTTTGTGGGGGATTTATAGGTAAGGGCACTAGCATCCTATTTTAGAAATGAAATATTCAAGGGTGAACTCATGGAGGAATATGAGGAGAGAGAAAAATTAATTTCTCTCCCAGTGAGAAAGGAATCCAAGGACCTTGCTGCAATCATAAATGAATGGTTACAACTTTTGGAGTACAAAGGACCAATAGGAAAGATCATGAGATTGAGGATGTAGGATTACAATAGAATGTACACATTGATAGTTGGATTGGTTCATCATTGTTACAAGTATGTGCAGTAGAGATGGGACAGTTTCACTCCAGAATTACAGAGGAAAGATCCTATTGTGCATTTTTTGCACACACGCCCCACTGAGGAGGGGACCCTCTTTCCTTTTTCTTCTTTCATCGTTTTCTCATCGTAGGGTCCTGACTTTGTCCCCTTAAGGGATAGATCATGTTGGTCATTTTGGTTGTTTTGGTGTTCAATCTTGCTTCATCCTTGTGCTCAACATTCTGACCCATCTCGATGATCTTGACAAACTTTGAACTTTTATTGGGCCCCCCCTTGAATTATCCATAATTGAAATTTCACCTTTTGAAGGAATTGGCTAAGTCCAGGAGGAAATTTTAGTTAATCCAAGCTAGCTCGAATTAGCTGAACCTTAATCTGGTTGGCTAATCTGAGGTCCCTTGGATTAGCTGAAATTCAAAGCTTGAGCCCATTCACTGAATCCGTACTACCTGGAATTAAATGCAGGATGTTTTGGGAATATAACACTATTTGATTGATTATTTATTCATTTGCTTTTCAGCATTCAGTGTATGATTTGGAAACTTTCCTTCTTGCTGCCCCAAATTGAAACTTCATAGATTTCATTTTGGATTTGTTGTGATCATTTCACCCATTCACGCGTCCTTTCATTCTAAGGTAACTTGGGGTGACTTTTGTGTGATTTCCATCTGCCATTGACTTTGTTTTGAATCTCATTCCGTGGGAGCTTTGGTCGCAAGTCTAGTGACTTATTTGTGTGGATTGATAGACATTTCCTTTGGCTTCATGTGTATTAAAGGTATGGGTTTTTCTCTACATTTTCTTTTCTCACCTTCGAACATGCTTTGGTTTCCTTGTCAATGGTTTTTTGGTGCACGGGTTCTGCCTTGGTTTTCTCCCTCCTTTTCTTTGGTTTCAATTTTGGTTTCGTTCTTAAACTTTTTGTTTGATTGCATCGAACTTTGGTCAGGATTGGGGGGCTTGTTTCTTGGCATTTTTTGATGGATTTCTAAGGTACATTTTGGAACTAGGGTTTTCATTCAAAGAAAGCATGTTGAATATAATGTTAATGTCAATTGAGAAAGGTGTTTTCTATAGATTTGAAGGACATATTGGAAGATTTGTTAAACCCTTGTCTTTTTTCACATCGCATTTTGAAACCCTAGCATTTGATTTCATGGATTCGTTGATAGCAACTTAGATTTTGATGATTTTTGGTCGTTTCACCCATTCAAAAAAAGTGCTAAACTCAAAAAATGATATCAAATTGGGTCATGGCTTTGCATTTTGAACTGACTGGTTTTTCGCCTAGGAAAATTTTGATGAGGGAAAGTTCAGTTAATACAAGATAGCTCAGATTAGCCGAACCTTAATCTGGTCAACTAATCCAAGGTCCCTCGAATTAGCCGAAATTCACCCTTCTGTGATCAAAACTCTGAAATTCACTTCACGAACCAAAACTCCATCTTGAATCATAAACTTTCATGCAACTATGACATTTACCATCATCATTTCAACATTCTTTGCATTCCAAATGGCATCGGACCAAATCTCCAAACTAAGATTCAGTCAGTTGAGCCGAGCTAGTCTGGATTAGCTGAACCATAATCCACCCGGCTAATTCGAGCTAGCTCAAATTAGATGATTTTCTTTGTGTCTACCCAAAGGTTCCTCATATGGATTGTTAGATCATTTTAATTTGAATTGGGGTCATTTTTGATACATTTGTGAGTGGAATTCCTCCTTTGGAATGAAATTTCAAGTACAAGATGGATTCATTATGGCTAAATTTGTATTTATTGCTTATTCATTGGTTCTTGCATTTATGGACTGGATTAATGTTCTCATGTAATCATTTAGAGTTCATGATGTTTTTTTAGTGAGCATTTATTAGTATCATCTTGCTTGCATGAATCAAATGTTATTGGTAGAATCGATAATGTTGATGAATTATGCTATTAGTTGCATCTTGGTAATTGGTGTTTTCCTCTAACAGATGCAAGGTGAAGTGAGTCCCGATAAGAAGACAAAGGTTTCTCTTGTACAAGAAGAGGTTAGGAAGAGGTAGGAGAGAATGAAGTGTGATTATAAGGGCATCTGGCCAGAGACTAGGATTGAATCAGCTTGTTCAAGCATCAAAGATATGAACATGGGGCATGTTGATTATGACTTTCAGATTTTCACAAAAGTATGTATGGTGACTCACCTACTAAGTTAGCTCAAGTTCTCACCCACACTGGCCTTGCAGAAGCTACTAGTTTCCCTCCTAGACAGTTGTACCTAGAGTTGATCTTGGAATGTGCAAAACATTATGATTCTATCAAGAGAATTAGCATTGGCCCACAAGGAAGGATCATGGAAAATCTCATGGAAGATTCCATTACATAAGTCTTCAATATTGCTTCACACCACCACTTGATCGAGGAGATAAACATTGGTGAGGCATCTAAGTTTTATGATGAAAACCGAAATAGAGCATTGGAGATCATGAATAAATCTTGGATACTCAAGTCGAAGCCTCATTATTCCAAGCTGCCCAAGCAATTACACAAAAGTGACTTTAAAATGGAGTACCATGATATGATAACCCTTCTAGGTAGGGTAATGAAATGGAATAGGCTCACATCTTCTAGTCTTGGATGTTCTTCCCCATAACATGAATTGTGGCCAATAATCATTATCACTGGGTGAGGATCATAAGCAACAACTTATATTCTCAACTGAGAAGTGTACAAGAAACTAGAAAATTCACTATGGCATTGTACTTTGCATACATGTTGGCACATCAGAAAAAGTACAAGGGTTTCAGCAGCAAGGGAGTGTTGGGAAAAGACAAAATTTGGGATGTATATCCTTAGTTATAGCATAAGACTTCCAATTTTACGAGGGAAAATGATGCCTTCTTCATGTTCATTCCAAGGTTGTTGCAGAATGCACTTCATGTTAGGAAAACCACAGATGCTATGGATTTGATCAAGTAGCATGGGAAATGGTTCATACAGTTTCCCAAGTTTTCATACATACGAGTGCATGGATCCCCTGTCGTCCCACTCAGATTACCTAGATACCCAACCAAGAAGCTTCTGATGCTAGAGCTAACAAGGAAGATGGTGCCCTTTGAGGAAATTCTACAGTTTGATGTGAAAAAGATAGTTTTAGGGTTTGAAATTCCATTGACAATTGGGACTCTAGAATCATGTCCTTCCATTCAAAGTGCCCAACATTCAGAAAATGAAATTGCATAGTTTGAGCTCTACTCCCACACAAATAGGAATCATTTTGACCCATATGGTAAAGCTATAAAGTTGTCTAATAGGACCTTCTGACATGTGGACCATATTGAGGACTACTGGGCAAACTATCAGGATGACTTTGATGTTCTTAGAAGAAGGTTCTCTCAGATGCCTCTCAAGATGATAAGGATGTACAAGATAGTGGAATTTCCCGATTAGGTGCAGGACGATGACGCAAGCTTGATTCAACAACATAATTATGAACCTTATAGAAACAATCATTTTCCATAAATAAACTAGTCTGAGGAGGAAGCAATAGATCTTGAATGAATAACTAACCCAGTTAGGGATTATTCAAGGCAATGGGTAAAAGAAAAGGTGTAGGAATTGGAAGCTAATGGTGTCAAGTTCACATATGACTTGATGGGAAACATGGAGTCTCATTCCGAAGGGGGAATTGATGGTAGAAAGGATGATGCTTCTAAGTCCAAAGGCAGTTAAGAGAAAGGAGGAGGCAAACCGGTGATTATAAAGAGGAGAACTAGAAGCCAAACACAGATAAAACAGAGTGACAAGCCATATGTTGTAGCCAAGAAAGTTCCTAAACATGACACTACAAACATGGAGGATGAAGCACCTCAACTTGTGAGGAAAAGACGGCTTGTCATAGAAAGGGAAAAGGTGGAGAAGGAAAAGAAAGGATGTGCCAAAATTGATGCCCCCTCTTCAACTAGGGTCATGGAGATAGACACTTTTGGGGAAAAGCCTCAAGTATATGTAAGAAAGAGCCCTCCTAAGTAAAATCCATCTCCCACAAAGGGAGTAGAGGAAGGAGTGTTAAGTGAAGAAGTGCTTATTATTGATGATCAAGAGAAAGAGATAAATATGGGAAACAACTCCCCTCCTCGAAATACTTGAACATTTGAGGTGGCTATTCATGAAGAACGAAAAATATCCAACAATCCCCAGCAACATGATTCAGAGGATGAGGAAGTCTCTACCCCTACTAAAGAGGAATGGAAAAAAATGATGTGAGAGATGGGATCATCAGGATTTGATGCGCACAACGGGAATGTGGAACCTAGGGTACTTCAGGAGGAGCAGTCCAGATCCCCAGGGAAGAATGTAGGTCATGAGAAGGAGGATCAGCCTTCAATTGAAAAGGATGTGGAAGAAATTGTGGACAATCCATAGAAAGATAAACGTGAACGAGAAGTTTCCTTGATAGGGGAGAATGTTGAATGCTCCAATGTCCTGGAATGGCTAGAGAAGCGAACAACTAAGAAGTCTATAATTGTGTAGGAGGAAACTTTGAGTTGGGAGACATTGTTGGAATAGTGGGGACAGCCCAAGCAGAGAAAAAGTGCATGGACAGTGTCAAAGATTGCACGTCATGAGTTTAACAAAAAAAATATACATATGGCAGTTCCTTCAATCGACAAGTTCAAAGATGAGGTTTGGCCATTAGATTACCGAATACAGACTATTAACTTGGGGCCAGCTACTAAAGAGCAAGAAAGGGAAGAATTCCAAGAATCTTCACTGGAAATTCTTAGAAGGTTGGACAATGAAACTGTAGAGAAGGAGAAGTTCAAGGAGTAGTTGAGTGACATCTACAGGTATGTCCAACATCTAATGAAACCACTACAAGCCATAGGTAGTGAAAGTGTAATTCCCGAAGGATTGTTGGCCAAGGAGGCAGTTTATGAAATTGAGAGGCTAAAGAGTTTTGTTCATCATACCTAGGAGTGGCTCCAAGATGTTAGTAAGAGAGGGGGGTGGGGAAATTGAACAAATTCTCCAAGCTCATACAAATGCTTTAGAATTCCTTCCACATATTTCACAGTTTATTGTAAACTACAGGAAGTTTGATGAGTCAATTGCGGATGAATTGAAGAAGGTTTTGCAAATACCAAAGGATGACTTGGCACAGCTAAACATCTCCCCTCGAGATGTGTTTGAAAAGGTGAAAGGATGGCTAGAAACCTAGAATTACAAAAAGGAACTCCTATCGAAGGACCTAAAGAAGATTGCAAAAATACAAGAGAAGATAAAAGAAATACATGATGGCTACATTTCCTTTTTGGAGATAGTGACAGGAAGGAAGAATTTTGAATAGAAAAATATGAATGTGACAACATTGCATGCATGGTGGCATGAAGTCTACGCCCCTTCGGATAGTGCCCCAATTGCAAAAGAACATCTAGAAGACACAGCAATATATATATCTAGGTTGGATAAGTACCATGAGTTGCAAATTGAGTGGAAAAGTTGTTGCCACGTAGGACTCACATCAAATAGGCTGGAGGTGGAATTTTTCAGTTACAATCCCGAAATGGAGCATATTTAGAAGTTTTAAGGTGCCTGTGGGCCCCACTGGTGAGATTTGGTGGCCTTTTTTGTGCTTTTTTTGGATATATACTCGTTAAACCTTGCATGGCCAACCTTGACCTACCAAATTTGAATGCATGGCTTCCCCCATAATTGTGAGCCCTATTTTGGGATGCCCAAGGGGATTCTTGCCTATAAATTGAAGCTCTTGCTTCATTCTTGAGGGTTAGACATTGTTAGAAAAGCGGAGTATCATTGTAATAATAGTAGTTGAGCTAGAAGTTAGAAATTCTTTGAGGGAAAGTGTTGAAACATTGAGAATACTGAATTGTTGCAAATTTGGGTGATACAATATAAGTAAAGACATTGTATTTTGGTGATATTTCTTGTGTTGTCTCATTTTGCATGGTTCTGGTTATTCCATATATTTCAAATTGCTATAAAGTTATCATTTGCATGTTACATTTTAGAGTTAAAATTGGATGCAATAGTGTTTTGAGTTTAATATTTCAAGTGTTTGAATGATCTAAGGTCCATACTGTTATGCCTTGCATAGCAACCCCACTTTGATCTGGATCAAAGTGGGTCCCCCTTTCTCTTTTTTGTTTTTTTTCTCTTTTTCCTTTGGTTTTCTACCTTAGGAGTTTTTCTTTCAAAGCTATATCAGAGGCGGAACTGAGACCAATACCAGACTTGGAAATTCCTTCTAAGTTTTGGTCTTGTTTCATCCCCGGTTCCGGTTCCAACTTTTCTTTGCCTTCTTCCTTCATTCTTTGTCGGAGTCGGATCCGGGTCCGAGTTTGGAATGTTGAACTTTCTTAAATTTCCTTGTTTTGGTTCTGCCCCGAGCCCTCGTTCTGCCTCTTTGGTCTTTTCTGCCTTGTGTATCTTTTTCTGTTGTTCCGTCGGACTTGGAACCGGAACAAACTCCGAACCCTGAAACATGGAAAAGTTTCTGGTTTAGATTTGGTTCCGGTCCCGATTCTGCTTCATCCTGTTCTTTTACTTTTTTTTTCTTTTTTGCTTTGTCCTGGGGTTTTTCCTTCCCCTTTTCTCTTTCTTTATGTTCCTTTCTTCCTCCTTTGGATGACATTGGAGGTAGGTTCGGAATGGAATCCGAACCCAAAACTGGGAAAAGTTTCTGGTTCGGATTTGGTTCTGACCTCGGTTCCGCCTGGTTCATTGTTTTGCTCCGGCTCTGTTGGTGTTTTGTTCTCATCCTTTGCATTTTGGATTTCCTCGTGGACACGAAGCCGGGACGGGGTATGAACTCAGGAATGGTGATTATTTCCCTGCCTCATTCCAGACCTGACTCCGATCCTGAGTCTGGTTTTCTTTTAGCTCTACCCCCGCCAGTTTCAGAGGCAAGGGATGTTGTTTGAGGGTCATGTTTTGTCTTGATCCTGGTTCCACTGGGATTCATCCAATCTTACCCTCTCGTCCCATTTCGGTTTTGACCCCGCTCCGCCAGTTTTATATTTCTTTTTGGTAAGATTGGATGCGTGATAAATAATGATATACCTTACTTGCCTTTGAGAACTAATGGAGGAATTTGTTTTGCAAGATCAGGTTTATTTATCTGAAGATATCCCTTAAGGGAGTTTTCGCCAAAGGATCTGAGTTAGACAAGAACTCTAGCCGAAGAATTGGGGTCTTGCTGACCCAATTGGGCCCCCACCGACATATTTTGTGCCTTTCATGTAACATGTTGAGCACGACATAATGTCTCACCGATTGAGGTAAGGTCACAGCGACAAGGAGGAACCTCAGCGAGAGTGAAAGAAATCAGCGAAAGGTCCTGCCAATACACAAGAGTCTCGTCGACATGCCAGGGGAGTCGCCATAAGTCTTGTCGACAAAGGTTCCCCAGGGCTTTTCGGGGAAGATTTAGACTTTTGCCATAGGGTTGAGGTGACCACATGGAGCTACACCAAAATAGAATGAGCTCCTCACCGAGAAAATGAAATGCCACTATAAGGTCTCCCCGAGATTGAAAGGTCTTGCCGACCGGCGACAGAGGTGGCTTCGGGGTAGCTATGGACATGCGGTGGGAAGGTCTCATCGATGAAAAGGATCGATGAAAGATTGTGATGTTGGTATAGGGCCTCAACAAAGAAAATGAGTCTCCCCGACAGGAAAAGGAGCTCGCCAAGGTAAAGCCTTGGCCAAAAGGTCTTGCCAAAGGAAGAAGGCTACACCGAAGCAAAACAGAAGTCAACCGAAAAGAGGGGCCCACTGAAGAAAAATGAGCTTGGGGAGAACAAATGGATGTCCCCGTAGCTCTCACCGATCGGAGGAAGTCTTATTGAAATAAAGAGGCATCGGCATAGCTGTTGGAGTTCGCTAAGAAGTCTCAGACACCCTGAGGTGTCTTGTCGATGGAATCAAACAATTTAGCAGAGAAAGGAGATCTCGACATAAGGTCTTGGTGAAGAGGAAAAGTCTCGCTGATATGAAGGAATCTCGGCATAATCTCTTGTCAATTCAGCAGGGTCTGGACGAAATGAAACAAAAGTCATCGAAGGATGGTTGGCTTGGTGTGATGTCTCACCAACTCATTAAATTAATACTAAAGCAAAAATAGAAGCTCGATGCTTTGCTTCCATGGAAGTGGTCAACGTACAAAGTGAGCATAGAGCCAAGGGTAGAGGATAAATTCATGAGTCAAATGGACAGCTCTGACCATTGCTAGTGAGGAGGTAGCTCGACATTAATGGGGATATTTTGGGGCACTCGAGGCAGCTCTGCTAGAGGTCAAAGGTAGACACAGAGGTGTAGAAGTTTTGGCGATAGGTGCAAAAGATCTGCGGATCTTTCCAGAGACGATCTTTACTAGCAGAGTTGGCGAGGAGGGCGCATTGAATACAGAACCGACTCCCTTCAAAGATCAGGGCGCTGACTTCCTGACACCAGGCAATATTTTGTAAACCCTAAAGTGAGTTTCGACTCTCTCTTTAGGAGAAGATATATAAGTGGCATGCTTTCCTTTTTGAGAGAAGGGGGTCCAAAAATTTCTAGGTTTAGAGAACTGTTTAGAGCTAGAACTATTAGGAGTTAGTCAACTAGCAGAAGGAGAGAGAGTTGCATCTTAATTCTGAGTAATGAGAGCTTCTCTTGTCTTCTTGGTTAGTAATTAGGTTTCAGTACAGGTGGTAATGTATTTCCAAATTTCTAGTGTAGATGGAAGCAGTTTGAAGATATAGGTTTTTTGTACACTGGTGATTATGCCAGATTTGTAAATGTTGCTTATCTATCTAACCCACAGTAGAACCAACCAGATTCAAATCTATTTCATATTGTATTCCAGAATGGTATTTATCTAAAATTAATCATTTTATTTTGAAAGCTTTCAAGGAATGAAATTTTATTTTTATCTTTTATTTAAATTGTAGTTTATAATCAGTTGTTAAAATCAGCACTGTCAATTAATGCAACTATGTGTTGATCACTAGTTAATTTCGTTCTTCAGTTTTAGGTTAGCAAATTCCTTGAAGTTAGCAAAGTCTGGTTAAGGATTGGATGAATTATTGTTCATTTCTATTTCAACACCGTGATCCATCTTTTTATATTTCTTTAAAACCCCTGGTTAGTATAGGATTTATTTCATGTTTGATCTTGGAGCAATCTAGAAGCCCAAAACCAGCAGGCCCCTTCAATATTACTGTTGCATTGGCCACTGAGCAACATCAGCACAGTTGAGATCCAACTACTAAGACCTTGGGAGCTAAGGTATCTGTGTGATCATCTTTCTCTTTCAGGAGAAGTAGAGTAGCAATATTCTGTTTAGCACTGTTGTGGTGCCAAAATCGCCATCAATAGGAAACTGGCGCTAGAAGGAGGGCCTAGAAGGGCAAGCTGGATAAAACTGGATCATCCTCTTCAGAAAGACCCCATAGAGTTCTTCAATCAACTGGGAATCCATCATCTTTCATAGAACTCAAGACCCCAACAAGACATAAACATCACAAAACTGGGGCAACCATTATTCCACCCTTATCAGCTCTGCTCACTCCACGAGGATTTTCACCCATACCTCAGTGGATACCCATTAATCCACCTACCAATTCATCTCAATTGTCATTACAGCTAGTTCAACCCATACAACAGCTGGCTCAACCACCACCACTGCCACCAATGGCATTTTTCAAAAATAATCCCTCTCCATTGGGGACTATTCTTGGAGGTTTTCACGACCTGCCCAAGAACCCTGAGAAATTATGCCCTAAGTATTTTCATGGTGAATCAAGGAGTGCTGAAGAACACATACATGCTTTCAATGATGCATGTACCCGAGCTCAAATAGCTCATCATGATGTGGTTTGTAGGCTATTCCCTTATTCCTTGGGAGACATGGCATATAACTGGTATCTTAATCTTCCTCAAGGCTCTATTCTGTCCTGGACAAATTTGGAAAATGCTTTTATCAATCAGTTTAGATTCTATGTGAACCCAACTCTTCTGTATCACCAATTCGCTACCATAAGGAAGGAACCAGGTGAATCTTTTCCTTTATTCAATACTAGGTTCCAAAGAATGTATAGGAGGCTACAGGATCCCTATCTAGTTACCGAGGATAGTGCCATTCAAGAATACTTTAGGGTTATAGACCCTTTGCTAGGATTCATCTTACAAAGAACTTATCTTCCAGTGGATATTGATACCCTATCCAAGGTTTATCATTTAGCCATTAAGTTGCAGCAACAGACTAACTCTCAACCAGGTTGGGGGGGAGGTTTTCCTTTAATCGGGTATTAAACGCCTAGTACACCCCCTTTATTCAATACTGTTCCAGGAGTGTCTCCTTCCCACTATGGGCCTAGGTCTGAATTGGAGACTCAACCTCCTATCACATTCTTTGCTACTGGAACTTTTGATCTCTTTCAACAACTGCAAGTTCCTTCAAGTTCTCATAGTCTTCATAACCAAGTTGGAACCGCAAGCCATGTTGATCAGCCACTTATTGCTAAGGCTGTTGAAAGTGAAAAGACTACTCATCTTACCAATGAAGTAGAAACCTTGAAGAAAATGCTGTCCCAAGTCACTAATGATATGGCTCAGCTCCGTTTGAACCCCTCTCAAAACCAAGGGAACTACCCTAATCAGAACAGCAACAATCAGGTACCTACCAGAATAACAATACCTAAAACCAAAGAGGTTACCAAAACCAAAACAAAGGGTACAACTAGAGGTCGACTAATAACAGGAAATGGAATATAGGGCCTAATAATAGTGGAGTCCCTCATAACTATCAAGCAAATGAGGAGAGGTCACATACTGCAAATGTGGCTGACCTCAACTTCATGACCAATTGGTGCAGGCTGCATAATACAACAACTCATTCTGAGGTGAACTACCCTGAACTGGAGAAGATGGTCAAAATGGCACATGAAGATGCCCACACATTTCAGGGGAATTCACACAAATGAGGTGACTCAGCGGATACTACAATGACTTATGAGCTCTTCCAGGAGGAGCCCTCATTTCCAAGGCAAGAGGAGAATGAACAAGAGGAGGATTCATATGATGCCCAGGCTTTTCAGACAAAGGGATGACACTTCCTAAGAAATCAAAGCAAGGGACCATTCACCACATCAGCACCACCCAATCACATGGTACCCCCAAATCAAGGTGCTGATAACAATCCTCCCCCACCAAAAGGCCCACCTGATTTCCATGGCAAGGGTGATTCCTTTGGTATTTCCAAAGGTACTGCCAGTTCTAGCCTGGAATTTGATATTATTTATGAGATGCAGAGACATAAAACTTCTTTGTCATTCTTTGACATTTTGAAGTGATGCCCTACCCAAAGGGAAATAGTGCTAAAATCCTTAGAGCAAACCAACAAGTTGAAAGGAAAGAGTAGGATGACACCTGCTAGTGATGTGAATGCAACCTTATACAGAAACAAGGTAGGTACTCCACCCTTCCTTTTAAGTTTAAGAATTTCCAGGAAGAATCTACACAATTGTTTATTGGATTCAGGAGCTTCAGGAAATGTCATGCCATTTTCTGTGTGTAAGAAGTTGGGATTGGACCCCATTAAGACAAATAAGAAGGTCATTCAACTAGACAAAATAGAGTTCAATGTGGTGGGGGAATTAAGAAACATACACATTCAAGTAGGATCAGATCCTAGGATCCTAACAAACATAGACATCCAAGTGGCAAACATTCCCGAAACCTATGGTATGCTGCTAAGCAGAGATCTGATGAAGAGCCTAGGAGGATACCTTTCCCTTAACTTTTCACATATGTGGCTACCATGGAGAGGGGTCCCTACTCAGATCGGGATTGAGAGTGAGCCTCGCCTCAAGCATATCATTACTGAATATGATTGACACAATGAGGTAGCCTATTTCGAGACTGGGATAGGCGTGTATAAAAAAGAAGCCTTAACCTTTTCTATTTTGAATCCTAAAGAACTACCCATACAAAAGGCCCATGACCTTGTAATTAATGAGAACCAACAAGCTTTGATCAGAAAACTACAGCAAGATCAGATGGTCTTTGGTGAAAATGTAGATTTACAAAGTCTCCTACTCCCCAATTGGTGCAGAGTACACTATCAAAACCACTCTGAAATAACTTGTCAACCCTACATTGACATTTTAAAACATGTTTCCCAAGCTGAGGAAGTTGGCACAAGTTGCCCTAAGACCATTCCAGACTGCTTCCCATTTGAGGCCAAGGAAGTGACCATGTTAACTAGGGATATAACATTTGCAAAAGAAATCCCTCTTCAACATACCCCAGACACACGCCCAAATCAGCATACTGATGAGGAGTAGTCCCAAGATTTTCTTGACACCCCTGCACTCACGGATATACCAAAACCTAAGGGGTTAACCCAAGAGATAAATAAATATCAAAAGGATAAACTTGGGCCACATGATGCATCTGAAAAGGGATTGGGAAGTATGCCTAAGAAACCTACTAAACAACCATCCCCTATGTTTAATTCAAAAGAATCAACCCCTGCTTGTGATCAGTTGTAGACCCTTACCTTTGATGGATCCAAGTCCAAGACTGGTTGTGGTGTTGGAATTGTGCTAACCAGCCCGAAAGGGAAAGTTTTCTTTGCTTCTTACAGGTTGCAATTTCGATGCACTAATAATATAGCCGAATATGAAGCTCTGGCATGGGGATTAATATTTGCACACAAAAAGAAAGTCACAGCCCTGATGGTTAAGGGAGATTCAAAAGTGGTTAAAAAATTACACAGCCAGTACACCTGCCACAATAAAAGGCTGGCAGCATATAGAAATAGGGTATGGAATCTGATCAAAGATTTTGATGCCTTTGGGATTAGTTTAATCCCTAGAGAAGAAAATCAGGTGGCTAATTCATTGGCAGTCACTGCAAGCACCTTGGAACCTATGCAAGGCTCCAAGTTTAAAAGATTTTCAGTTGAACTAATGTCCATCCCATCTGTTCCTGACAATATCAGGAACTTTCAGGTCTTTGAGGATGATCGGCACATTCTGGCTTTCTTAGCCAGCTTAGATGTCTTTGAGGGGAAAATTATTGATGAGTCTAACAGAGATCAAGGGGATTGGAACCCTGAAGAATGTGATACAGAAGGGGTGCTTAATCTGAAGAGTAATAACATTCCCAAGGGAATGGTTGCTCTAGAGAGAATATTTGATTCAGACCCAAGGGCTCAAGAGAAGGCATCAGCTGAAGAAAAGGGAGGTGAATATGAGACAGTTAACCTAACTGACTCGGGTCCTAAAAGGAATGTCTACATAGGGAAGGCCTGCCCTGAAGCAATCAAGGAAGACATATTGAGGGCACTTAAGAAAGATATTGCTGCTATAGCTTGGGGATATGAGGACCTCCAGACATTTGATGCTTCGGTTATGACTCACACTATTCCCTTAAAGCCCGAAGCTAAACCTTTCAGACAGAACAGTGCCCTGTTAATGCTTTGATTGAACCATTGATCTATAAAGAGGTTCAGAAATTGTTGTCAGCAAGGATAATCTTCCCTGTGCACCATTCAACATGGTGGCTAACTTAGTCCCGGTTCATAAGAAAAGCGGAGAGATCAGACTATGCGATGACTTTAGAAATTTGAATAAAGCTTCAGAGAAGGATAATTATCCACTTCCTTCTCTGGATGAGGTTCTGCAGACCGTCAATGGAGCATAGATGATGTCATTCTTGGATGGTTACTCTAGAGATAATCAGGTTATGGTCAACTTTGAAGACAGGATGAAGACGACTTTCACTACCAAGTGGGGGACGTTTGCATACAGGAGGATGCCCTTCGGTTTGATAAATGTTGGAGCAACTTTCTAGCATGCCATGGATATAGCTTTCAAGGATCTGATTGACAAATGCATTATTGTTTACATTGATGATTTGACAGTATTCTCCAAGGACAGATTGAATCATGCTATGGACTTAGCCAAAGTTCTTGAAAGCTGCATCTAGTATGGAGTCTCCTTAAATCCCAAAAAGTGCGTGTTCAGAGTTTTTGAAGGGAAGCTCTTGGGACACATAATTTCAAAAAAGGGAATATCCATTGACCCAGAGCACGTTGAGTCCATTCTCAAGATAGCCATGCCAGGGAGCAAGAAGGATATGAGATCCTTCTTTGGAAAGATCAACTTCATGAGGAAGTTCATCACAGGCTTTGCAAAAATCGTGAAGCCCTTGAACGAGATGATGAAGAAGGATGCCAAAATAGAGTGGAGTGATGAGGTGAAGGTGGCATTTTCTCAAATCAAGCAATCCATATCGGAAGCTCCAGTCCTCACTAGTCCTAATTATTTGAGTCCGTTTTACATCTACTCTTTTTCCTCCGAACATTCGTGTGTAGCTGTATTAACTCAACGAGGAGAAGAGTTAAAGGAGAGGCCGATTGCTTTCATGAGTTCTCCCTTCAAAAACACTGAAATTAAATACCCACTTCCTTAGAAGCAAGCTTTTGTGCTGGTTCAAGCTGTTAAAAAATTCAGGCACTACATCCTCCGAAGTCAGATCATTGTTGTTGTCCCTGACGCTGCTGTCAAGTCTCTACTGATGCAGAGCGAACTGGGAGAAAGAAGAGGGAAGTGGATGGCCATCTTACAAGAGTTTGATTTGGAGATATGTCCCATGAAATTAGCCAAGGGTACAGGTTTATCTCAGTCCATGGCTGATGCTGGTAACAATGTCATTTGTCAACAATATACTACCCAGTCCTTCTCAAATGACCCATGGTATGTTGATCTCATTTCTTTCATGCTCAATAACCGGTGTTCAGAGGGAATGAACGTCACTCAGAGGAGAGCCCTGAGACTAAAAAGCTCAACTATATGTTTAAAGGAGGGCTCCTATACAAAAGGAATTTCAAAGGAGTGTACTTAAGATGCCTTGATTATCAAGAGGCTAAACATGTGATCTTTGAGTTTCATTGGAAACATGGCACAGGTCATGGGTCTGTAGATTCATTAGCACACCAGATCCTCTAATCTGGTTACTACTAGCCCTGTGTATTCAAGGATGCCCATCAGCATGTGAGAACATGCCACACATGTCAAATTACTGCACCAAGGGAATGCCATGCAGCCATGCCATTACAGACCGTTTACGAGGTGAGGCCCTTTGCCCAATGGGCATTGGATTTTATTGGGGTTATCAACCCAAACTCTACTGCAAGGCCTAAATTCATCTTGACTACTACTGACTACTGCATGAGGTGGATAGAGGCCATACCTTGCAAAAACAACATAACGGAGGTAGTGATCAAATTTCTCACCGAGTGCATCACTACAAGGTTTGGGGTACCCTTCGCTCTGGTATGTGACAATGGTTCTACTTTCTCTTCTACAGAGTTTATTTCTTGGGCCTATGACCACAAGATTGTCTTAAAGTACTCATCAAATTATTACCCACAAGGCAACAGAGTTGCAGAGTCTACCAATAAAAATCTCTTAGGGGTGATTAGGAAGCTGTTAGAACATAACCCTAGAGACTGGCATACCTAGCTGAGATTCACACTATGGGCAGATAGGACTAGGATTAAGGCTGCCTTGAACACCTAACCATTCAAGTTGATATATGGCCAAGAGCCCATCTTTCCCATTCATCTTCAAATACCTGTCCTTGAGTTCATGCAGAAGTTCTACTCTAAGGATAATAGGATAGAAGTTAGATTAGCTGCTTTGTTGAAATTAGAAGAACAAAGAGATGGGGCATTGCAAAAATTCTTTAGGCATCAGGTTGTTTTCAAACATTGGTTTGACATAAGAGCCAAGATAAAAGCTTTTAGGATATCAGACCTAGTGCTCCTATGGGACAAAGCCAATGAAAAGAAAGGCATTCATCAGAAATTCAATAAAATTTGGTTGGGTCCTTATCAGATTATTGAGATCTTAGGAGAAAATGCTTTCCGATTGAGTAGTTTAACTGGAGAACCTATCCCCTTGCCTATCAATGGACAGTTTCTTAAGCACTATTTTGAATCATGAGGTTGGCGTTTGGTTTGGATAGGTAGAGTATTTATATAAATAGTTTCTTCTTGTAAATAATCTATGTGTATATCTGTCATTCTTTGTGTAAATAATGTGGCTCTTGTTTGTAAATAGTTTGTTGTTTAGTTGCTTTTCTTCCTGTTCTTCCTTTTCGTTTCCTTTGTTCTTTATTTTTGTTTTGGGTTTTGTTCTTCAGGTTTGATCTGTTGCTTTCCATTTTTCAATGGTGATTGTTATCTGAAGCATACTGTGGTCATTAGGAGAGAAGTGGTTTAGATATTTTTAGGTTCTCTAATTGGAATATTTTGTCCTCAACTCGTTGTTTCATGCTTGTTTTCAATAAAGGTTGTGGAAAGTTTTAAAACAAGGTGCCAAGTGAGTAACTTTCATTTGCTCCCATGAATTTGTCACAAATTATCAAGATCATCTCCTCTTATAAGGGTATATTTGTCCTAGGACTATGGTGTTGTAAGATTTGAATGAAAAATCTAATCTCCCAAGTGTTGTTATGAGGTTCCTGGTAGTTTTCAACCCATATCAGATGTTAAACATCTGACATATTGAAAAGAAAAAGAGAATTAAATGAAAAATCTGAAACTCCAAAAGAAAAGAAAAGAATTATCAAAAGAAGAGGAGTCAGTATGAATGGGTGATTCTAGTATCTCTACCGGGGCTATGGACGCCTAACTGGCAGTAGAGCAATGCTGTGAGAGAACTAGAGGTATCTCTGTTGAGGCTACAGATGCCTGACTGGCATCGGAGCAATGCCCGGGATATCATTGCACAAAGGAAATCAACTCATGTAGCTCAAATCTTGCACATTGTTGGCCAAAAGATGAGGAAAACTTCATAAGAGAATGATGCACAATCAAACACACACATAGATTCAGGGGGTTGCTGTTGATTGACTTACATTCAAGATTCTAGCTCAGCCATGCTTGCTAAAACTGACCCAACTGGAGTTGTCCCGTTCATGAACCAGAGTTATGGGTAGCTGAATCATTTAGATTCATGAAAATGGTTAAACCATTTTCCCAGCCAAGTCGCTATTTGTTATGCCTTGCATAACCACCCCACTTTGATCTGGATCAAAGTGGGTCCCCCTTTCTCTTTTCTATTTTTTTCTCTTTTTCCTTTGGTTTTCTGCCTTAGGCGTTTTTCTTTCAAAGTTTTGTCGGAGGCAGAACTAGGACCAATACTGGACTTGGAAATTCCTTCTACGTTTTGGTCTTGTTTCATCCCCGGTTTCAGTTCTGACTTTTCTTTGCCTTCTTCCTTCATTCTTTGTCAGAGTCGAGTCTGGGTCCGAGTTTGGAATGTTGAATTTTCTTAAAGTTTCTCATTTTGGTTCCGCCCTGGGCCCCGGTTCTGCCTCTTTGGTATTTTCTACCTTGTGTATCTTTTTCTGTTGTTCCACCGGACTTGGAACCAGAACGAACTTGCAACCCTGAAACTTGAAAAAGTTTCTAGTTCAGATTTGGTTCTGGTCCCAATTCTACTTTGTCCCATTCTTTTAATTTTTGTTTCTTTTTTTCTTTGTCGTGGGGTTTTTCCTTCCCCTTTTCTCTTTCTTTATGTTCCTTTCTTCCTCCTTTTGATGACGTCAGAGGCGGGTTCGGAATGGAATCTGAACCTGAAACTAGGAAAAGTTTCTGGTTCAGATTTGGTTCCGACGACGGTTCCACCTGGTTCGTTGTTTTGCTCTGGCTTTGCTGGTGTTTTGTTCCTGTCCTTTGCATTTTGGATTTCCTCACGGACGCGGAGCCGGGAAGGGTATGAACTCGGGAATGGTAATTATTTCCCTGGCTCATTCCAGACCCGACTCCGGTCCTGAGTCCAGTTTTCTTTTAGCTCTACCCCCGCTAGTTTTAGAGGCAAGGGATGTTGTTTGAGGGTCGTGTTTTGTCCCAATCCTGGTTCCGCCGGGATTCATCCAGTCTTACCCTCTTGTCCCATTTCGGTTTTGACCCCACCTCCGCCAGTTTTATATTTCTTTTTGGTAAGATTGGAGGCGTGATAAATAATGATATACCTTACATGCCTTTGGGAACTAAAGGAGGAATCTGTTTTGTAGGATCAGGTTTATTTATCTGAAGATATCCCTTAAGGGAGTTTTCGCCAAAGGATCTGAGTTAGACAAGAACTCTAGCTAAAGAATTGGGGTCTTGCCGACCCAATTGGGCCCCCACCGACATATTTTGTGCCTTCAGTGTAACATGTTGAGCACAGCATAACATCTCACCGACCGAGGTAAGGTCATAGCGACAAGGAGGAAGCTCGGCGAGAGTGAAAGAAATCAGCGAAGGTCCTGTCGATACACAAGAGTCTTGACAACATGCTAGGGGAGCCACCATAAGTCTTGTCAAAAAAGGTTCCCCAGGGCTTTTCGAGGAAGATTTAGACTTTCGCCATAGGGTCTAGGTGACCGCGGGGAGCTACACCGAAACAGAATGAGCTCCTCACCGAGAAAATGAAATGCCACTATAAGGTCTCCCCGAGATTGAAAGGTCTTGCCAATCGGCGATAGAGGTGGCTTCGAGGTAGCTATGGACATGCGGCGGGAAGGTCTTGCTGATGACAAGGATCGATGAAAGATTGTGATGTCGGTATAGGGCCTCAGTGAAGAAAATGAGTCTCCCCGATAGGAAAAGTTGCTTGCCAAGGTAAAGCCTTCACCAAAAGGTCTTGGCAAAGGAAGAAGGTTACACCGAAGCAAAATAGAAGTCGACCGAAAAGAGGGGCCCACTGAAGAAAAATGAGCTTGGGGAGAACAAATGGATGTCACCGAAGCTCTCGCCGATCAGAGGAAGTCTTATTGAAATAAAGAGGCATCGACATAGCTGTTGGAGTTCGCTAAGAAGTCTCAGCAACCCTGAGGTGTCTTGCCGATGGAATCAAATAATTTAGCAGAGAAAGGAGATCTCAACATAAGGTCTCGGCGAAGAGGAAAATTCTCGCCGATATGAAGGAATATAGGCATAATCTCTTGTCGATTCAGTAGGGTCTGGCCGAAAAGAAACAAAAGTCCCCAGAGGATGGTTGGCTTGGTGTGATGTCTCACCAACTCATTAAGTTCATACCGATGCAAAAATAGAAGCTCGACGCTTTGCTTCCATGGAAGCAGTCAACGTACAAAGTGAGCAAAGAGCCAAGGGTAGAGGATAAATTCGTGAGTCAAATGGACAGCTGTGACCATTGCTAGTGAGGAGGTAGCTCGGCATTAATGGGGATATTTTGGGGCACTTGAGGCAGCTCCGCTAGAGGTCGAAGGTGGACAAAGAGGCGTAGAAGTTATGGCGATAGGTGCAAAATATCTGTGGATCTTTCCAGAGACGATCTTTACCAGCAAGACGGCGAGGAGGGCGCATTGAATACAGAACTGACTCCCTCCAAAGATCTAGGCACCGACTTCCTGACTCCAGGCGATATTTTGTAAACCCTAAAGTAGGTGCTGACTCTCTCTTCGGGAGAAGATATATATGTGGCATGCTTGCCTTTTTGAGAGAAGTGGGGTTCAAAAATTTCTAGGTTTAGAGAACTGTTTAGAGCTA
Organism: Sequoia sempervirens; assembly: GCA_007258455.2. NCBI lineage: Eukaryota > Viridiplantae > Streptophyta > Pinopsida > Cupressales > Cupressaceae > Sequoia > Sequoia sempervirens. The sequence goes on from VDFB02000015.1 coordinate 180,864,565, forward strand.
GAATTGTTAGGAGTTAGTCAACTAGCAGAAGGAGAGAGAGTTGCATCTTCATTCTGAGTAATGAGAGCTTCTCTTGTCTTCTTGGTTAGCAATTAGGTTTTAGTACAGGTGGTAATGTATTTCCAAATTTCTAGTGTAGATGGAAGCAGTCTGAAGATATAGGTTTTCTGTCCAATGGTGATTCTACTAGATTTGTAAATGTTGCTTATCTGTCTAACCTACAGTAGAAGCAACCAGATTCGAATCTACTTCATATTGTATTCCAGAATGGTATTTATCAGAAATTAATCATTTGATTTTGAAAGCTTTCAAGGAATGAAATTTCATTTTTATCTTTTATTTAAATGGTAGTTTATAATCAGTTGTTAAAATCAGCACTGTCAATGAATGCAACTATGTGTTGATCACTAGTTAATTTCGTTCTTCAGTTTTAGGTTAGAAAATTCCTTGAAGTTAGCAAAGTCTGGTTAAGGATTGGATGAATTATTGTTCATTTATGTTTCAACACTGTGATCCATCTTTTTATATTTCTTTAAAACCCCTGGTTAGTATAGGATTTATTTCATGTTTGATCTTGGAGCAATCCAGAAGCCCAAAACCAGCAGGCCCCTTGAATATTATTGTTGCATTGGCCACTAAGCAACATCAGCATAGTTGAGATCCAACTACCAAGACCTTGGGAGCTAAGGTATCCGTGTGATCATCTTTCTCTTTCAGGAGAAGCAGAGTAGCAATATTCTATTTAGCACTGTTGTGGTGCCAAAATTTCCATCAACACGTACTTTTAACTATTTGTTGATTGTAAGTTGTGTAAAGTTAGTCTGGGCCTAAATATCATATGTTAATTTAGGTTGTAAGGGTTTATTCATTTTCCATCGTCAAGATTGGTTTGAGTGGATGCTCATGATTTGAAAAAAATTACATTCCGTAGAAGATTGCACTATTTTTGTGATAGTGCAGGATTTCATCTAGGTTTAGCAGGATTTAGTTCCAAAAGGATTGGTCCACTTCAAGTATTGAGTCATCTGCATTATTGATCTTAGGATTAGTTTACTTTCAGTAAATCTCTTCAAACCCTTTTACCTTTTACCATTTCTTTCAAAATCTGGGTTAGTTTTAGGATTAAAGGCATCAAAATATTACAAAATCTAAAGAGTTTGAAACTTCCAGTCATTGCTACGTAAGTCCCCTTGTGATTACTAGCGTTTTCACATATTATCTAAGTTGTTTTTGTATTCTCAAGACCTGATGTTAGAGACCTTTGAGTTATCATTTTAGGCTTGCTAATAGAGATCTACCTTACAAGAGAGATAGGATACTTTTATCTTGTCTGAGTTGTTGTGCAAAAAAGACCATCAACAGATTGGTGCTAGAAGGAGGGCCTGAATAAGCAAGCTAGAGCATTTCCTGTTTGCTATTTCTCCTGAAATATTTCGAAGAAGAACCAAATCAACACCAGGAGAAGAATATTTTCAAGAGCTATAATTTCCCACCAGGACGAAAATGGCCCAGAACTAAGAAGGATCTTCATCTGCTTCCCCATTTCCATCTCCTTCATTATTCTCACCCGCATCTAACCATTCATCATCAAACTCTGAAGCTATTCCCTTTCAGCAACCTTCACCTATTGTTAGCCAACTATTACTACCTCCACCACAGCAACCCCAGCCAGCCATCAATCAACCTATAATACCTCCAGTTACACCAATGGATTTTTTGGCTAATAACCTATCTCCACTATCCTTCAACAATTACAATGTCATGCCCAAGAACCTTGAGCATTTCTGCTCTAAGTTTCAGACTAATGATCCTAATACGACTACGGAGGAACACATCATAATTTTCAAAACCTCCCTTAGGGATAGGGGAATTAACCATGAAGATGTTGCATGCAGGCTCTTTCCTTACTCTTTAGCAGAAGATACATTCTACTGGTACAATCATTTTCCTGCTGGATCAATTCATAATTGGACCGAGTTAGAGACTGCTTTCTTACAAAATTTCAAGATCCCCATTAGTGTTAATGAGCTATACCTGCAATTTACTAAAGTTAAGAGGGAAATCAATGAGCCCACAAGATCGTTTAATAACATGTTTCATCATGCCTATACTAGATTGCAAACCCCTTATGCTATGGATGATGCTACTGCTCTAGAAGTCTATTATGAGGCTCTAGATAGTCTTACATCCACCTTCCTTAAGTGGAGAACTAATCATCCAAATAGCTTGTTTACTGCATATACTGAGGTTGTTAGAGTTAGCACAGATTTAAGGCAACACCTGTCTGGACCTTTACCATCATTAGGACCTACTGCTCACCCAGGGAAAGTTCAGGCACTCAATCAAGCTTTTGCTAGTCATACCTCTATCATGAATCCATTGCCACAATTGTCTCTAGTTCCACAACCAAGTCCTCCCATAAACTAGGTCCCACCAATGGCAGGTTATCCACAACAAGGTGCTAATCAGCCCCTTCATCCATAGTATCAGGCTGGTTTCCCCACATATTTGTAGAATTTTAAAGTTTTGAATGAGTCTCTAGGCTCTGGTGCAACATCAGGATATCCTTAAAATAATGTGAATCAGATCCCCTACAATAATCCTGACAAGGAGAGATTGGATGAGCTAACTGAACAAGTGAAAAAGTCGAATATGGAGGTCACCTATCTGAGAAATCAGAATAGTCATCTCTAGGTGGCCTAAAGGAACATATAGTTTGGTTATAATAGAGATAGTAGGGATTCTCAACAAGGGCAACATTTCGACAAAGGAAAATCCTCTAGTCAGAACTTTGACAAAGGATAGACTAGCAGAAAGGGATTCAACAAAAGGCATCCACCCAAACAGAATAGAGCCTAGAATATAAGTCCAAATAATGGGGGTGTTCCTACTCCATTGGATCAACCTCCCAATCAAGAAAATCCCCCAACTGTGTACACTTGGCTGAAGCAGCTCTGTCTAGATGGTGCAGGCTTCATAAGACCAGTTTACATTCTGAACTGGATTTCCTTAAGTTCCAAACTATTGCCTCCATCTTCCAATATGAAGTTGAAAACAATTCCAGTAGTCAGGAGATAGTGTCATCCAAACCTTATTATTCCCCAGTATTAGTACTAAATCACGCTCCTTTTCCAAGAGGTGGAGAAAATGAACCAGAAGGAGAGCCAAGTGATCAAGGAAGTAAAATAGAAAAAGTGTTTAATGGAGATGATATTTCACAATTATTCAATGAAGGTAGTGAAAATGATAATGGTCCCTTGGATGAAGAAGAGGTTGATGTTGAGGAAGTCCAAATGTTCCAACAACCGACCAGAAAGTATGATCTGAGGAGTAGGCCCAATAGAGGTCCTCAAGCTAGAGGCCATTTACTACATCAATCCCTCCAAACAATTTCACCATTCCACTAAATCCAAATTCTAGTAACAATCCATCTTACTCTCATGTGCCAACATAGTATTTCTCATAGGAATGAGAGCCTAATGCATCTAAAGAAGGCAGTGTTGACAGAGGAAAAGAAAGGAAGACTAGAAAATCCAAGAAAACACGCGCTGACATGAACGTGGAGCAGTTAGGTGAGTATGTGATTGAAGAGCTTAGGAAGATTAAGGTAAGTCTTTCTTCTTTTGAGCTATTGAGAGTTCCTGCTATCTAGAATACAATTCTAGGATTTTTCCAATCAAATGCAGTTCCTCAAAGTAGAATTACTAACCAAATAGTTGGAAAAACCACTAGTTCACAAGCACTCAAAGATTAAAGTCAAGTGCATTTTGGGGATAAAGGGAAAGAAAAGGATAAGGGTCAGGTTGCACAAGCTGACAATCAGATGAGTTTATTCCAGGGAAAAATGGAAACTCCCCCTTTTCCAATTTTTGTTCGCATCTTTTGGAAGAATTTATACAATTGTCTTTTAGACTCAAGGGCTTCCACAAATGTTATTCCTTTTGTTGTCTATAGAGCCCTAGGTATTACTCCAGCCACTTATCAAAAGAAGGTCACTCAATTGGACAAAACCGAGGTAACCATAGTAGGAGAACTCAACATAATTCCAATGCAGATTGCCTCATATCCTATAATTCAACAAGTTGTTAATATTAAGGTGGCCAACATTCCCGATACTTATGGTCTGATCTTGGGTAGAGATTTTACCAAGGCACTAAATGGGTACACATCCACAGATCATTCTCATATGTGGCTGCCCTAGAAAGGAGTCTCGAATCAAACAAGAATTGAGAGAGAACCTAGAATGAACTATGTGATCATTGAATATCATAATATTTCCAATGAGATATTGGTATCTAAAGTTAGCATGGGGAATTATGTATTGGCAGCCCCTGTTTCAGAATTAGACACATAAGAAATTCCCATGTTGCACAGCACACCAGGGAAACTTACCACAGAATCTAGCAGCACTGGGGCGTTAGTTGAATCTATGGAAGACAATAGTGATCAAGATGACGGTCAATTTAGCTTATTGGACAAATTTTAGGAATTTATCTAGAAATGTATGGAAGATCAAATCCAGTTGGGAAGAAATATGAATTTTGAAGAGCTACTTCTCCCAAATTGGTGTAGAGTCCATAATGCTTCTCACTCATAGCTCAAATGTTGCTTGTGCCAAATAGCAGTGGACAAAATACAAAGATGTATCAATCCCCCTCCTGCTATCAGGATTAATATACAAAGCACTCAAGATGACTCTCGAGGAAAGAACTCAATAACTTCTGAAGAGCCACATGGTAGTAGAAAAATGAAAGGTAAAGATACAGGGACTGCCGGGTGTTGGACACTTAGGTTTGACGGATCAAATTCAAAATAGGGTGTTGGAGTAGGATTTGAGCTAATCAGCCCCAAAGGTAAAACCTTCTTTGCAACACATAGACTCCAATTCAATTGCACCAATAATGTAGCTGAATATGAGGCCTTAATTCATGGACTGCTTATGGCATTAAGAAAGAAGGTCAAGATTCTGAAAGTATTCAGAGATTCAGAGTTGGTGGTTAGACAAGTCAAAAAGAAATACTCATGTCATGACAGGAGAATGACTAATTACAGACATAGGGTATGTGACCTTATTGAAGGTTTTGATGCTTTCAACATTCAGTTAATACCTCATAGTAAGAATCAGACTGTGGATTCCCTAGCACAAGAATCAAGTACATAGCAGCCTTTCTCACTTTCAGGTTTGAAGAATTTCACTATAGAACTCACGCCAGTACCATTAGTGCCCGACAACGTAACTAATTTCCAAGTGTTTGAAGATGATAAGTACATTCTAGATTTTATCACAAGTTCTAGCATGTTTACTTCCTATATAATTGATGAAGCAGAACCCCAAGAAGTGGAAATGGACCTCGAAGGAGTCATCAATATGAAGACAAACACAATCCCGCGAGGAATGGTTCAGCTAGAAAGGATATTTGATCTGGACAAGATCAGAAACTTGAAGCAGTAGAGTAAGAAAGATTCAATCAAGGGTCAATGTGACACCTATAATATGGGTACTACTGATGATTTTAAGAACGTCTTCATTGGGAAAGTGTGTACGCCAGAAGAAAGAAGGGGAATAATAGATGCACTCCACACTTACCAAGATGTTATAGCCTGGAGTTACGAGGACTTCTAAACATATGAAACCTCGATTATTACACACACCATTCCCCTCAAGCCTAACTCCAAACCATTCAGACAAAGGAAAAGACCAATCAATGCCTTGCTGGAACAAATCATTCAAAAGGTGGTACAAAAGTTGTTATTTGCTCATATTATATTTCTAGTTAGGCACTCAACTTGGGTTGCTAACCTAGTTCCAGTGAGGAAAAAGAATGGGGAAATTAGGCTGTGTGTTGATTTTAGGAATCTCAATCGTGCATCAGAGAAAAAAAATTACCCAATCTTTTCATTAGATGAGGTGTTACAAATTTTCAACAGATCCCAGATGATGTCTTTCTTGGATGGGTATTCTGGGTACAATTAGGTCATGGTGCAATATGAAGACAGGCATAAAACTACTTTCACCACAAAGTGGGGGAATTTTGCTTATAGGAGGATTTCATTCAGGTTAATCAAAGCTAGAGAAAATTTTTAGAGGGCCACAGACATCGCCTTCAAATACATCATTGGTAAATGCATCATTATCTACATGGACGACTTAACTGTCTTTTCGAAGAAACGTGGTGACCACATTGCAGACTTATGCAAAGTATTTCAAAGGTGAAGGGAATTCGGTATTGCACTTAACGCCAAAGAAATGTATCTTTGGAGTAACTGAGGGAAAGTTGCTCGGTCATGTTATTTCAGAGAGGATTATATCCATTGATCCAGAGCGAATTGAAGCCATACAAAAAATTCAACCTCCTGCCAGCAAGAAATAGATGAAATCTTTCTTCGAAAAGATTAATTTTGTCAAAAAGTTCTTTACTGGCTTCACAGAAATAGTAAAGCCTTTAAACACCATGTTGAAGCAGGAAGTAAAGGTTGAATGGAGCATAGAAGCAAAAGAAGAATTTGCAGAACTTAAAAGGGCAATAGTTGATGCCCTAGTTTTGGTAAGCCCTAATTACTCTAAACCTTTTTATATATATTCCTTCACTTCAGATAACTCTTGTGTTGGCATGTTGACCCATAAATCTAACCAAGGAGATGAGCATCCCATAGCCTTTGGCCACGCCCACAAAAGGATATGAAAATCATGGCAAAACCTATCCTGCGAATTGGACATTCCAGCAGGTGACTAATACCTCTTCATGGATGTTCATTTTGTCAAACCAGGGAACATAAACTTTAAATGGAGCGACACAATATATGCACTAAGAACCAGTTTCAGTCATAATCTACTAAAAATTAAACACTTGGAAAGAAATTTCTATCTATGCAATAACGTAAAGTTCTCTTAACTCAATCATAAACTAACCAAAGCAGAAATCGTAATAGCTACAATTGAGGGACAAACTATAAACTGGCCTTATGCTGCAGGAACAAACATAGGGATGGATTCCCGATGCTGCAGGAACAATATAAGACTGAGCTTGTGCTAAAAATTCTAAAATGAAATCTAACTTGAATTAACAAAAGATAAACAACTACGCTCCTACAGATACTTACTAAGTGGGCCCCCTTAGCAAGCATCAACTAATTGACACAGAAGATTGTGCTCAGAACTCCATCAACTTTTATTCATAATGTGAAATCATTTACATTGACTGTTCTGTTTCTGAAAAATAACAAAATCCTTCATTCATATTATATCTTTAACTCTTACATAATCTGCTTCTCTATCTATCTACCTATCTCCTTCTTTGATCTGTTTTGTTCTCCCGCATAGGAGGAACACTTATTTTTAAAACAGGAGAACAACTAACTAACTAACTAACAGAGAAAGACGTGGATATAAAATATATCCTGAAATCGAGGAACAGACTTTACTGCAAGGCCGAGATTCGTTGCGCTTCACTCAATCATACTTTCTTCAACAACCTGTGAAACACAAGGTAACAGATATGAAAGAAAAGGAGCATGGCACATACACAATATCCATTCATTAATCACATATTTAAATCTATTTCATCATTCAAAAACTACATGTGCTATACCAGTCATTTGGGAAGTCAACAAGGTAATAAATATAGACATGTCAACATAATCGGCTACAGGATCATGAAAGTGTATTGCTACAGGATATCCCCCAATAAAAAGGTTTCAAGAGAGTTAAACAACCATAATCAACAGAAGTAAAGGTATTAAAAGTACACCATGATATCCAGATGATGAGCATATTTTGGGCTCATCATTTTGCCCCCTACTTAACCTAATGCTGGTCCTCGAGCATTAAACTTCCTGGTGGTCTCTCTGAAATTAGTGGCTGAGGAATGACCCTAAAATGGAACTCCAAATTTGTAACAAAATCCTATGTAACTCTGCCATCCTTCATACCTACGGGCTTCTAAGTCGTCATTAAGTTTTGTAGCCTGATAGGAATAAACGGGCCACATTAGCACAGGAGGTCTAAATGTTAATGGCAACCACAATTCAAACCTCTTTTGGAGTCCTAGCTGTATGTATTTGCTTGACCGTTTAAGAGCTGCTGTAAAATTTAGTGGACTATGACGTTCAGACTTTCTTAACCCAACAGTTAATCTTTCCCACCTCTTTTCAACTATGGAGTATGACAGTCTCCAAAACGAGTATGATTGTTCCTGAAATTCATCATATACCTATCTCCTGAGATCAAATATTTTCACCTTGGCTGTATCATTATTAAGACCTCATGCCAAAGTAAGCCAGGTTTTCAGCATTGTGCGGGGGTCTAAACTCTCAAAACGCAATGGAACAAGCTCATTCCTTTCGGCTTCTTCATAGGTTTCCCATTGCCTGCCATAATTTGTTTCATTTGCTGCCCAAGACATAAGCGATCTCAAAAGGATATCGCCAATATACAGAAGAGGATTCCACTCTGTTTCAAATGGAATTAAGAAGCCATGAAGGTAAAATTCACACAAATAATTTCTGAGCCAATTAGGTGCTGTCTGATATACTTCATAAAACTCTTTAGCATTGTGAAGAATAGGATCCTGATTTCTGGAAATTCTCATCAGTTGAAACCACAAGAACTGTTCTTTGAGGCACAGAGCATAAACTCTGGGTGGTGGTCTACATTCCATAATTTGACTAGTTACCTTCAGCATTTCATCCATCTTTTCTTTTAACTCCTGAATTTCTAGTTTATACTCTTCAATTTTCTTTTTCAGTTTCTTCTTTTCCTCCTCCCAAAGACTCTGTTGCATTTCAGTCTTGGCCAGGTGGCAGAAAGTCAGGGTTTGTAATGTAACCGGTTTCCATGTAGCTTTGACATATTCCAAAAATTCAATTAAAAATATTTTCTTATAAATAACAATGGCTTGACAAGTTGCAGGGGGAATTGAGGCTTCATTGACCACTTCCAATGGTTCAGTCTGTTCTTCCTCTTGCTGCAGGAAAAATTCCTATTGCTACAATGGAGAAGACTGTGCTTCCTCTGAAATCTGCATAGCCGCAGCAACCAAGTCATCAAGACTTGGTACTCCCCTTTCATTATGCTCAACTTCCCTTGTCTCAACTTATTCTTCTTCAAGAATAACAAATGATCTCTATGCAGCACTTTCAGACATATTCTGAGAAACATCAGGTTCAGACTCAACAGATTCTTCTGAAATTACAATAACCTCAGGTTGAGGTGAAGTAGGGGATACTTCACATTGTGTTCTTGTAGAAACTCTTCTTGGCAGTGTTGTGGCTGCAAAAGGTGCTCTCATAGCCTTCCTCTTTTTGAATTGCCTAGAAGGTTTTGCCTTGTCAGAAGATGATAGTGAACTGGTGATGGTGATAGGTGTTGTTGTAGGAGATAATGCTACATGGGAAGAAGCTGCAGGAGAAGAATGTTTCCTTTTCTGAGAAGGGGGTCATATTTTGGAATTTGCTCAACCCCAGATGACTCTCCGACCTTAGTTTTTCTTCTCTCTCTCCTACTGGCAGCCCTAGTTTGCACCCAGGCAGAGGACTCTGGTGTGAGAGTTGTAGGACCAGGTGCTACAGGAGCAAATGATGCTTGCCCTGTTCTTCTACTAGTGGACGCTATTTCTTCTTTCTTTTTCCAAGGTCGTGGGGTAAGTGCTCTAGGGGGTTCTATGTGTTGCAGGCTCTTCTGGGCAACAAATTCTTCCCAGGAAAGAGGTGATACATCTCTCAAAGAGCGTGCAATCAATAATTTTATGAGGCCATGGTGAGCAATAGAATTATCTTTCCCTTGTTGGGTTATGTGGGCACATTTTTCTAGAAATTTTAACAAAAATTTTGGAACATTAACAACTAGTCCATGCCTCATATGACTTAGCAATTTGAAGTGGTAAGAATGCAGGTAGGAGAAACAGCCTTCACAAGTTAAATACCTGATTATGAAAGTAGCGTATTCAGGGTATGGAGGAGGCAATGACACTCGCTTGCATCCCTGCTTTGAGACCTCCAAAGGTCCATCAATGGGTATTTAAAATTTCGCCCTTGTAGAGGCAGCATCCGAAGAAAAAATTTCTCCAATGGCTAGGAGCCCGATTACTTCTACAATTCTTTCTTCAGTCGCAACAACTGTTAGACCCCATACAGTAGTCTCCCCTTCAGAAAGGGTTCTCAAAAATTTTCCTGCAGCCTCCTTGTCAAAAGCATCTAAACTCAAGAAGTAATTCAGCCAACCACAGAGGCTGAATGCTTGGGTCGTTTGAGGATTTTGTATTAACAACTCATGAGCTACAGGCTCATGCCTAACCAACTGACCACCCATGTTCACAGTTTTTCTTTAATTGACTCAACTCCTTTTTGAAAATTAAGAATTTCCACTGTTCTACTTCGGTTTTTCTCTGTTCTGCCGTCAATTTCCTTTTCTTTTCCAAAAATGAACTTTATGAAATTTTTAAACAAGTAGTTTTTTTCTCTTTTGAATGTGATTCTCAATAAAAAACATGCAATGAAAAAGACATGCGATCATATTTGAAAAATACCAGAAAAATAATAAAGAAAGATTATCTAAGCAGTTGTGACAGCGGTGAAAGGACAGGTTTAAAAAGTGGATTATCCCACCCCCTACTTAGAGTATGACATGTGTCCTCACATGTACTAGGGAATAGGTGAAAATCGGGTAATTATGACTGATACAGACAGTGCAGTAAATGAATAGAATGAAATAAATCAAAAATGCAATAATCAAAAGATATTGCATACCTTTCATTAAATGTTCGTACATGCTGAGAAAGTTGACAGCTTCGGCATGAGATGACAGTTGGGAATGAGATCATAATTAGGGGTGGTGTGGATGGATGATGTGGATGGATGACGTGGATGGACGAGATGAATGAATGGAATGGATGAATGGTACAGAAGATAAAGAAGTGAATTGTGGCAATAAGTGGAAATGAAGAAAAAGGGTTCCCTTAAAAGGAAACTTTTATTATGAGCATGCATTAGAAAATCACATAGAAGCTGCAAGAGTAAGGCCAAAGCCTTCAGCTGCAGGAAGAGTTGTGGTAGAATCTTGAATGAACTGCTGCATTAATTCCTCTTTTGAAACTGGTTTATGGTACAACCAGAGGTGGTGTCCATTAACTAGCAGCTTGAATCTAACAGAATCAATTGTAACAAGTTGCACTGAACCATTAGCAAATACGTTCTCAATTTCATACGGGCCCAACCATCTAGTTTGTAATTTTTCTGGACTGTCCTTATATCGGGAGTCATAAAGCAGGGCACAATCTCTTACTTTGAACTTCTTCTCCTTGATGTATTTATCATGCCACCTCATTCTCTGATTTTGTATCATCTCAGTGTGCTGCAGTGCATCTTTTCAGAGCTCATCCAAAGCATTGAGCTGCATGATTCTGTCCTTTTGTGCATTTGTTAAATCCATTTCCATCTCCATTGTTGTTCTTAGAGTCTTATGTTCAAACTCTATTGGCATCACAGCTGTTTTTCCATATACCATTTCAAAAGGTGTATATCATGTAGCAGTCTTCCAAGTAGTACGGTAGGCCCATATAGCTTCTGGTAATCTTGTGGCCCAGTCCTTCCTATGCAAATCAATAGTTTTAGTCAAAATGGCCTCTATATCCCTATTTGTGACTTCAACCTGGCCATTGGCCTGGGGGTGATAAGGAGTTGATTTCCTGTGTCGTATATTATATTCATTGACTAAAGCTGTAATAAGTGTAGAAGTAAATTGTGTTCCTTGATCTGTCACTATTTCCCTAGGGACACCAAACCTAGTAAATATTTTCTCATAGAGAAATTAAGCCACTTTATTGTCCCTAGCATGTTTCATAGGCTTAGCCTCTACCCATTTTGTGACATAGTCTATGCATACAAGGATGTAGGACTTACCATTGGAAGGTGGATCAATTGGTCCTACAAAATCAAGTCCCCATTTATCAAAGGGAGCAACTACAACTTGTGGAAATAAGGGCATCTCATCAGATCGAGTTGGTCTTCCCATCCTCTGGCATCTGTCACACCTCCTGGTATATTTGGCTACATCTCTATCCAAGGTTGGCCAATAGTAACCAGTATTTAGAATTTTCATCGTTGTTCTTTTGGTAGTAAAATGTCCACCACACGACTCATCATGGCTGGCATGCAATATATCATGAGTGTCCTCCTCTGGTACACATCTCCTCATAACTTGATCTGGCCCAGTATAAAACATGCAATCTGCAATCCAGAAAAATTTAAAATATTTTCTCCACCAATAATCTATTTTCCTTATGAGAGAAGTGAGGAGGAGTTCTTCTTGTAGCCAGATAATTTGCTATATCAGCATACCATGGGTGAATAACCTTAATTGCAAACAGGTGCTCATCAGGAAAGGAGTCTTCAACAACCGCAGAGTCATCTTTCCTTTGAAGTCTGGAAAGGAAATCAGCAACCGCATTGGCTTTACCTGGTTTGTCCACAATTGTAATGTCAAATTCCTACATTAGCAATAACCATCTTGTTAGTCTCCCGGATATTGCTGCTTTGTTCATGAGATACCAGATTGTGGCATGATCAGTATGAATAAATATCTACTAACCAGTAATATAATGCCTAAATTTATTGAGGGCGTAAATGATTGCTAACATTTCTTTTTTTGTAACAGTGTAGTTCAATTTAGCTCCTTGCAAATTTTTGCTTATGTAATAGAGTGCATGTTCTATTGAACCATCCTTCTGTCCTAACACTGTACCAGTGGCATAATCTGATGCATCTGTATGAATATGAAATGGAAGTGATCAATCAGGTCCTTTTAGAATAGGTGCCTGTGTAAGGGCTACTTTTAAGTCAAGTAATGCTTTTTCACATTCCTCTGTCTAGGAAAAATCTGCATCTTTCTTCAATAGACTGTATAAAGGGCCTGTTGTTTGGCTGAAGTCCTTGATGAATCTTCTATAGTATCCGGCATAGCCTAGAAAGCTTCGTACCTCTTTTTTCTTGGTAGGAGAGGGTAACTTAGAGATAACTTCAATCTTAGTAGGATCAACCTGAATTCCTGCAGCAAAAATATAGTGACCAAGTACTATTCCTTCTTGCATTATCATGAAGCATTTTTTACTATTCAATGATAGGTTGTGATCTTCACATCTCTGTAGTACATTTTCCAAGTTAGCTTGAGCTTCCTCAAATGTTGTACCATAAACAGTAAAGTCATCCATGTATATTTTCATGCAATCATATGAGATATCTGAGAAGATACTTATGGCTGCCCTCTATAAAATTGCAGGAGCATTATAGAGACCAAAAGGAAAAACATAATAGGAAAATGTTCCCTAAGGGCATGTAAAAGTAGTCTTTTCTTCATCCTCAGGAGCAATCTTGATTTGATTGTACCCACTGAAACCATCCAAGAATGAGAAGTACTTTTTCCCTGCTAAATTATCTAGAACTTGATCAATGAATGGAAGAGGAAAGTAATCTTTCTTTGTTTCCAAGTTGAGCTCTCTGTAGTCTACACATACCCTCCATTTTCCTCCTTTCTTAGGAACAATGACCAATGGGGAAACCCACTGACTATCAGAGATTGGGTAGATAAAACCAGCTGCTAACATTTTCTGCAATTCTTCTTTAACAATTTCTCTCAAAGCTAGATTAATTCTTCTTTGAGGCTGCCTGATAGGTTTGAAGTCATTGTCAATATATATGCGATGTGTACAGAGTTTTGGGTCTAAACCCCTCATATCCCCATAGTCCCATGCAAAAGCTCTTTTGTGGGCTTGCAACATTGTGGCTAGGGAAGTTTGTTGAGACAAAGACAACTTATTATTAATATGCAGACAGCGGCCTGGAGATACTTCTATCTGTTTGGTGAGATCATTTATTGAGGTTGCTGATAAAGGTGGTGCATGTATATCACATAATAGCAAATCATGATGGTTCTCAGGATTCAGTTGCTGTAAGAAACATTGCTGAGAGCTACTGTCCAAAACAGATGGGCTATTCAATCCAGCACTAAACTACAGAATGTGTAGAAGCAAGTTATCTTCACTCTAAAGCTGGGAAAATGGATCAATCCATAGCATCATCAACTGAGCTAATGAATTGACTTCTTCATATTCCTCTCCTAGATCTGAAAACTAGTTGAGACAAATCTGGCAAAGGTTGTGCAGGTGGGTATAAAGCCAATTTCTTCCTTGATTGACCATCAGAAATTATCATGTCTCCTGAACAGGATCCTATAAGGGCATCAGCTATAGCTAACCAAGGTCTACCTAGGATAATAGGATATCCCCCTAGGGTTGCCTTAGTGGACAATATGGTGAAATCAGCAGGGTATTCCCAAGATTCAAGGGTGACAATGACATCTTCTATTACTCCATTAGGTGTAACCGTTGAACTATCAACAAGCTGCAGGATAGTCGGTGTAGACCGAATGTTTGGAATATTCAAACATTCCATAGTGTGCTTGGTCATCACATTAATGGCTGCACCAAGGTCAACCAAAACATTTCTTACTACCTGACCATTGATATTGATATTTACTACAGGACTTCCAGGATCAGTATATTTTGGGATGACAACTTTCCCCAACATAATATTGGCTAACTGTCCTAGGACATGGATAGTTTGGGGGTCCTTTTTCTTTCTTCCTTGTTTCTTTAAACAAGCCTCTTTAATGGCTTTTCCATAAACTAGAACATCTTTAATTGCTTGAAAAAGAGGAATTTGAATTTGTACATTCTTTAGTTGCTCCAAAATATCAAAGGTGGGTTCTTCAATGGTCTTGGGTGTAGTAATCTGTAATCTCTGAGGAAAAGGTGGTGTAGCCTGAGGTTGTAGGATGGGTTCCTTGGAGGCAGTAGCTGATACAGGTATATCTTCTACATGATCAGTAGGTTGTTCAGCATCATAGTCTGGAATCTATGTTATTATAGGTGACTGTGGCGCAAGGAGAGTGGTTCCAGACCTGAGATGGATATCATTGATATTCAGGGAATATGCTGGATATGCGTTAGCTTCTGCAGAATACATAGGTTGCTATTGTTGCTACTGCTTACTATTAGGATTGGGCAATGGTTGAGCAGGCATAGGTGTTTGTTTTGGAGGGCCAGTATTTACTGCAGGAGCTACAAGAGCTGCAGGAGGAGGCATAAGGGCTGGAGGTTGTGGCTGCTGAGACTGCAGGAATCTAGGTGGTTGGTTCTGCCATTGCTGAGGACCTCTCCATTGAGGGTTTTGCTGCCAGCTAGCTGGAGGTGGAGTCCATTGTCCTTGTGGGTGTTGCTAACCTCCTTGAGGAAGTTGCCATTAAGGGCTCTGATAATTAGGCCAGTATGGTTGAGGAGCATTCCAAGATGGAGGTGGACCATACATGGGTTGCCATTGATTATTATAACTAGAGTAAGGATTACCAAAAGTTAAAGGATCTTGAGGCATACCTTGTCTTGGAGCCCATGGTCTCCTTTGTGCAACAAAGAAGACTTGGTTATCATCACTTTCTATCATCTTAAAATTAGTAGGTAGCTATTTTTCCTCCATATTGGCCACCAACTTGCATCTGCAGTCACGTTTCTTCTGTCTGCAATGTGAACAGAACTCAGCCAGGATTGCCTCAGCCTCTTCATGTTTCTTCCGAGCTTGCATGGTATCCAACTACGTAGCCATGTTGTTTATGATGTGTTGCTTGAAATCAGACAGCAAGTTTGTGATCTCCATCCGGGAAACTCCACTAGAAAGAAGACTTTCTCAGTGTAGCTTGATGACCTCTACCCTTCTTCACATTTGCTTAGAAGTAATTGAGACATATCTTCATGAGATCATCCCAAGATGCTTGAGTGATATCACCATCTCCCATCAGGTCCAAGGCATCTATGCAGGTATCATTGATTCCTCTTAGAAAAAGTAATTTCTGAGATTCTTCATTAAGAGTATGGTCTGAATTCTTTTTCAAAGAAAACATGAATCTTGATATATAATCCTCTAGACTTTCATCTTCCTTCTGTTGAATTCAAAATATGTCATCACCTTTACTGCCACTCTTACAGTATTCCTTGTATTTCTCAAGAAATTTTGTTTGCATGGCTGACAACTATTGACAACACCCCTTCCCAAATTCATGAACCATCTAAGAGCTCCCTCCTTCAAGGTAGCAGGGAACAATTTCAGTTTGTGAGCATCTAAAGTGTAGTCATAACTATGATAGAGGATATCAAACTCAAACAAGAAGGTCTCTGGATCTTCTGTGACTAAGCCATAGAACTTGGGAAGTAATGAAGAAGGAATATTCTTAAGGTTGTCATTGTTTTGTTGACGAGTAATGGGGAATTCAAAAGCAAGAGGTCAATTCGGTGGATTACATACCATGTTCACCTGACTAAGTATAGGATCAAATGGATTTCCTTCAGGTTCTTCGTCAAATGGGCCAAATAGCAAATCAGCACACAGACCTTTAGCAAATGGGTCAATATCTAAGTCTCCTTTGTCCTCAAATAGGCTATAAGTTGGTTCAGTTTTCTTGGCAATGAATGGTAGGTTGGGGAGAAATCTTCCCTGAGCGTCTCTCCTTCTATGCATGCAATGAAAATGAATGGAATTTTGAAATATTTTGAAAAACTAACTAAACTACTGCTAATAATGACTATAGCAGGTTCTTAGATTGACACCATCCCCGGCAATGATGCCAAAAATGGCCACGCCCACAAAATGATATGAAAATCACGGCAAAACCTATCCTAGGAATTAGACATTCCAGCAAGTGACTAATACCTCTTCATGGACGTTCATTTACTTGTCAAACCAGGGAACGTAAACTTTAAATTGAGTGGCACAATATATGCACTAAGAACCGGTTTCAGTCATAATCTACTAAAAAGTAAACACTTGGAAAGAAATTTCTATCTATGCAATAACATAAAGTTCTCTTAACTCAATCATAGACTAACCAAAGTGGAAATCGTAATAGCTACAGTTAAGGGACAAACTATAAACTGGCCTTATGCTGCAGGAACAAACACAGGGATGGATTCTCGATGCTGCAGGAACAGTATAAGACTAAGCTTGTGCTAAAAATTCTAAAATGAAATCTAACTTGAATTAACAAAAGATAAACAACTACGCTCCTAGAGATACTTACTAAGTGGGCCCCCTTAGCAAGCATCAACTAATTGACACAGAATATTGTGCTCAGAACTCCATCAACTTTTATTCATAATGTGAAATCATTTAGATTGACTGTTCTATTTCTGAAAACTAACAAAAACCTTGATTCATATTATATCTTTAACTCTTACATAATCTACATCTCTATCTATCTACCTATCTCCTTCTTTGATCTGTTTTGTTCTCCCGCGCAGGAGGAACACTTATTTTTAAAATAGGAGAACAACTAACTAACTAACTAATAGAGAAAGACATGGATATGAAATATATCCCGAAATCGAGGAACAAACTTCATAAATGAGTTATCCGTTCAACTCGATCCAGAGAGAATCTAGCACTCCACTCTTTCCAGATTAAATGGCATTTAAAATCCTTCCCAACGGTTTCGATCAAAGAGTCTTCGCTAGAGCTTCCTCGAAGTCGTGCAGGAAATGGACTTTACTGCAAGGCCAAGATTGGCTGTGTTTGACTCGATCATACTTTCTTCAACAACCTGCGAAACACAAGGTAACAGATACAAAAGAAAAGGCGCATGGCACATACACACTATCCATTCATTAATCACATATTTAAATCTATTTCATCATTCAAAAACTACATGCGCTATACCAGTCATTTGGGAAGTCAACAGGGTAATAAATACAGACATGTCAACATGATCGGCTACAGGATCATGAAAGTGTATTGCTACAAGATATCCCCCAATAAAAAGGTTTCAAGAGAGTTAAACAACCATAATCAACAGAAGTAAAGGTATTAAAAGTACACCATAATATTCAGATGATGAGCATATTTTGGGCTCATCAGCCTTCATGAGTGCTCCTTTAAAAGATGTAGAGCTGAGATATCCCAACATAGAAAAGCAGGCCTATGCTTTGGTCAGAGCTGTGAAGAAATTCAGGCACTATTTATTGAGAAATAAGGTCTTCGCAATTGTGCCCGACCCTATAGTAAATCTTTTGTTAATGCAGAATGAATTGGGAGGATGCAGAGCTAAGTAGGTGACAATGTTAGAAGAGTATGACATCAAAATTCAACCTATGAAATTGGTAAGGGGATAGGTATTAACTAAGACCATGGCAGAAATGGGTCCTGATCTCACAGCACAACATTATCATCTTCAGGATGTTTCACCAGCTGATTGGTATGATGAGTTTATCTACTATCTTTTGAATCAGCAATGTCTCGATCCCCTCAACACAGTACAATGAAGAGCTTTGTGTCTCAAAAGTGACAGTTTCATGATGAAAGGGGTTGTCTTATATAAGAAAAATCATGAGGGTGTTTACCTTCACTGCCTTGGGAAGGAGGAAGTTGCAAGAGTAATTGTTGAATTCCATGACTGGTACGGCACGGGTAATGGCTCGACATGGTCAACTACAAATCAGATCCTAAGAGCGAGATACTATTGACCAACATTATTCAAGGATACACACAACCACGTGAGAACCTATCATGTGTGTCAAACCGCAGCAAGCAAAGAGAAGTATGCAACCCTTCCACTTCAGTTGGTCATAGAGGTAAAACCGCTTGTGCAATCAGGAATGGACTTCATTGGTCCAATCGACCCACCATCCTCTGTAGGCCACAGGTATATTCTCACTGTCACTAATTATTTTACTAGATGGATTGAAGCTCTTTCTTGCAAACAGTGTACTTCTAATAAAAACCTTCTTGCGACTAGGAAACGGTTTGGCTGAATCCACTAATAAAAACCTTTTGATGGTCATCTAAAAATTGTTAGAAAGGAACCCCAAAGATTGGCACACCCAACTCAAATTCACTCTTTGGGCAGATCGAACTAGACAAAAGGCTTCCATAGGGACTTCCACGTACCACCTTATATATGGATTTGAACTTGTATTTCCTATCCAGCTTAGGATCCCCACTCTGCAATTCATTAACAATTATTATGATGAAGGGGATCGACATGAGGCTCATTTGGCTGAGCTTCTACACCTTGAAGAAAAGAGAGATGAAGCACTCAAAAATTTCACGAAGCATCAAGGTGTCATTAAAAGGTGGTTCGATTGAAGAGCCCGTGTTAAATCCTTCTGAATTTCTAATTTGTTCATGTACTTGGATAAAGCACATGATACAAAGGGAGAACACAAAAAATTTGATGATAAACTTTGGATTGGCCCTTTTCAGATCTCGGAAATATTAGGAGACATTGTTTTTTCCTGAAAACTCTCACTGGGGAGGACGTCGCATTGCCTATCAATAGGCAATTTCTGAAGCATTACTTCCAATCTTGAGCTATTTTGAAGCTCTTTCCCCTGTAAATAGTTAGTGTAGGGTTTTGTTTCTTTTTCTTTTCTTTTCATCCTTTTTGTTTTGTTTTAGGGTCTTGTTTTGCCTCGATTTTGGTTTGTCATTTTTTGGTTTTGGGTCTCCTCGTCCTCTTCTGGGTGTGTTGTACTTGTGCTTCGATTGCTTGGCTACCTGGGATTATTTCGAGTATTTCTTCTACAAATTTTAATCATTTTTTTGGTTTGATCTGGTAGAAATCTTATGTTCAAGGACCTGAGTGCTAAAGTGAATTTTCCCTTGGATTAAGTAGTCCCAGAAAATGCTTGAATATTACATATATAAACACATCTTAAAAGTCTTGAGGATATTGCAAGTTCTTTGGAAGGCTTGGCCAAGTGAAAAATATTATTTCTACTTCAGTGCCACTGTCGTTCTCAGCCCTGAGCATGAACTTCATTATTCACGAGTTGAAAAGAAGAGAAAAGAGTATCAAAAGAGAAGAAAAGAAAAAGAAAATACTGAACATCAAAAGAATTAGACTCAACTTATCAGAGGTATCCAAATATCTCTACCAGGGCTATGGACGCTCGGCTGGCAGTAGAGCTATGTTTGGGGAGAACTACAGTGATGACCTCGTCGGGGCTATGGACACCTGACTGGAAGTGAGGCTCAATTCAGGTTGCTTTTGAATTTATAATTCTTACGTAGCTTCGCCTTACAAACCTCGGTTCTTCACAACTGCTAAGGGAAGGAATGAATACATACACACACACTAGGATTCCGATAGAGGAAGGGTCTACTTGTTTGATTGGCTTTGAAACTTTGTCTACTAAGTGACTTGATGTGGGGATTAAAACCAATTTTTTGGGTTCCTAATTCTAGTTTGCTACTGAAATGCTCTGAAGCGTTTCCCCAACGGAGTTGCCATTTGTTATGCATTTTTCGCACACACACCCCGCTGAGGCGGGGACCCTCTTTCCCTATTTTTCTTTCGTCGTTTGCTCGTCATAGGGTCCTGAATTTCTCCCCTTAAGGGATAGGTCGTTTTGGTCATTTTGGTCATTTTGGTTTTCGGTCTTTCTTTTCCCTCGTGCGCAACATTCTGACCCATCTCAATGCTCTTAACGGACTTTGAATTTTTATTAGGCTCCCCTTGAATGATCCATACTTGAAATTTCACCTTTTGAAGGAATTGGCTAAGTCCACGAGGAAAGTTCGGTTAATCTGAGCTAGCTCGGATTAGCTAAACCTTAATCTGGTTAGCTAATCTGAGTTCCCTTGGATTAGCCAAAATTCCAAGCTTGGGCCCTTTTGCCGAATCCATACTGGCTGGCATTAAATGCAGGATGTTTTGGGAATATAACACTATTTGATTGATTATTTCCTCATTTTCTTTATATCATTTATTTTTTGATTGGGAAAATTTCCTTCTTGGTGCTCCAAATTGTAACTTCATCGATTTCATTTCAAATTCGTTGTGATCATTCCACCCATTCAGGAATCCTTTCCTCTTTAGTGACCTTCTATTCTGAGGTAATTCAGGGAAAATTTTGTGTGATTTTCATCTGCCATTGACTTTGTTTCGAATCTCATTCCGCGAGAACCTTGGTTGCCGATCTAGTGACCTATTTGTGTGGATCAACAAACATTTCATTTGGCTTCACACGTATTGAAGGTATGGGTTTTTCTCTGCATTTTCTTTTCTCACCTTCAAATGTGCTTTGGTTTCCTTATCAATGGTTTTTTGGTCCGCGGGTTTTTCCTTGGATTTCTCCCTCCTTTGCTTTTCTTTCAATTTCAGTTTCATTGTTAAACGTTTCATTTGATTCCATCGAACTTTGGTCAAGATTGGGGGCTTGTTTCTTGGCATTTCTTGATGGATTTCTAAGGCATGTTTCAGAACTAGGGTTTTCATTTGAAGAAACCATGTTGAATATAATGCTAATGCCAATTGAGAAAGGAATTTTCTATTGATTTAAAGGAAATATTGGAAGATTTGTTAAACCCTTGTCTTTTTTCCCATGACTTTTTGAAACCCTAGCATTTGATTTCATGGATTCATTGATAGCAACTCAGATTTTGAAGATTTTTTGTCATTTCACCCATTCAAAACAAGTGCTAAACTCGAAAAATGATATCAAATTGGGTCATGGCTTTGCATTTAAAACTGACTGGTTTTTAGCCTTAGAAAATTTTGACGAGGGAAAATTTGGTTAATCTAGGATAGCTCGGATTAGCTTAACATTAATTTGGTCAGCTAATCCAAGGTCCCTTGGATTAGCCAAAATTCACCCTTCTGTGATCAAAACTCTGAAATTCACTTCACGAACCTCAAATCCATATTAAATCATAAACTTTGATGCAACTACGACATTAGGCATCATCATTTCGACATTCTTTGCATTCCAAATGGCATCAGACCAAATTTCCAAACTAAGATTCAATTAGTTGGGCCAATTTCGACTAATCTGAGCTACTCTGGATTAGCCGAACCATAATCCACCCGGCTAATTTGAGCTAGCTCAGATTAGCTGATTTTCTCCGTGTCTCCCCAGAGGTTCCTCATATGGATTGTTAGATCATTTTCATTTGAATTTGGGTCATTTTTGATACATTTGTGATTGGAATTCCTCCTTTAGAATGACATTTCAAGTACACAATTGATTGTTTATTGCTGAATTTGTATTTATTGCTTATTCATTGGTTCTTGTATTTATGGATTGGATTCATGTTCTCATGTAATCATTTAGAGTTCATGATGTTTTTTTTAGTGAGAATTTATTAGTATCATCTCACTTGCATCAATCAAATGTTATTGGTATAATGGCTAATGTTGATGAAATATGCTATTAGTTGCATCTTGGTAATTGGTGTTTTCCTCTAACAGATGCAAGGTGAAGTGAGTCCTGATAAGAAGACAAAGGTTTCTCTTGTACAAAAAGAGGTCAAGAAGAGGTAGGAGATAATGAAGTATGAATTTAAGGGCATCTGGCCAGAGACTAGGATTGCATCAACTAGATCAAGCATCGGAGACACGAACATGGGGCATGTTGATTATGAAGCTTTTCACAAAAGGATATATGGTGACTCATCTACTAAGTTAGCTCAAGTTCTCACCCACACTGGCCTTGCAGAAGCTACTAGTTTCCCTCCTAGACAGTTGTGCCTAGAGTTGATCTTGGAATGCGCAAAACATTATGATTCTATCAAGAGAATTAGCATTGGCCCACAAGGAAGGATCATGGAAAATCTCATGGAAGAGTCCATTACATAAGTCTTCAATATTACTTCACACCACCACTTGATCGAGGAGATAAACATTTGTGAGGCATCTAAGTTTTATGATGAAAATCGAAATAGAGCATTGGAGATCATGAATAACTCCTGGATACTCAAGCCGAAGCCTCATTATTCCAATCTTCCCAAGCAACTGCACAAAAGTGATTTTAAAATGGAGTACCATGATACCATTGTCAGAATAGTGTGCCTCAATCTCACAGGCTGAAACCTTTAAAAGAGCCAAGTCGGTGTGACATCTTTATCGTCTGGCCGACTAACAGTTGTGCAACCTTGTGAATGTTTAGGTCACCAAGACCTTGTTACTATCATGCCAACTGAAGCTATCATTGTGACTTGTTGTGTTTGATGTAACTCTTTGCCGAGTGGGTTGGTCTTGCTGATGGTTTGGTTCCTAGCGGATGTCGGGGAGACTCATGGCAACTGATGTTATCGGGGAGACTCTTTGCCGAAAGGTTTTCTTTCGGTAAGAAGTCTTAGCAATGTGAGATGTCTCACCGACAGTGTTACACTCGGAGTCATTGGGGAGAGACTTGAACACTCGGTAAGAGCTCTTGGCGATGGGTGCTTGTCTCGCTGATTCTTTGGCTGTTGTCGGTATGACTCATGGTGAAAGGTGGTCTTGGGGTAACATGAAAGCCTCGGTAAGAACTCTTGCCGATGGGTATGAACATCGGTGTGACCTCTTGGTGAAAGTGGTAAGTCTCACCGACGGTAGGAAATTTTGGTGTAACATGAAGGCTTTGGTATGTTCTCTTGGTAAATAACGATTGTCTCACCGATGGTAATGTTGGTGTCTATGTGACCTTTTGAACATCAGTATGACCTCTCACCAAATAGTGATAGTCTTGCCGAATAGTGCTACATGTGGTGGATGTCGGTATGATGTCTCAGCAACAAGGGGAAGTCTGAGTGATTTTTTCTGAACTCGATGTAACCTCTTGCCAAAGGTGATGACTCTTGGCAATATCGACAGTTGGGCTTTGTGGCATCGGGGAGACATGGCTACTGTCTCACCAACATGTGAATCCTGTTTGAATGCCTTTGACCGATTGAAAGACTATCCTATGTAGTTTGTCTTCGACCAATCAAAGAAGTAGAATGGGAACCGCTAGTAGTTGGACCGTTGTGGCCATTACTGAGAGGAAGATCAATAGACCAAGGATGACATGGATATACTCAGAGATCGATGATGGTGTTCGATTAGATGATCAGTGGGATGAACAGTTCGATGTGTGATCAGTGATTGTGAATTCAATTCTGAGAGTATTGTAACTTGAATTTTCTGTACAAGGTTGATCAAGGATTATGCTGTAGTAAATTGACATCAAAGAGTGAAGCCCGTACTCTGTATTTAATTTCATTACTGTAATACAAAGGGGTTTTTTTTGGTGTGGTGGGTTTTTCTCCTGTAAGGGTTTTTCCACGTAAATCTGGTGTTCATCTGTGTATGTTAATTTCTCTATTTTTGTTATTTCTTTCAAGTATATCTTAATTGGACTGTAATTGAAATTTTAAAGTCACCTCTGCATTCTTCCCTAAGGTTTTGACGTTAGGAGAGTTAGTTCTACACCTTAGCTTTCCTTACAATGATAACCCTTCTAGGAAGGGTAATGGGAACGAAACAGGCTCACATCTTCCAGTCTTGGATGTTCTTCCCCATCACATGAATTGTAGCCAATAAGCATTATCACTGGGCGAGGATCATAAGCAACAACTTAGATTCTCAACTGAGAAGTGTACAGGAAACCAAAAAATTCACTATGACATCGTACTTGTTGTACATGTTGGCACATAAGAACAAGTACAAGGGTTTAAGTTGCAAGGGAGTGTTGGGAAAAGACAAAATCTATGATGTATATCCTTAGTTACAACATAAGACTTCCAATTTTAGGAGGGAAGATGATGCCTTCTTCATGTTCATTCCAAGGTTGTTGCAAAATGCACTTCATGTTAAGATAACCACAGATGCTATGGATTTGATCAAGCAGCATGGATAATGGTTCATATAGTTTCCCCAGTTTTCATACATACGAGTGCATGGATCCCCTACCATCCCCCTCAAATTACCTAGATACCCGACCAACAAGCTTCTGATGCTAGAGCTGACAAGGCAAATGGTGCCCTTTGAGGAAATTCTACGATTTGATGTGAAAAAGAAAGGTTTAAGGTTTGAATTTCCACTGACAATTGGGACTCCAGAATCATGTTTTTCCATTCAAAGTGCCCAACATTCAGAAAGGGAAATGGCACAGTTTGAGCTATACTCCCACACAAATAGGAATCATTTTGGTGCATATGGTAAAGCCATGAAGCTGGCTAATAGGACCCTCTAACATGTGGACCATATTGAGGACTACTGGGTGAACTATCGGGATGACTTCGATGTTCCTAGAAGAAGGTTCTCTCGAACGCCTCTCAAGATGATAAGGATGTATAGGATAGTGGAAGTTCCTGATCAGGTGTAGGACAATGACGCAAGCTTGATTCAACAACATAATTATGAACCTTATAGAAACAAGCCTTTTCCACAGATAAACTGGCTTGAGGAGGAAGCAATATATCTTGACTGAATAACATAGCCAGTTAGGGAAAATTCAAGGCAATGGGTAAAAGCAAAGGTGTAGGAATTGCAGGCCGATGGTGTCAAGTTCACATATGACTTGATGGGAGACATGGAGTCTCATTCCAAAGGAGAAATTGATGGTTAAAAGGATAATGCTTCTGAGTCCCAAGGCGGTGAAGAGCAAGGAGGAGGAAAATGAGTGATTATAAAGAGGATAACTAGAAGTGAAACATAGATAAAACAAAGTGAGAAGGCATCTCTCATAGCTAGGAAAGCTCTTGAAGATGACACTACAAACATGGAGAATGAAGCACCTCAACTTGTGAGGAAAACACGGCTTGTCACAGAAAGGGAAAAGGTGGAGAAGGCAAAGAAAGGATGTACCGAAATCGATGCCCCCTCTTCAGCTAGGGTCATGGAGATAGACACTTCTGGGGAAAAGCCCCGATTATATGTAAGAAAGAGCCCTCCTAAGCAAAAGTCATCTCCCACGAATGGAGTAGAGTAAGGAGTGTTAAGTGAAGAAGTGCTTATTATTGATAATCAAGAGGAAGTGATGAATATGGGAAACAACTCGCCTCCTCAAAATATTCAAACATCTGAGGAGGCTATTAAAGAAGAAGGAAAAATAGCCAACAATCCCCAGCAACGTGAGTCAAAGGATGAGGAAGTCTCTACCCCTACTAACGAGGAATGGAAAAAAATTATGTGGGAGATGGGATCATCAAGATTTGATGTACACAACGGGAATGTGGAACCTAGGGTACTTCAGGAGGAGAAGTCCAGATCCCCTACAAAGAATGCAGGTGATGAGAAGGAGGATCAGCCTTCAATTGAAAAGGATGTGGAAGAAATTGTGGATAGTCCAAAGAAAGATAAAGGTGAACAAGAAGTTTCCTTGATAGGGGAGAATGTTGAATGGTCCAATTTCCCGGAATGGCTAGAGAAGTGAACTAAGAATTCTATAATCGTGTAGGATGAAACTCTAAGTTGGGAGACATTGTTGGAATAGTGGGGACAGCCCAAGCAGAGAAAAAGGGTGCGAACAATGTCAAATATTGCATGTGATGAGTTTAACAACAAAATTGTACATGTGGCAGTTCCTCCAATTGACAAGTTCAAAGATGAGGTTTGGCCATCAGATTACCGAATACAGACTATTAACCTGGGGCCAGCTACTAAAGATTCGGAAAGGGAAGAATTCCAGGAATCTTCATTAGCAATTCTTAGAAGGTTGGATAGTGAAACTGTAGAGAAGAAGTTCAAGAAGCAATTGAGTGACGTCTACAGCTATGTCCAACATCTAATCAAACCACTACAAGTCATAGGCAGTGAAAGTGAAATTCTAGAAGGATTGTTGCCCAAGGAGAAAGTTTCTGAAATTGAGAGGCTAAGGAGTTTTATTCATCATACCCAGGAGTGGCTCCAAGACATCAGTAAGAGAGGGGATGGGGCAATTGAACAAATTCTCAAAGTTCATTTAAATGCTTTAGATTTCCGTCCACATATTTCACAGTTTACCACAGACTACAAGAAGTTTGATGAGTCAATTGCGGATGAATTGAAGAAGGTTTTGCAAATACCAAAGGATGACTTGGCACAGCTAAACATCTCCCCTCGAGATGTGTTTGACAAGGTGAAAGGATGGCTGGAAAACTAGAATTACAGAAAGGAACTCATGTCGAAGGTCCTAAAGAAGATTGCAAAAATACAAGGGAAGATAAAAGAAATACGTGATGGCTACACTTGTTTTCTGGAGATAGTGATAGGAAGGAAGAAGTTTGGACAGAAAAATATGAATGTGACAACATTGTAGGCATGGTGACATGAATTCTATGCCCCTTCTAATAGTGCTCCTGTTGTGAAAGAACATCTAGAAGACACGGTAATATATATTTCCAGGTTGGAAATTACCATAAGTTGCAAATTGAGTTGAATAGGGAAATACCACAGTATTTAGATGAATGTAAAGGGTACAAAGCTAGATTCATATTCATTCCAGTTCCAGACACAGTAGAAGCAAAAAAGATCCTAGAAACAGTTAAATATTTGATTGAAAGGTTGGATAATGACAAGGTGGAGGGAGCTGGATAGGTTGTTGCCACATAGGACTCATGTCAAACAAGATGGGGGTGTAATTTTTTAGTTACAATCCCGAAATGGAGCATATTTAGAAGTTTTAAGGTGCCTGTGGGCCCCACTTGCGGGTTCTGGTGGCCTTTTTTGTCCTCTTTCTGGATATATACTTGGTCAACCTTTCATGGCAAACCTTGACCTGCCAAATTTGAATGCATGGCTTCCCCCATAATTGTGATCCCTACTCTAGGACACTCAAGGGGATTCTTGCCTATAAATTGAAGCTCTTACTTCATTCTTGAGGGTTAGACATTGTTTTTGATATGGTAAGCAGCATTTACAGGATGTTGTACCCTACATGGAGAGCCCCAAGGGCCAAAAATTTCTAGAGCAACAAAACATTAAACAAACCTAAACACCAAAAAACATAACCAAAACAAGACGCAGATCAACAGCACACATGGACCAACAGCCTACCAACAGTAGATTAGCTAGCTTTTTCCTAGTTCTTTGACAGTAGTTGAACCATATCATCCCCAACCCAATAGACATTGTTAGAAAATTTGAGTATCATTGTAATAATAGTAGTTGAGCTAGAAGTTAAAATTTCTTTGAGGGAAAGTGTTGAAAAATTCAGAATATTGAATTGTTGCAAATCTGGGCGATGCAATATAAGTAAAGGAATTGTCTTTTGGTGATCTTTCTTTTGTTGTCTCATTTTGCATGGTTCTGGTTATTCCATATCTTTCAAATTGCTACAAATTTATCATTTGCATGTTACATTTTAGAGTTAAAATTGGATGCAATAGTGTTTCCAGTTTAATATTTGAAGTGTTTGAGCAATCCAAGGTCCATACTTTTACTAGTTTGTTGATTGTAAGTTGTTGTGTAAAGTTAGCCTCGGCCTAAATATCATATGCTAAGTTTGGTTGTGAGGGTTTATTCATTTTCCATCGTCAAGATTGGTTTCAGTGGATCCTCATGATTTGAAAATCTTTACATTCCTTAGAAGATTGTACTATTTTTGTGATACTACAGGATTTCATCTGGGTTTAGTAGGATTTAGTTCCAAAAGGATTGGTCCACTTCAAGTATTGAGTCATCTGCATTATTGATCTTAGGATTAGTTTACTTTCAAAAAATCTCTTTGAACCCTTTTACCTTTTACCATTTCTTTCAAAATTTGGGTTAGTTTTAGGATTAAAGGCATCAAAATATTACAAAATCTAAAGAGTTTGAAACTTCTAGTCTTTGCTACATAAGTCCCCTTGTGATTACCAGTATTTTCACATATTATCTGAGTTGTTTCTGCATTGTCAAGACCTAACGTTAGAGACCTTGGGGTTATCTTTTGAGGCTTGTTGATAGAGATCTACCTTACAAGAGAGATAGGATACTTGTATCTTGTCTGAGTTGTGCAAAAAACACCATCAACAAATCCAAATTCAATGTATAACATCATGGACATGATTGAGAGAGTGCGCAAGTATATGGATATTGTTGTTGAAAAAGCACTTAAATGGCTACCAAATACATTCTAGACACCAATACTCCTTTATCTAGTGCCACATTGGATAGGATATAAAATGGAGGAATGTGAGTAGGCTAAACTTACTAGAATGAGGATACTTTCATGTTACAAAGGTTTTTACCTGAATTAGATAAAGGTAGTGAACATTGTCATGGATCTCAGAGAAATTACACTATGCTACAACCTCCATCCCTAATTGATTTGCTTTAGGGAAAGAAAAAGGGTAGTTGGGGGGAAATGATGGGTCTAGATAATAGTTATTTTTTATAGCTTTTATACATGCTCAAAGACATTACCAAGGCATTTCTCTTATACATATTCATACATTATGCTATCTTTGATACCTATTATGCAAACCCTAGACTTGGTTTAAGTATATGGAAATATAATTATGATGTGATGGTTAATGCATGATTTATGTGTGAATATGTGTGATTTATGATTGGATAACTATGCTTAGTCATGGTTGTTAGTATGAGTGCATGTTTTGTGAACTAACCCCTTATAGCCAAAGGAGGAACTGTAGCCTACAACAACTACAAAATGGAGCATGCAATCAAAGGAGTTCCCGAACAACAAAATAGGGGATTCCT
Source organism: Sequoia sempervirens (assembly GCA_007258455.2). Lineage (NCBI taxonomy): Eukaryota > Viridiplantae > Streptophyta > Pinopsida > Cupressales > Cupressaceae > Sequoia > Sequoia sempervirens. Next base: position 180,894,023 of record VDFB02000015.1, read on the forward strand.
AGAATAAACTAAACATGATGACTACAACATGAAGACATTTAATGGAGAAGATAATGCATCAATATGGTGATCAATAAAGACACTAGACAAGGAAGAATCCTATTGTGATTAGAATTCTAAACTAATTTTGAGAATTTCACATTCCAGTCTATTACAACTAGAGTCACAATCCGATTTGGACTCTTCTTCTTTTCAAGTGACATTTAGAGTTAACTAAATCTTTTTCACCCTTTGAAGTCCAGGGAGTGGTCATTAAAGGTTTCAGTTTAGATTCATACTTTGAATAATCTCCCTTGTGCCTATATGTACAACATGTTGGTTGAGTTTTAAGTTAGCTATTCAATTTTCAGTCAATCAATTTTTAGAAGTTATCAGATACTCTTCTAGTTTTTAATTTAAATACAAACTATGTTTATTGTGCAATGATGATTTCATGAATAAGATATTTGATCATAATCTTATGCGATATTCTAGATTTATGCAACAAGGAATTTGAGTTACTATGATTGTGTTTGATCTTAAGAGCTAGATTTGGTTTAGATTAAGTGAAGACAACTACTTGAGAAAGGGCTACTCATGGTAACTATCCTTCACTCCTTTCTTTTCAGTTATTGCATTTTGTTCTTAGTTACTACTTTATAAATGTAGTTTGTGTTAACAGATTCTTTTTGTTTCAATCTTTAATGGATGCATGAACAATCTTTGTTTCATAAGTCATACTATAATTACTAGAGTTGTACTACAAAGAGTAGAATAGGTTTAATCATCAGTTCTGCTAGTTTCTAGCATTTACTTATGAACTATAGTTAACTACAGTATTATACTATAGGTACCTGTAGCCATAGTAATAACCTTACTTTCTTTACTATTTTGTATTTTATGATTTTCCAGTAACTATAATATCTTTACTAGATTTTTTTAGGTAGTTTCTAGTCTTTGAAAGCACATACAATGCCAGTACCATCACAAGTCTACTACCCCTGGTTCATAATTCAATGAAGGTCTTTCCAAATGTTAAGTGGACTATTCAGTTAGGTTTCTCCCTTTGAATTGTGTGATCACCACCAAGTTTATTAGACACTAGTAAGGACTCTACACTCTCTATCAAGTATTATTATCTCTCTCCCTCCCTTCCTACCTCATCTATCTCTATCTCACCTATCTCTCCCTCTTTCTCTTCCTCCCACCCATCTTCCCTCTCTACTTCTCTCTATCTAACATATCCCTCTCTACCTCTCTGCCTCCCCCCTCTCTCTTAATCTCTCCATGTTCCTCCTTCTCTCTCTACTTCTCTCTCTATCACATATCTCTCCTTCCCTCTCTACTTCTCCCTCTCTCTCCCCCTCTCCCCCTCTCTCTTAATCTCCCAAACCCTATATTGAATATCATACACTTAACCCTATACCGTCAACCTTGAACACTATCCCTCAACCCTTTACCATAAACCCTAAACCCTACACCCTCAACCATCATCCCTATACTCTATGCCCTCAACCTTATACCCTAAACCCTAAAGATTATCCTTCAACTCTATACCCTCAACCCTATACTTAAACCATTAAACCTACACTATCAACCCTTAACACTATAACTTATACCCACAACCCTATACCCTAAATCATATGCCCAATATCCTAAACCCTAATCCCTAATCCCTATACCCTATACACTTAATCTTGTATCATCAACCTTGAACATTATCCCTCAATTATAAATCGACAACTCTCAACCCTATACTTAATCCCTAAACCCTCAACCCTAAACCCAATACCATCAACCCTACACCGAATATCTTCAACCCTAATCCCTATATCCTATACACTTAACCCTATACCCTCAACCCTCAACACTATCCCAAAACCCTAAACCCTATACATTAAACCCTACACCCTCAACCCTCATCCTATACCCTATACCCTCAACCTTATAACCTAAACATTGAACATTATCCCTCAACCCTAAACTTAAATCCTAAACCTGACATTCAACTTTGTACTCTAAACCCTAAACCCTAAACCCTAAACCCTAAACCCTAAACCCTAAACCCTAAACCCTCAATCCTAAACCTAATACCCTCAACCCTATACCAAATATTCTAAACCCTAATCCCTATACCCTAACCCTTAACCCTATACCCTCAACCTTGAACACTATCCCTCAACCCTCAACCATATACCTTAAAACCTAAACCCTACACCCTAAACCCTCATCCTTATGCCCTATACCCTCAATGTCATACCCTAAACCCTAAACATTATACCTCAACTCTATACCCTCAACCCTATACTTAAACCCTAAACCCTACACTCTTAACTTTTAACCCTATACCTTATACCCTCAACCCTCAACCCTCAACCCTAAACCCTATACCCAATATCCTAAACCCTAATCCTTATACCCTATACACTTAACCTTGACCCTCAACCCTAAACATAATCCCTCAACCATAAACCCACAACCCTCAACTCTATACTTAAACCTTAAACCCTATATTCAACCTTGTGCACTAAACCCTAAACATGTAACCCTCAACCGTAAGCCCAATACCCTCAACCATATACTATTGATATCCTAAACCCTAATCCATATACCCTATACACTCCGTCAACCCTGAATAATATCCCTCAATCCTCAACCCTATACCATAAACCCTAAACCCTACACCCTCAACCCTCATCCCTATAAGCTATACCCTCAACCTTATACCTTAAACCCTAGACATTATCCTTCAATCTTCAACACTATACCCAATATCCTAAACCCTAATCCATATACCCTATACAATTAACCCTATACCCTCAATCTTAAACACTATCCTTCAACCCTCAACCCTATACCTTAAACCCAAAACCCTACACCCTTAACCCTCATCCCTATACCCTATACCCTTAGCCTTATACCCTAAATCCTAATCATTATCCCTCAACCCTATTCTTAAAATCTAAACCCTACACTCTCAACCCTTAAACCTATACCCTACACCCTAAACTCTACACCCTAAACCCTATACCCAATATCCTAAACCTTAATCCCTATACCCTATACACTTAACCTTGTACCTTCAACCCTGAACATTATCCCTCAACCCTCAAACCTAAACCTTACACTTAAACCCTAAACCATCAACCCTAAACCCAATACCCTCAACCCTATACCCAATATCCTAAACCCTAATCCCTATACCCTATAAACTTAACCCTATACCCTCAACCCTGAACACTATCCATCAACCCTCAACTCTATACCCTAAACCATAAACCCTACACCCTCAACCTTATACCCTAAACCCTAAACATTATCCCTCAACCCTCAACCCTATACCCTAAACCCTATACCTAATATCCTAAACCCCAATCCCTATACCAAATACACTTAACCCTATACCCTCAACCCTTAACACTATCCCTTAACCCTCAACCATATATCTTAAACCCTAAACCCTACACCCTCAACCCTCAACCCTCATCCCTATACCTTATACCCTCAACCTTATACATAATATCCTAAACCCTACTCCCTATATCCTATACACTTAACCCTATAACCTCAACCCTATACCATAAACACTAAACCTTACACCATCAACACTCATAGGGGGAGAGAAAGAGGGGGAAGGGAGGGAGGAAGGGAGAGAAAGAGAAAGAGGGATATGATAGATAGAGAGTAGAGAGGAAAGAAGAGAGTGAGAGAGAGAGAGGGGGAGGGAGGGACAAAGGAGAGAGAGAGAGAGAGAGAGAGAGAGAGAGAGAGAGAGAGAGAGAGAGAGAGAGATAGAGAGGAGGGAGTAGAAAGAGGGAGAGAGAGAAAGAGGATGGAAGGAGAGAGAGAAGGAATGGAGATGGAAGGAAGGAGAGAAGGAAGAGAGGAGAGGAGGTGGAAGAGGGGAGAGAAGAAAAGAGAAAGAGAAGTTATAATGTGGAAGGATGGATTCTCTTTGGTAATCCCTAAGCCTTTGCCTTGCATTTTTTTGTATTTCCAACCCAAAGGCTTGAGTGCCTTCCCAATCCAAAGACGTGTTTTTGCATATTCTACAAAATTTCACATAATCTCATTCGTGCTAACCATCAAGGTTTGCACATGTTTCAAGGTCAAGTAAATCAAACACCTAGGTAATGTTAAGCTCTCTCTTAGCTATTTAACAATGTAATTTTTTTCACATTTTGACTATATTAAGGCTTTCATCTTTAATTTCTTTTTTTTCTTTTTTTTTCAAAAACCAATGTTTGGTATTTTATTTTATTTTTATTTTTTTTGAAAAAGAGGGGTAAAAATTTATTAATATTAGAATAACATCAATACAAAGAAAACATGGTCTACAAAGGCACCCAAAAGTAGGTAGGAATATTGAAGCAATAAACACCCAACCAAGACCCAAAAGCATGACAACAAACCATCAGCCAACCTCAACTAGTCATGTCCTCAAAAATGATCCTCTCTAAAAATTGGCAGCAATCAAGGGATAACTGCTCCCAACTCTCAATCTACTAGTCGCTTGCATGCTTTGAAGCCCATTTGGCCAAACAGACAGCAACACCATTCCACTCCTGAGGGATATGAGCAAAAGACACCACCTCTGGAGTGGAGCACAACCTCAATATGTTGAACAACCAAATCTAACTATCAATTAACCCCCTACAAGTTATGCTTATTCAACTATTCAATGATGATCTGAGAATCAAATTCATAGGTTATCTTATGCCATCCTAAAGCACAAGCACACTCAATATCCCCAAGCACTGCCAACCCCTCCATAAGATTATAAGATTGTTTCCCTTTATGAATGGAAAAAAAGGAAGACAACAGATATTGAAATATCTCTCCTAGCCCCACTTATCCTAACAAGCCCAATATTACCCCTAAAAGAACCATCAATGTTCATTTTTAAAGTATCCACTAGAGGAGGAGACCACCTACCAACCCTTTGAACCTTGTTTTTTTCATTTCTACCTCTTTGAACATAAAAGGAATTAAAATCCAAGCCATATAGGCCCAATCTATTCATAATATCTTCATCACTCCTTTCCAATGGAAGAGACACTTCACATTAGGCCTCCACAGTCTCTTAAATCACACAAACAATTCATTGCCAAACTTGTTGAATCATCAAATTTTCCCCACAAAAAATCTTGCAATTCCTTTCTAGCCATATTTTCCAAAGGATGAAATCAGGGCCAATGCCCCACACAATCTGAAGAAAAGAAGCTTGTGTGGGAGGTCACCCCAAACTACTCCAAAATTCAACTAGCAAAGAGGCATGAACACAAGGATGTTTCCATACACCCCACGAAAAATGCCAAATAAGCATAGAAAAGGGACAGCAAAAGAATAGGTGAAAGGAGTCCTCCTCACTGCACCAACAAAGAACACAAATACATGGTCCCTGGAATCCCCGCTTCTAAATATTTTCCCAAGTTAGACATCTATTCTAGGTTAAGGTTCACAGGAAGCAGTTACACTTGGGCTAAGAGAACTTATTCCAAGCGTATTTCCACCATGGAACTTCCAACCCACCACACTTCTGAGCAATCAACTCATGATACCCACTAGCCATTGTAAAAACCCCTCTAGGATCAAGACCCCAAGGCGGCACATCCCTATCCTCGAGAGAGCTACACTGTCTACTTTCCAAAATATTGTGAAGCTCGGCATAATCCTCCTCCAAGCCAACCATGGGACACTCACAATGATCCTTCCATCTAGACACCTCCACATGCCCACAAAGGTAAGGATTTTTGAAATCTACCACTCGGTACCAACCTGCCTCCAAGAAATGTTGACAAAGAGCTTGCAAATTAGGATACCTCTTTTTATTGTTGCCCAAATCATATAACCTTTCCCCACCAGTTGATATCGAGGAACCTCCTCCTTTGAAATACCACTAATATATTTGAGAAATAATCTTTTCCCAAACAATATTCTACTTTGAACACCATATCCAATAAATCTTGGAAAATAGCGCCAACCCAGTCAAAGTAGAATCCTACAACCTGAGACCACCAACCTTCTTCGAACTATAGACCATATCCCACTTCACAAGGCTCCACTTAGAAGATGACAAACTGCAAGCCCATAAAAATTTCCTAGCCATAGAGTCAAACTCCTTAATGAAATCGATAGGAGCCACCTGAAGCATACACATGTAATTTGGAAGAGCCTACACCACCGACTTAAGGAGTTGAATCCAACCATCAAAAGTAAGCCACCTATGAGTCTAATGGTTCACCCTCACATGAAGCTTGTCTAAAATATTTTTCTAGAAGCCCCTATGGAGGGTACTAGTAGATATAGAAATGCCAAGATAAGTCAAAGGAAGAGAACCAATCTAAAGCCTCAATATATGGGAAATCCATTGTTGTATGAGCCTCAGAGTATTAAAGAAGAAAATGGAGGATTTACCCTCATTAATCAACTACCCAAAAGTAGCAAGATATATGTCCAATACCTTGCACAAATTAGTGGCCCCTCTGACCTTAGCCATTCCCATCAAAGCAATATCATCAACAAAATGCAAGTGAGACTGAGGAGAAAGAACATTTCCCCAAATCCAACCTTGTAATACTCCTTGCACCACATTGCTCTCAATAAATCTCCCCAAACCTTTAGCCAAGAGAATAAAAAGGTATGGAGAAAGAGGATCCCCTTGTCAAAGACCTCTAGAGGCCCCAAATAAGGAAGATGGTTCCCCATTAATCAAAATAGAAAAGGAGGTGGTCATGATGCAACTCATAACCCACATAACCCACTCCTCAGCAAAACAAAGAGCAATAAGAACTTTACGCAAAAAAGGACCACTTAACTCTATCAAAATCCTTTTCCATATCTAGCTTGATGAACATAGCTTTATCCTTAGAAGTTTCCATTGAATGAATGGTTTCAATAGCAATGACCACACCATCCAATATTTTCCTACCTGCCACAAAGCCTCCCTGCTCCTCAAAAATAACCTTTCTAATCCACCACTTTAGCCTCTCAACAATTAACTTAAAGAGAACTTTATAGACCACATTGCAAAGGGAAATGGGTTGAAGCAAACTCAACGTATCCGTACCATCATATTGAGGTATAAGAGCAAGAAAAATGGAATTCATTTCCCTTATAATCTACTTGTTCCACTTAGATTCATGAATCACCTCAAGTAAATCCATATTTATAATTTCTCAAAACTCCTAGAAGAATTCAATTAGAAAGCCATCAAGAATGGGGGCTTTCCCTTTCTTCATTTGAAAGACAGTGGCCTCCAAATCCTCCAGGGAAATACCACCCAAGAGATTCTCATTTATTTCTACTGAAGCCAAAGAAGGAATATACGACAGAACATGTTGTTCCTCTATCAGCACATTTGAAGAGTCCTCCCTAAATAAGGAGGTAAAGTATTGCGAAGCTTCTCTAGAAATGTCACCCAAAGAGGAAAAGTTATCACTCCTAGAATTCACAAGAAGAGGAATTGAATTACCATGTCTCCTAGCCTTCACAAAATTGAAGAAAAGGGTAGCATTTTTGTCTCCCTCCTGTAACCATTCAACCCGAGCCTTTTGCTTCCAATATATCTCTTCACAAAGTTCACACTCCAACTCTTTCAAGGCCCTCACTTCCCCCTTGAGAGAATCCTTAGTAAGGCCAAACTCCCTAATATCATGGGTGATGGCATCCAAACCTACCTAAGCAACAACCTTAGCATGAAAGGTGTTGCCAAAACATTGCCTGTTCCACCTTTTAATTTGATAATTCACTTACTACATCTGCTTAGTACAAGGATACATAATAGTACCAAAATCAGGTTTACCCAAATGCCACCATGTAGCAACATAATCTCGCAGACAAGGGTCATGCAGCCACATAAGTTGAAACTTGAAAGAGGGATAACAAGTAGTGTTGGCTGGTAAAACTGATAACTTAGTGGGCCAATGATTCAAACCCTTCTAGTCCAGAACCTTAGATTAAATGGTCCAATAACCACCAATTCAAAATCCAAAAACCATGAACCTATAAATCCTCTCAACAATACACTCCTTCCCAATTCTCCTATTGTTCCAAGTAAACTGACCATTGCTAGACTTAATCTCAACAAGATTTAATGTATAAATATTATCAAAAAGAAGAAAAGTAGAAGGCTCCAACATCTAGGTTCCTCCCCTCTTTTGTTCTAGATCAGTCATAGCATTGAAGTCACCTACAATAATCCAAGGATACAAAAGAACAAAAATTCAAATAAACAAAATGTGAGACCAAAGGAACTGCTTACCAAGAAAATCCATAGAAGCATAAATATTGGAAAGGAGAATAGTTTCACTAGTTTCCAAGCTCGAGGTCACCATAGAGATAGAATATTTATAGGACATCTAGAATATTTATAGGAAATCCACCAGAGCTCGTAGATCTTCAATGGATTTCATAAACAAGCCAAACCCCCAGAATTAATATGGGCACCAATTCACTAACAATGACTGTGTCCCCAGAGTTTAGGCACCAAACCACACATAGTCTCAACATAAAGCTTAGTTTCATGAATGAATATCACATCAGGAGAATGGTTTTGCACCAAGTCATGAAAACATTTTGTCTAGGGCCACTATTCAAGACCCTTACATTCCATGAGAGGAGAATCATTTCATAGGGTTGGAAAAGTGGGTTTCAAGAGTCTTAATAGATCCTGACTCCACTAGCATCTCCCCATCAACTTAATATTTTCTAAATCTTTCTTTCTCCCAACCTTAGAGGGCTTCTCAAGAACCCCCCATTCTTGGGATTTTTTTGGTGAATCCCCAAAGAAGGATAAGCCTTGTTTCCTTTTTTTGAATCAGAAAATATCTTCTCCAAAGTAAGAGATTTTTCTACCTAAGTCTTTCCCGTAGCAACAGGTGCCTTTGGTACCATTGGATCCACCAAACTGAGATCTGTATCCATTTTTATTAAATCGACTTCCTACACATTTTGTAGACCAACATGAATGGAATCCTCTTGACCCCCCTCCAAGATGCCCGAATGAAAATCCATCAACCCCAGGTTCACCTCCTATTGGATGAGGTCATCTAACACATCAAAGTGATTAAAGATGTCCCCTTCCTACCTCTCCTAAAAATTTCTCTTTTTCCCATGGTTCCTATTGTGGAACTTAACAGAATTAAAACCCTCATTATCTATAGCATCACCAGGAATAGGAGCATTACCTTTATCAACCTTAGGAGGATTGCGTAAAGTTTGGGTATCCAAAGACTCAGAAGATCTGATCCTAGGGCATCTTCGTTGCAAATGACCATATTCATGGCACAATCGACATCAGAATGGGAGAGTCTCATAATCTAACTACTGCATCCAAGAAGATGTACCCACATGAATTTCAAGAGAATCTAGAAGAGGGTTACTCAAATCAACCACAACACAAATGTAAGCATAAGTCTTTACCTTTCTATCCTACGTTTTCTTAGAGGGGTCCACTGGTTTCCCCAAAAGCAGTGCAACCATATGGAGAATATCATTTTGCCAATATTCAATTGGGAACCATGGAAGGAACACCCACACAGGAACACAGTTCAGGAGCTCCTCTAATGGATTAAAACTTGTGTGGCAAGGCTTAATAAATAAGCCAATCTAGTTGTGAAAATATGTCCCTCCTTTGAAAAATCTATTGCAATCAGCCATGCAGTTAAAAATGACCATAAAGTAGTTATTTTCCAATAGCAACACTTCCATTTCACCCTCCAGGCTCTAATCCCTCTAAGCCCACAATTCCAAAAATGGGAGCAAGAAACGCATTCCCATGAATTTGCATAACAAAGCATGATTTGAAAAATATGCAAAAATCTTCAACAATTGATTTAGGTTTAATCACCAAAAATTTTCTATCCTTACTCCTCTCTAGGAATCCATTAATTCTTGGGATTTGAGGGCCACCAGATGGAGAAAATACTTCCACCCACAAATCATTAATCAATTATTTACTCGCAGTTGCCTTCAAAGAGGAAGATGAAGACTTCACACTAAGAGAAGAACAAAAATATATGAAGGATTTGCTAGATGTTTCCCCATATCCCATATATAGAGGACAAGAAAAAAACCAAAACCCCTTATAACTCCCAATACCTACCACCAAACACCAGTGGACAACAAGACTAAAGAGAAAATCCCAAAGGAAGAAACCTCAACATAAAAAGAAACTCATCCTTTAAAGAAAAACACCCCTGAACTCCAAAGAATTCCCCCTGCCCACATGCACATGACAACCCGTGAGAAGAAGAAAAATACAAAAATTAAGAGAAAAATCATCACCCCCACACTATCAAGAACCTCCAAAAAATCCCCAAACAACCCCCTATAGACTACACATAGTATTAAAAAGTAAGGAAATAGCCTGAGGAAGGCTGCAACTAGGCATGCAAGCCTAGCATGAGCCTTGCAAGAACCTCACCCTTAGCCCAACCATGCAAAAAATTGCCATCTAATCATTCTTCAATGTTTCTTCATTTTCCTTTACTTTATTTTTTAATTGTTCATTGAAATTTCAAATAAATTACATTTTTATAAAATAGACTCTATTATACACTTATTCAAAAGAAAAAAAAATTGATTAGTTTCCAAAAATTATAGGGGTAGCACAGCCAAATTTCTATTTTTTCAAGATGTGTCCACTTTGAAAATAGTAAAAAATCATATATTCATTAAAAATATATCAAAAAAATTGATCATAAACTACATAATGTTAGCTAATTTCTCACTAAAGTGATTTTAAAAATACCAAAACAAAGTTAACCTTTTGAGGGAGCCACAATAGACGCTATGTTATGTTTTTTTGACAAAAATAGGACCAATTTTTGTGGCTCATGTTGGTATGTAGCAACTAATCATGCAAGTACTATACACTCGTAACACGTCAATGTTTTCCCACTGACACATCAAGGTTTTTTCTCGCTAACACATGAAGGTTTTTTCCCATTGACATGTCAAGGTTTTCCCATTAACATGTCAAATGAAAAAGACCTTGTAAAACCATAATTCTAGAAGGTTCCAAAAGGCTTGTTATAAGTAGCTAGGATGTATGTTATGAGGTGTGTTCGTGATATTGTAATATGGTTTACATTCGATAATAAAATCAGTGATTGGTTGAGTTTCTATGGATGTAGCCCATATTGGGTGAACCATGTTAAATTATGTGTTGATTTTTTTTGTGTTATTCTTCATTGTTATTTCTAAGTTATTTAATCTACATATAGTTTTTAATGTTTATTACTCCAATCTGCTTGAACCCTAACAACTAGTATTAGAGTTGTGTGTATTTCGGTCAATTGGCAGGAAACCTCTAGATTTGAGTGGGAGAAATGGAAGAAGGAAAACTCAAGGTTGAAAATTTCAATGGAAAGAATTATAAATTATGGAAGATGTAGATGGAATATTATTTGTATCAAAAATATCTATGGTGTCCATTGCAAGGAAAGGAAAAGAAAGAAGTTGTGATGTCTGATGTAGAATGGGAGATTCTGGACAGAAAGGCACTAGGAACCATCCAGTTGTGTCTGGCACTATCTGTGGCATTCAATATAACAAAAGAAAAGACAACATAGGATTTGATGACAACTTTGGCTAGATTGTATGAAAAAACCTCAGCCTCAAATAAGGTATTTCTCATAAGCGTTTGTTTAATCTAAAAATGATTAAAGGTGGATCTGTGATAGATCATTTAAATGAATTTAATACGATTACTAATCAGTTAACTTTTGTAAAAGTGAATTTTGAGGAAGAGGTGAGGGCTCTCTTGGTTTTATGTTATTTTCCAGAAAGTCGGAATAGCTTGGTAATGGTTGTAAGTAACTTTGTCTTTGGTTCAAATACATTGAAATTTGATGATGTTGTTGGTGTTATCCTTAGCGAGGAAATGTAATGTAAAAGCATAGGTGAAAGTTCAACATCGGGTAATGATTTGACTGTAGAGAATAGGGGAAGAAAAAAGGAGAGATGAAAAACCCAACAAATCATGGGAAGTCACAAGGGAAGTTGAAGAAAGGAAGATCCAAATCCAGAGGAAGAATGGATTGCTAGCACTATGGAAAGCTAGGACACTTTAAGAAGGATTGTTAGTCTCAAAAGGGAAAACAAGGAGATGAACAACATGATGATAGTAAGGAAGCTAATGTTGCAAGTGATAAATTATAGGATTCTTTAATTTTGTGTTTAGATAATGCTAATGATTCATGGGTAATAGATTCAAGGGCTTCATTTCATGCCACACCCCATAGGAAATATTTAGTAGATTATGTTCAAGGGGATTTTGGAAAAGTATATTTGGGTGATGATGAACCCTTTCAAATTGTTGGAAAAGGAAAGATAAAAATAAAGTTGTAGAATGGAAATGAATGGTTGCTACAGGAGGTAATACATGTTCCAAATTTGAGAAGAAATTTAATTTTTATAGAACAACTAGGTAGTGAAGGTTGCATAGTTACCTTTTCAGAAAAAATTTGGAAGGTCACTAAAGGTGCATTAATAGTAGCTAAAGGTGAAAAGGTAGGCACATTGTATTTGTGTACTGATAATACTTATTCTAACTTAGCTACTACAGAAAAAAATGCTACTAAGATAGTTATAGCACTTGCTATAGGGACAGAAATAGAATTGTGCCATCATAGACTTGGGGAAATGAGTGAGAAAGGGATGAAGATCCTTCACTCCAGAAAGTTGCTACTAGGTCTGAAGCAAATTGACATGGATTTCTACGAAAATTATGTTTATGGAAAATAGAAAAGAGTCTAATTTCTCAAAGTTGGGAAAGAGAAGAAGAGTGAGAAATTAGATCTTATACATTCAAATGTATGAAGACCAACTCAAGTATCTTCTCTTGGTGGC